>JAGXOD010000011.1:1485000-1882500 GCA_020368025.1 Brachyhypopomus occidentalis | reverse complement strand
TTCTGAGTAAGTGAATTCTTGCTTCCAATAATGGTGTTTCTGTACCTGTGTCTGTGTGTGTGTGTGTGTGTGTGTGTGAGTGTGTGACAGACAGAGAGAAAGAGAGAAAAACAGAGGGAGGGGTAAGACAGAGAGATTAATCTATGAATATTTATAAATGTGCACCTGCAAAACACACACTCAAACACTCATACAAAACAAACACAGACAGTCTTGTACTGCTATGTTATGTATTGCTGTATTATGTATTGCTATATATGGATATTTCCTTTGCCTTGTCTATTATCGAAACACTTCTAGGTTACACACAACCGCCGTACTAACTATAACCCTCTGTCTTTTAGCTTATCAATAAAAGTAATTTTCTGTTAAAATTGAATCTGCAAAATCTGCCAAAATACAAATACAAATGTACAGATAAATACACTGGGATTCACACACACACACACACACACACACACTCAAACATACACATACACACATGCACACACACACACAAATACATTAAATGAAGATGGGGACACATTTATTTGCATTGTGACAGTCCCACTAGGGGACTTTTGCTTCTTTTTGTTCTGAAATTTTGAAAACACACTCGCACTCACACATACACACACACTCACACACACACTCGCACTCACACATACACACACACACACTCGTACTCACATATACATATACACACACATACACACACACACACACTCGCACTCACACATACATATACACACACATACACACACTCGCTCTCGCACATACACACATACACACTTTGTTATTCAGCTATTCTAGACTTTCATTGACTGATGATGGAAGGAATGTTTGGTGTCTTCTGACCTAAAGTGCACCAACATACTGCTTTTATGCAAATTGGCCCAATGTGTGCAAAATGGGAAGCTGTTTTTTTTTTCAACACACACACGCCTACATGATAGGTAATGTTAGCTGGACGGAAGGCCGTTGCCATGTACAGGATATCAGCGGTTTGAACAGGGGACCATGCATGTGCTGGTGACTCGCCTTCACCTGTTGTTCACACTGAGCCCCAGTCCACTCAGATTTTGTTAATATAGTTTTACAAAAATATTTTATTGCGTATTACCTGTTTAAAATATTATATTCTGCTTATTAACTGCTTATAATGTGTGGTTTGTGGTAATTTGCAGCTTTGATGGATAAAAAAAAAACTTAAGACTGCAAAACTATGTTTTTGTTAGCTTTAGGATTACATTTAGGCCCTGGTATTACACATTACATTTACATTACATTTACGGCATTTAGCAGACGCCCTTATCCAGAGCGACTTACAAAAAGTGCTTCATTGTTTTACTCGGAACAAAATCTCTAGCTAGTTAGTTTAGGCTAAAATCAGGAAGAAACTTTAAGCAAAGATATTATTAGATACAGTCAGTATGGACGCCTAGATATACTCAAATATATACTGAAAAAACCCTACTTAAAAGATAAAAGCAAGAAAAGTCATTATGTCATTATGTGTGAAAAGTCACACATAAACTCTTATCAGGTCTCTGAAACTATCTAGTGTGTGTTACTCCCCATTCTTCTTCAGTGTTTATTTTCTCCAAATCTATAGCCATCATGATAGTACTGGATTGTGCTGGATGAATTATGTAGGTAGTTGGACCAGCCTTAGATGAGGACACTAGCAAGTGAACTCCATGACATTGGTGCTATCATCTCTGAGCTGCTGTGTAGTGACTATATAATGACGCCTTGATCACGTCAGAAGAACATGTCCAGATTCTCTCAGAGAAACCCAGCAACTCCTCATGACATCACAGCTGTGACATCATTAAGGCATATGAAGTAATAGAATGTGTGACATCATAACAAGTGTTTTAAGTGTTAGAATAAGTGATGTCATAACAAGCATATGGAGTGTTATAATAGGCAGTGATGTGCACAGAGACTGGGTGTGTAGTACTAAAACCACAAGGAGTTTGGCACCTAGAACAATACAGTCTCAAAACCTTCCTGAGCTTGTTAATCCTTATTATAAACAGCTGGAAAATATAACCAGCAGAAGCAGTTCTTCCGAGTTAACCATGACAGAGTACATGTATGGGGGAAGCGTTAAGAAATGCCAATATGAATAAATGAAAATATTTAACACTGCATTAAGAACACATGTCATAGTTTCAATCAAATTTATAGCAGAATTTAACAAATGTTGAGTGATTATATGAGGATTTTGTAAAGATTTGCTAAAAATTATTTTTGCTTCAGTTCTGTTTTAAGAGCTCTTCAAGTTTTATTTTTCTGAATCTCGTACAACTCTGTTCTACTGATCTGCATGACATTATTACACTCAAACAAATACACGTCAAACATTAAAAATAAAATACAATTATAGATCAATATAAATAAATAATGGTGTAAATTTTATATGAAGAAAACAGATCAGAAAGAAATATGTTATATTTATATATGAAATATGTTAAATATGTTATAACAGATATTTATAGTTTATCCTGCCAATGAAACGTAGTTGTCATGGTACAAAGGTAGGATATATTTATGAATAAGCTTATTTTTTCTTCAGTAAGAGTAAGATCAATAGTAATAATATTGATAACTAATAATATTAGTAATAGCAATAAAAATAAAATTTACTTTCAATTACATTTGATTATACATGAAGTCAGAAAATCTGCAAATCTGATAAGCTGTAGTTTGTATAGTTTCTCTAAAGGGAAATTCAGGCAGTGAAAATGGATTATATTAGAGTGATAGAGGCCTCTGTTAATGCTCCATATCTTTCTCTCTCCCTCTCTCTCTCTGTCTCTCTCTGTGTCTCTCTCCCTCTCTCTCTCTCTCTCACTCTCTCTCTCTGGTCTTATCTATTTCAGACTTATCTCATTCTCTTCTATACAAACACTTAAGCTAGTACACGCTCCATATGCATATGAATCACACATACACACACCTGCAGAGAATTACAAGCTGATGTTCATGCAAGCACTTACACAAACATTTATGTACACTCATTTATAGAGTTCCCTGCATGTGACACACTCACCCACCTCTTATACATTTACATACACACAGTCACACACCCCTTATACATCCACATACACACACACACACACACACACACACACCTCTCCGAGTCAGCCATATGCACACACTCACACACCTCTCCTAGTAATCCATACGCATGATCATCACACAGTGACTCCAGCGTACATGCTTACTCATACTTTGTGACTGACACACACACGCACACACATACGACAGAAAGCTTAAGTTCCTACCTCCCTGGGTGTTTTGTGGTAACGGGTTGAGTAGTCATTGGAACAGCCAGCAGAGCAGTGTTAAAGCTGAGAGAAATATCCAACTCAGATTCTCTACAGTTACAGCCCTCTCCCTCCCTCCCTCCCTCCCTCCCTCTCTCTCTCTCTCTCTCTCCTCCCTCCCTCCTTCTCTCTCTCTCTCTCTCTCTCTCCGTCTCTGTTGTGTCTCTGTTCTTGCTCTATCTACTCTCTTTTCCCTGTCTCACCCACTGAGAGCATTCTCCATTCTGCTCTCTCTCTCTCTCCCTCTCCTACTCTCTCTCTCTCACCCCTCTGCTGCTGATCACACACACACACTCCACTCCCCCATCTCTCTCTCTCTCTCTCTCTCACTCTCTCTCTCTCTCCCACTGTGACCCCTCCTATATTTCTATCTTCGTTCTTTCCTCACTCTCACTGCTTCTCTCTCTGTGTCTGTCTCTGTGTCTCTC
Organism: Brachyhypopomus occidentalis; assembly: GCA_020368025.1. Taxonomy (NCBI): domain Eukaryota; kingdom Metazoa; phylum Chordata; class Actinopteri; order Gymnotiformes; family Hypopomidae; genus Brachyhypopomus; species Brachyhypopomus occidentalis. Next base: position 1,878,755 of record JAGXOD010000011.1, on the reverse strand, counting down.
TCTCTCTCTCTCTCTCTCTCTCTCTCTCTGGGTACAGTGTATAATTAGACACAGCCCTGTCGTGAGCAGCTCAGTCTCATTGTGGAAGAGAAGTTGTACTGGCAGGAAGCCCAGCAGCTTTGCTCATTAACCTCCCAGGAGCCGAGGAATGCACCGGCTCAGTCTGCATGCTATTGGCTGATGAACCCCATGTCCCGGCTATAGAATCCTGCTATTGGCTGATGCACCACATGTACCAGGCAAAAGATGAGGTCATTGGTTGACACACAACATGTATTAAGCCCTCAGTTTTTCTCATTTGCTCAGCAGTATTGATGGGCTACTTAAACTCCAGGAAGTTATCTCCTATTGGTTCATTATATACCACCCAGATTACATGACTCTATGAATAAAATAGACACCTTTTACAGACTAAATATGGACGTTCTGTACCATAAAGTTATATGGTGTCGTTACTGGTTTAGCCCCTGTAAACAACATAGGATTTTCAAACAAAGTCAAATATTTAAAAAAAATGTAATCTTGCAAATGTTAGGAATGCCATATCCTACTATGTTAAACTCTTCTGTAGTATGGTTCTGTGTTTAGCACTAGCGTGTGTGTGTGTGTGTGTGTGTATGATTATGTGTAAGATAACATGAGGGGGCTTTCTCCTCTACACTCAGGGCTCCTCTATGCTCTATGAGTTTCCTTGACACTGTTGACTTTGCTATGGTCATTAGGGATCTTGGATTTCTGTAAATCAGCTTTTTTGACAAAATGGTAATGCAAAAGAAGTGAATCTATAGATATTAATAAACATAAAAATTTTAAATTTACATATATAGAATATTATGTATCTATGACACTTTTGTCCCCACCCACCTGCTAATACCCCTCCCACCCACCAACATGTCTCCTCCTCCGCAACCATGAGACCACTCCCACCCACCAACATGTCTCCACGTCCCCAACCACGAGACCACGCCCACCCACCAGACTCCTCCCACACATCAAGCTTGGCCAATACTCCCCACTCTCCCCTCAGACACGTAGCTAATGAGGACTAGAGAAGCAGTGCAGGCTCCAGTGGTTGCTGATTACACAAAATCTCAGTGAGTACTGCAGGCAGCATGTGCAGGATGAGAGTGTGACTAGCACATGTTCACACAGTCACATGCTAGAATGTGTGTGCATGTGCATGTGAGTATAAGTGTGCATGTGTTTGTAAATGTGTGTGTAAGTGTTGTCTGGAACACAGGCCTGAATCCTGAGTCTCATTTCCTCCTGGTCTCTGTCACTCTCACTTCTGTGTCTTCTCGCACGCTCAAACACACACACACACACGTATAGGAAGATTTCAGTGTGTGGAGGGTGTAGAACCTGGCTTAGGACTTTACAACTCTGCCCACAGTCCTGCAAGACTCTTTAAAAAACAAGTCTCTCCCTCTCCCCCTCTCTCCCCCTCTCTCCCTCTCTCCCCCTCTCTCTCCATCTCTCTCCCTCTCTCTTTTTCCCTCTCCCAAACAACAACCTTACGATGGCACAATCTGTTGGCACACTCCATCTGATGTTCACCATACCAGTTTCGCGCGCCGGCCTCGGCGTGCCAAGCAGACGTCACCGTGGCAACCTCACGAGGCCCAGCACATGCTGCCATGACGGAGGTCTGGAGACGGTGAGGACGATGCAGCTCACACACCTTGCCCTCCTCCCGACAGCCCTTCAAGGACTCGCACGGTGACTAAACTAAGAGGTGCATGAGCCCAAGACTTTACAGCACAGCATTCATGCACGAAATCCTTAGATAAGGAATAGACAAAAGGACAAACGGAGTCACACTCTCCCATTGCTATATGGGATGTAATTAGAGCCTGTAGATGTCAGACAGCAAGGAGGTGTTCCAGGTAAAAGAGCAGGGCTGAGCAGGGCAGGGTGGAGCTGTGTTGGAAGGGGGCGGGTCTGACCTGGGTTGGGCGGGGTTGAGCGGGGCTAGGAGGGGTTGAGTGGGGCTGGGCGGGGCTGAGCAGGGAGGGGTGAGGCTGGGCGGGGATCTCTTGGGGTTTGGATAGTCGAGGTTGTGAAACAACACTGAGGGTGCTGAGGGTAACCCAAGCCAGGGGAGAAGTGTCATAGCCAATGAATGTTTAGTTTGATGGACATGTTACCAATCAGAGCTCAGTCTGTCTGGCCACACCTCTCATGAGAAACCACACCTGAGAATGTGTACTCACATCAAGGTTATTGGAGGAGACCTTTACACTATTTATTAAACCTTAGCCTACATTACTACATGCATTAAACAAAGATAGCATTAAACATAGATATAAAATGTTAAACATACATTAAACATAGATATAACATAGTGTGTATGTAATGTAGTGTGCCCCCCTCCATGACCCTGACTAGTGGGATTAAAGATAAAGATAATGGATGTGGAGTAAAGATAATGGATGTGTGTGTGTGTGTGTGTGTGTGTGTATATGAATATTATTTTACATTTTTATGAACATATGAACATTTATGTACTTTTTAAAAATATTTGTTTTGCACTACAACTTGCAATACTAAAGTATTTTTCTAATTTGATAATCTCAGGAATTAGAGAGAGCTGTTGTTGTGATTTACACAACAATTCATGCTTAATGAACAGTGGTGTGTTCTGCAGAGATTGTGTGACTGATGTATGGTTTGTTTTCCAATAGTGTGTTGCATATATTATTTTGTGTTTTCTGAGTGAGATTGTAAACCTGATGTACTATTTGTGTTTTCTGGGTGAGACTGTGTGTGTCTGATGCATGTTTTCGTGTTTTCTGGATGAGACTGTGTGTGTCTGATGCATGTTTTCGTGTTTTCTGGGTGAGGCTGTGTGTGTCTGATGCATGTTTTCGTGAGCATGGGCTTCTTGGCAGGCCATCATTGAGTGTCTGACTCATGGCAGTTGACTGAAATATCTCAGCTTGCAGAGAAAGTATAAAATATCGTATTGGATTGGATGTTAGAATGACCTGACCACACTGAAAGAAACTGCAACTGTAGCTTTCAGTCACACACACACACACACACACACATCCTGTCACTGGCCCTGCAGTGTTCTGACGCCATGCACAGAAGAGAGAAAGTATAGCAGGGTGAAAATGCTGACTCAGACACACACACACACACACACACAGACAGAGAGAGAGTGGAGTTGTTTAACCTGACCTCAAGCACACAGGCAGTCCAGATTTGGCTGTGTGAAACAATGATACTGGACTTATAAACACATCCACGCAACGCAAATGCACATGCACATGTAGATACACACACACACACACACACACACACTTCATTTTTTCATTGTCCTACTTGAACTCGTATTTTAGTCAGAATCACTCTCTCTCTCTCTCTCTCTCTCTCTCTCTCTCTCTCAGGGTCAGGTTGTTTCAGCCAGCATGTCCACTGTTGGCTAACAGGACTTTCCTCAGTAGTGATCCATTACAGTGACAGCAGTGCAGTATTTTTAGAGGTAGAGAAAGAGCAGGTAGCAGAGCATAAACCAGCAGCAGAGCCAGGTGTACAGAAATACACACACACACACACACGCGCGCACGCACACACACATACTTACACACACACACAATGCCATCTGCACTCGGACGCTTACTGTACAATTTTTTCACCATTTGATGAAAAGCCTGGACTGGTCATCTCTGACCAGCTCTGCAGAAAAGAGGCTGCACAGACTTCCTCTACACACCAGCACTGAACACTGAACACCAACACTGAACACTGAACACTGAACACTGAACACTGAACACTAACACTGAACACTGAACACTAACTCCGAACACTAACACTGCCACATGCTTCCTCTACACACCAGCACTGAACACTGAACACTACCACAAAACAGTAACACAGCATTAACACTGAACACTAACACTGCCACTGCCACAGGCTTCCTCAACACACCAGCATTGAATACTGAGCACTAACACTAACACCGAACACTGGACGTTGTAGACTCTGCACGTTGGACGTTGTAGACTCTGGGTGTAGATGTGTGTCTGTATTTTTATATTAGTGTTGAATTTTCAAGCTATGTTGTGATGCAGATTTTGGGGCAGGAGGTAACACACACACACACACACGAAGAAGGCTTTCTAGGACAAACCAACGTTCCAGCAGTAGTCAGAGGGGTGAGTGAGAGCACGAGACGTGTCTCCCATCGAGTGTCAGGGAAGGTGCTCGGAGAGGCACCTTCTCTAACACAGTCTAAAAACGACTTCACTTCATTTACACTTCATTTAAAGCAATTTCCAAATATAGGTGTTAATGTTGAGCTGTGTTCCCCTCTGCTGAAGTGAGCAGATTTTACACACCACCTAAATGTACGACAAAAGCATACAAAGGACAAGCAGATAACAGCAGCTGATGAACAAGCCTCTATGTCCTGTTTGGTTTGGTTCCGGCTGTGATCTGGCGTGATGGAGCAGACAGGCGTATTTTCAGCTACCAGATGTGTTAAATGTTGCAGTGAGAGTGGGAATGTGGCCGTGACAGTGTGACTGTGGCTGTGCAGTGTGGGTGGGGGTGTTGCAGTGAGGGTGGATGTGTTGCAGTGAGGGTGGGGATGTTGCATTGTGGGTGGGGATGTTGCATTGTGGGTGGGGGTGTTGCTGTGAGGGTGGGGATGTTGCAGTGAGGGTGGATGTGTTGCAGTGAGGGTGGGGATGTTGCAGTGAGGGTGGATGTGTTGCAGTGAGGGTGGGGATGTTGCATTGTGGGTGGGGATGTTGCATTGAGGGTGGGGATGTTGCAGTGAGGGTGGATGTGTTGCAGTGAGGGTGGACTCAGAGTCGTCCTGACGACAGATCCAGGCCACACAGAGCACAACAGGACTAACACATGTCCTTAAACAGCTGTGCAGAAATCTTGATCATCTGTAAATGACGTTACATGATATTATTGATGCTGGTATTTTAATACAAACTACAACTATGATTCAAAGTCTGACTCTCCATCTCTCTGTCTTTCCATGTCTCTCTCTCCCTGTGTGTCTCTCTCCCTGTATGTCTCTCTCCCTGTGTCTCCCTCTCTCTGAGCAATGCAGCCTTGGTTTCTAACACCTGGGGCTGTGGCTCTCCTGCTCTGTCACACTGTATCATGTGTGTTACCACTTCAGCATTTACGCAGGTGTGAAAGTGTTCCACTGCCAACCAGGGACGCCAGTCACATGACTGAGAAGACCACACCCCCCCCCATCCCCAGCGCTGCTTTACCACCCAAACTCACAGCTTTTGGAAGTGTTGCATCTTTGTGAAGAGGCGGTGAGCATCAGTGAAGCTGAGAGAGGGCAGAACTCCTGACTTTCTGTGTCTAGCAGTACGTAAAACTACTCTGGTCAGTACGTAACACTCTGGTCAGTACGTAACACTCTGGTCAGTATGTAACAGTGCTCTGGTCAGTATGTAACACTCTGGTCAGTATGTACCACTGCTCTGATCAGTATGTAACACTGCTCTGCTCAGTATCTAATGCTGCTCTGGTCAGTACATAACACTGCTCTTGTCAGTATGTAACACTTTGGTCACTCTCTTCTTACACCATTTGCCTGCCCTCTCTCCCCCTTGAGCAGAGGGCAGACAATTCATCTACAAATGACCATGAAGTGACACCGCACATACACATATTAACCCCGCCAAAAAATTTGAATATTCATTTCCTTTCAGTGCACATCGTTTCATGTATATTTAGATGGTTTGTGCATGATATGTGTGTGAGCATGTGTTAATGAGTGTATGTAGTGTGTGTATAGTGTGTGTGTGTGTGTGTGTGTGTGTGTGTACATGGATTGCGTTCAGGTAGTACATATATATCATACATCTGCCCAGTGTTTTAGCTCATTGCTTGTGTGTGTGCGTGTGTGTACGTTACCTGTTTTTCTCACAGTCTCTCCCAGCTTGTTATCAGAGTGACATTTGTGAGGGGCAGGACAAGCCATCTGGAGACTGCCCACACACACACACACACACACGCAGACACGCATGCGCACACACACTGCCCACACACATGTGCAATCTGAGCAAAGCTATGGTTCTGACTCACACACACACAAACACATGCAGACACGCACGCGCACACACACTGCCCACACATTCAAATAAACTGCAAATATTTCAGCCTGTGTGTCTTCCAGAAACAGCTAATATCTGACATTTAACGAAAGAAGACTTGGTATCTGTGTGTTTGCGTGTGCGTGTGCGTCTGTGGTTTCTATGTGTGTTTCTGTTTCTGCGAGTGAGTGTTCATCACCGGCAGTAATGTCTGTGCCCTGACAGTGACACCTTCTCTACGGGTCCACTGGGAGCAGTCACATTCCTAAACTCCAACACACACACACACACACACACACACAGTCAGACTGAGGAAGCGAAAGACATACAAGAGGAATACACACACAAGTGTGCATTATACCAGAAGAATAGCCACTGAATGTGCTCTACACAGGCTTAAGACAAGCATGACCTCCACATGCAGACAGACAAGAAACACAGACGAGAAACACAGGCGTTTTGCTCCTGTGACTCCTCCTCAAAATGGCGCCGGTTTAACTGACAGATGGTCCATAATACATCAGAGTACACATATCACATTGTGGCAGTCTCACGCACACACACACACACACACACACAGTAACTGCACAGTGCTCTGCAATGATTTTAAGGCGATCTGACAACAGGTTTCAGCTTTGCCTTTTGGAGGCCAGTTTGTGCCAGGGCTCGGGGGTGAGTGGAGTGGATCTTGGCCCAGCTGCAGCCACAGAGTTTTGGGTAGATCACGCCGCTGTCCCCGCTGGGCCCTCCTGGTGGAGGGGTAGTGGAGGAGCAGGGCTGTCACAACACCTCACCCACAGAGGAGCAGAGTGCTGCCTTAAACCCTCGACTCCTCCAGAGTGGGGCAGAAAGGTCCAGAGGGAGGGGCTACCCCTGACACCCCACACACTTCTGAAGTGAGAGCTTCTGTCGCCCACACCTTGGCACACAATCACATAGTCTCACACAAACAAGCTCGGGAAATATTTAAGAGCTTGAAACGAGATTGAGACAAGACAGCAGAAATATATAATTAAACAACAACAAAGACAAAACCTTCTCCATTCAGAAAGACAGACGGCAACCTGGCAATATTCATGCGTGTTTGTTCTTCATAGGAGGCTGTGTGCGTGTGTGTGTGTGTAAATGTATGTGAGAGCGAATGTTTGTGTGTGTGCGTGTGTGTGTGTGTGTGTGAAATCCCCGTTGACTGAGAAGCAAGAGATTTCCTTTCTTACCACAAACTTTTCTTCTCCTCCTATGATTCATTCACCTTCATCTTTCATTTCTATATTCACCTTGTTTGTGTGTGTGTGTGTGTGTGTGTGTGTGTGCGTGTGCATGTGCACATCTGTGTGTTTGTGTGATATTAATGGCAGAGGTTTCAGAATGCATGAGCAATTGCTCGTTAGGCATTTTCTAACCCACTACAGAAAATGGAGTCGATTTTGGTTTGTAAGAGTCTTCCGCCACCAGTTGACTTCATGGGTTCTGTGACAGCCCAAGTGAGACCAGTGATTGGTTGGAGGCCATAAATGAGAGGTCAGAGGTTAGGAGCTGCTAGTGGCTACTGTCAGAGAGTCCCTGTGTGATAAACTCAACCACAAGGATTGCTGGGGGTGTAGGGGGATGTCCCCTGCAAGTGTTCTGATCTGCAGGAAGGTTTCGCCTTTGTCAAGTCCTGACCTCTGCAGGACTGAGGAAGACAGGAAGAGGTGTGAGTATCAAACACGTGTGGCGGGCCTCTCTGTTCGACTGGAGGGGATTTTAGAGGAAGTGGCTGGAAACACCTTATGTCAAGTCTTCATCACAGACAATTTCAGCAAAAGCACGGAGAGAAACGCACAGCAGAGGTGGATTTGTGCACATGTCTGTGTTAACGTGTGTATAAGTGCGCACATGTGTGTCTGTGTGTGTAACATAGACACGTTTGACTGACATGTTGAAAGCCAAATAGTCACCTTGTGTCATAGTGCTTTCATATGTGAGTCCTTTGGAACTGATTTGAAAGACCAGGAGTGGGATTGGGGACTGATGTGCGCTGAGCTGCTCCACCGTCTCGGCCTACGAACGTGGAGCTGTGACACACCTGTGTGGGAGCACAGGTACCAAGCGCAGTCTGAGCTTTGCAGGGCATTGTGGGGGCCTGGCTGCGTGTTTGTTTCTCTCACTCTCCCACCTTCTCTCTCTCTTTCTCTATACCTCTTTGGTCTTTATCTTTTCTCTCATTCTGTCTCTTGTTATCTCTGTCTTTATCTCGTATCTTTCATTCTCCCGCCCTCTCTCTCCATCTCTCTCCCTCTCTCCCTTGCTGTCTCTCCCTTCTCTCTTTCTCGCTCTCCCTCTCTCTGTCTGTCTCTCTCCCTCCCTCTCTGTCTCTTATCTTTCATTCTCTCCCTCTCTCTCTCTCTCGTCTCTCTTTCTCTGTCTTTGTTTTATCTCATCTATAATTGAGTGCTTCTTCTATACAGACTTCATTTGCTTCTCTGAATAATGGATGAGACAGAGGATGAACACACACTGCGTTTCCTCTCTGCTGATAGGACAGCCCATTATACATTTAGGCATGTGATCCATGATACCCCCCCCCCCACCACACACACACACACACAAACTGTCTGGAGATTGGTGATAGTTTATAGTTCAGGTGGTTTAAAATGACCATAAGCATTTTTTGGTTTGTTCTCTTTTAATATCAACTCCACTTAATCTTCTTAAAAGATAGGTATAGCAAAACACTGCCAGATCATGTACGTTAATAACACGGTCAGATCATGTTCATTATAAAGATACGTAAATATGGCTTAAAGCTAGTCAGAAGGACACAAATACACACACACACACACACACATACACACAGACCCAGGCACCAGCTCCACTTCCCAGCATGCATCAGTGATCTTCAGGCTACAGAAGCGCTTGCCTTGTGATGCACGTTCCGCCTTCTACCACGTTGGCCCTCCTCGATGGGCTTTCAAGCTGTGTCTCTCTCACACACACACACACACTCACTCTGCTTTAAATAGCCTGTTTCAGTTCCACAACGTTGCTGAGATGTGCAAGCACAGCAGTTTGAATGGGGGTGGCAGGAGGTAAAGATGACGTTACTCCAAATGGGGTAAAGTTACGCCAGCAAGGAGCTGAGATTTGCCCCATGCTTCCTGGAAGAGCATGCGTGAACACTGGGTTATGGTGAGATGAGAGAGAGAGAGAGAGAGAGAGAGGGATAGAGAAAGAGAGAGGGAGACAGAGAGAGAGACATCACACACAACTTAACCTTCCTGTCACATAACTTTATTGTGGTATAAGTGTGTATGTGTGTGTATGTGTGTGTGTGCACGTGTGTGTGTGTCTGTAATGTATTTGTACCATTTCAGTACAGGACCTTGCTGACAAGTGAATTTGTCATGTGGCAATAATTAATTCCCCGCCATCTCTCTCTCTCCCATTACAAAAAAAGAACAGGAAAAACTTCCCTGAACAGTAAACCTGCATGAGAACATGCAACAGCACCCCCTAGGGCAGTACAAGTCCACGCTCTGATACAGCCCCAGTCTGATATAGCCCCAGTCTGATACAGCCCCAGTCTGATATAGCTAGCCTATAGCTCCAGCCATAATCAGACACACCTGGTTCAGCTAGTGAGTGTCTTAAACAGCTGGATCTACTGAGCTACTCCTGTTATAGAAGTGTACTCAGTTCCTGCTGAGTATCAAATATATTAATAAATGACTACAGTATATATACATGCATATATACTTCTAAGTCCAAACACAAACCCTCCCACACACACACACACACACACACACACACACACACACACACACACAGACAGCTGTTGTAAGATTGCTGGGTAACGGGGTTTATTGTACATTTTTCCTCAATAAAGGACTGTTCTTGACTCACCGTATCAAGGGCATCAGCCTACTTTGTAGACAGACATGTCTAATAAGACATTGAAAGCGTGGCAGACTCAGAGCTCTTACTCAAGAACGCTGAAAATTATGGTGTGTGTGTCCGTGTGTGTGTTTGTGCGTGTGTTCGTGTGTGACTGTGTGAGAGAAACAGAACGAAGGAGATTAAGTGAGAGTGAAAGAGGGAGGAGAGAGACAGGGAGCTCTGGGTTCAACGAGTTCACTAGCTTGCCTGAAATAATACTGCTATATACACACACCTTCATATAGCTCTGTCAAAAACTCCATTGCCCATGATTCTTCAGTGGTCTGGTATGAAGGTCCCATGTGCCCCCCTCTGCACACTGTGCCATGTTTAGAGTGTATTCCAACCCGGCTACAAGAGACTGAGATTCAAGCCTCAATATTAGCACACAAATACACATGTGTGTCTTTTTTTGTAATATTTATTTATAACATTCATCTTTCAATCCTAAAAGTGCATCACACACACACACACACACACAACAAAGGAGATTAAACAGAAGGTTTATATTCTGTGTATTTAAGCACTGTTCTTTTGAAAACATATAGTTTCTCTTGAACATTTGACATTTATTTGTTTGTATGAAATTTAAAGATCCCAGGCCACTACAGTATCAGTGTGAGAACACTGCATTTTTCCCACTGCTTCCTTATTGAAGAGCTCCTCCCCTTATTGAGAAGCTCCTCCCCTTATTGAGAAACCCCTACCCGTTGTTGGAAGCCCCCCTTCCATCAGCAATGTTGACCCAGGGTTTCTCTGAAGAGACTTACAAACTTATATTATAGAACTGACAACATCAGAACGCAACTGGATTTTTTCTTGTTTTCTCTCAGCTAAACCAATATTTCTACTGCTTTGTTTAAAGTGACTCATAGTGTCATTTAAACTTCATTCCAGTTTTGTTTCACTTTTGGTGATATATTTGTAATGGTGATCTGAATGCATAATATACTGTTTCCATCCATCCATCCATCCATCCATCCATCCATCCATCCATCCATCCATTTGTCAGTCTCCTTATGTCCAAACACAACTCAATCTCAGTAATGGCTCTTATTAATAATAAGTTTATGCAATGCTTTTTAAAGAAAGTTACAAAGTGCATAGAAGAGTTTAAAGAAAAGTGGTTAAAACTAATTAAAAAGCAGAAAGAGAAAAAAAAAAAACTTTAAAACAAAGATACAAAGTCTCGATACACCAGGACAGCAGGTGTGAGATGGTTCTGCTCCATCCACCGTGCCTTCCTGCTCAGCTCCGCCCTCAGCTGCAGACTCCCGCCGTAGCGCGATCAAGGCCGTGGTAGGACAGTGGAGAGACGTCCTCTTTTGCTTTTGCATTCAAACACAAGCCGCGTAAGGAAGGAGACAAGACAGAGAGCGGGAAAGCAAAAGCAGGGCTGTAGTCAAACACACACGCGCACGAGTGTAATCTTCATGATGAGAATATCAAGGTCAGTATCCAGTCAAACCGATACCTCACACAGCCTGTCTTAGATGTTTCTGTCTGAATCATAGCCTATACTATAGAGAAAAACAGAACACACACACACACCAAAACCTCAAAGAAGCGCTCATATGTCGGGAGTGGAAAATTATGAAAACTGTTCCATTAATGAAAAGATGGAAAGTTCAGAGTCATCAGAGATCTTTACTATTGTCTAAATTGGGATATTGGCCTTTCAAGGTGGTGAGAATGATACTACACCACGGCTGGGCATGTACAAGTCTGACGTGACTGAGGAAAAGGCCTTAGGCTTCTCACAGTACTGCTAAACTCATTGTCTCACATAAATCTCAGGTTTGCAATTTGATCTTTTAGCATGTTCAGTTATAGTTTTTACTTTTTCGTGTCAAATTCCCACCTCTGAAAAAAAAAACAATGTATAGATTTAAAAACATACTGTATTGTTTTTCATCAGTTCATAGAGAGTTATGGTTTAATCCCTCTTTTCAGAGTGTGTCCCGTTGCTGTGGGTGGTGATGTGTGGATCAGGTCTGCCTCTCCTCTGGGAGTCCTACCTTATGCTGGATCTCTGGTTTTTTGCTCAGCAGGGTAAGGAGCCGGATTTATTCAGACTGGTTGGTTGCAAACTCTGATGTCAAAGAGGATACAAGAATAAAAGTGATCAGAGATAAGCTGAATTGAGTGACTTTACTGACATTAACATAATTTAGATGATCTTGTCAGGTGAAATTGAACTGGGGATCTACACAGTCCAGGAGAGCTGGAATTAGAATGAGAGACTTCGATTAGCAGTAACACTCAGACAGCCTGGCCTTAAAAAAACACCTACTACACACATTTCAGTGACTTTAGATACACTTCTGAAAACACAACCACACACTTGTTTGTGTGTGTGTGTGTGTGTGTGTGTGTGTGAGTGTGAGTTTGTGAGTGTGTGAGTTTGTGAGTGTGTTTACTACAGGGATGAGTCACTGCACCACTCTTCAAAAAAATTGACAGTTTCAGTCAGGAAGCCAGTATGATAAGAACCTCACACACACACATACACACACACGTGCATAAACACATGCTAGCACAGGCATATATTCTACAGGGAATTTCCATCAAAACAGCTACATAAGAACATACAACAAGTAACGATTTTACTTAAGGAAAAGCAGAACTCATCCCCTCAATCTCGTCAGTGTGTATATCACTGTTACACGCAGTAGCGCTACACGACCCTAGAAAACGCTTTCACACGGAGAAACTCAAACTTTAGACGTTCCCACTTACATGGATTGAACACTAGATGGCGACATTACATATTTAAACAAAATATATTATTAAACATATATAGCATTAAACATGCTTATACGGAACTGGCGCGTTATAGATTCAGAACATATTTAGTAAAAATAAAAAAATAACTACATAACTACATGAAAAATCATCAAACCCTGTTTAAAAACTAACCAAACTGGCTTATGTCCTACATGAAAACAGTGTGGGCGTGACCTTAATATTCCAGCGAATACGCTTGATTGACAGTCTGCAGACTGGCGCTATACTACATTACTCAAGCAGAACTGAAAACCTGTCACAAGGAGGGAGAGCCGGTTACTACAGACATGTAGAAACTTACCGATGCTTACGGCTGCATCTCCATCCCGCACTCAGCTCATCCTCGTTCTCAGGTGCTGACAGTGTCGGCGTTATATCCAGCAGTCTGAAAACAATGATAGACAGTAAAAAGACACAACGAGGAACAAAACTGAAAGAAGGTACGTGTAGCTTGAACCCAGCGAGTTTTAATGATGCTACTATTCTAACAATGCCATTTCTTCATATAACGTAGCTAGAGTATTACAGTCATTCAAGCAAAGGCCCACACTCACATGAAATAACCCTGCTTTAACAGACCTAGCTGTCGTTTCTGCCCCTGTGGGTACATGACGTGGGAGTAGACATGAGAATTGCATATACACCTCTCTGCTTCTGATTAGTCAGTGTTAGATTCATTCAAACGGGACATTGATACATTGGAATGTTAGATAAATAGATCAACACAGACCAACATAAAAAAAACACAAATGCCTTCACGCCAGAACATTCACACACTCTTTCATTTAACTATACTTACAATAATTTTAAATAGGCACGCGCGTACACACACACACACGTGCACACACACACACCACATGACAGCCTACTTATCAGCCTACTTATCCTACAGTGACCCGAAAGCAAATATACCAGGTATTGCTTGCTAGCTAATGTAATTTAAAAAATATGGCTAGTTAGACTCTCCAAGAATACATGCTGCGACTGTGGAGCCAACATGGCACCTTAGACAGTGTGGCCAAAAACATAAGAAAGGAAATACGCTAGCATTTACCATCCCAAGACCAGTGGTGGACAGTAACGAAATAAATGTAATTCGTTACTGTACTTAAGTAGTTTTTTGTGTTTCTTTACTCAGGTATTTCCATTTTTGTAACTTTTTACTTTAACTATACTACATTTCAAAGTCAAATATTTAACTTTTAATCCCACAACATTATGCGAAATCTGTCGTTCCTTCAGGCTTCGTGTGTTGGTTAAAAAAGTAACGTCAAAACAAAAGCTTTTACTCAAGTAGAGGACTAAAGGGAGGAGTTATACGTGTAGTGGGATAATGTTTCACCTTAGCTATCTGTACTTTAACTCAAGAACGGCGGTAGTATTCGAACCACTGTAGATGAATTGTAGAACATCTGGTGGGCAGCAAGCTGCAAAGTGAGGTCTCTGGTGGGTGTGAAAAATGGATATTCACCTAAAGTACTTCTGTTCATCACAAACATCTGGGAAGAAAGAACTTTGCGAGGACAGCACTATATTTATATCACTGCCTTTTAGTACAGCTAGAAAGTTTAAGAGGGAGACAGAACAGATTATCTAAATATGCAGGGTTATTCTTTTACCAGCTGTATGAATTAAGATCTGTGTTTAACACACTCCGGATATAATTTATTTTATCCACATCACAGAAGCTACACACAGTGTAGTATTTTAATAACATTAAAGATCTACAGCCACAGTGCTGATATACTGTATATATGGTAAAGTTTTTCATTAGCAAAGTATATCAATACCTGAGACACCTCAAGTGAAGGTTATAAGAACAGCAGCATAGGTGTGTGTGAGGTTCATTAGTTTTACTTCTGTAAAGAGGTGAGAATTCTTGAGCACCTTCACCATAACTTTAATTAAGACAGGCTTATAAGACAAAGAATTAAATATATAGTGCTTGAATCATTTATTAAAAATACGTTTTAATTATTTTTATATATATTGTAGTGGTGGTTTATAATTAATTGTTCTTCCATCTCTCGTTCCATCCTTCCCTCACTCGAGATTGACAGGCGGATCGGTGCTGCGGCTGCAGTATTGCGGTCGCTGTACCGGACCGTTGTGGTGAAGAGAGAGCTGAGCCAAAAGGCAAAGCTCTCAATTTACTGGTCAATCTACGTTCCGACTCTTACCTATGGTCACGAGCTTTGGGTAGTGACCGAAAGTAATGAGATCGCGAATACCAGCGGCCGAAATGAGTTTTCTTCGCAGGGTGTCTGGGCTCTCCCTAGAGATAAGGTACGGAGCACAGTCATCCGGGAGGGGCTCGAGTAGAGTCGCTGCTCCTCCACGTAGAGAGGAGCCAGTTGAGGTGGTTCGGGCATCTGGTTCGGATGCCACCTGGGCGCCTGCCTAGGGAGGCGCTCTGGGCATGTCCAACTGGGAGGAGGCCCTGGGGAAGACCCAGGACACGCTGGAGAGATTATATCTCTCGGCTGTCCTGGGAACGCCTTGGTATCCCCCAGAAGAGCTGGAAGAGGTGGCTGGGGAGAGGGAAACCTGGGCCTCTTTGCTTAGGCTACTGCCCCCGCGACCCGGACCCGGATAAGCGGAAGACAGTGGATGGATGGATGGATGTTCTTCCATCTTCCTGAATAACAGCAAACCTCTATTGCTGAGGTCAAGAATGCAGCCATTTAATGTAATAGTAATGTATAGTGGGGTCAGCACAGACTGCAGAACAGCAGTGAGGATATGAAACAGAGTTTACCAGCCCAGTCCTCAGGGGTAGCACCATAATTCCATTCTGTTGTACCATTCCAGCTCTCATAACAGCTGAACCACACTATAACAACACCCGTTATTGTTGAGTTGGAATCTGGGATACAAGTTGTGGATCCAGTGTCTGGGGACACTGGTGTTCAAGGATACGGAATGCTGTCGTACATCTCTTTTGAGCTCTGGGAAGAACAGGCTCTGGTCATGTTCAGCGTCTGCCTGCTCCAGCACACCTGACCCTACTCGTTAAGGGCTCGCTAATTAGCTGAGTTGAATCAGGTATGTGAGAGCAGAGGTGTTCAGTGAACAGGGACCCCTGGTCCCAGTCTGAGACTCACAACTGGAGATGTTTCATCTGAGCATTCAGAATCACACATTAGGCCTGCTCAGAGAAACACTGCCTCCCGCTGGTCAGGAGGGTTTCATCACAGTTACTGATTGAACCTGCATGAAACCTAAACTTTGAGAGGATGAATTAAGAGACATTTGTCATCCTGAATGCCATCGCCGTTTATGCTGTTGCCTTGGGAAACTCCTGGGAGATCAGGAGCAGATCTCCCTTATGGATCATGACCATCTTCCTTGTAGTTTATTTATTTAATATTTTTGCCTGTTTCCCAGTGCTTGTCTAACCCGAGTGGTGTATCCTGAGGTCCACACACAGACACATGGCTAGCGGGACATTCCTCCAAGCCCCTGCCGACTTGTGCAGTGATTTCACATGGTCACCTGCTCCCACATCGTTTCCACTTCACTGTCACGCGGACCATTAGATTAGCAACCTGGAGAGACCAATCTGTCTGCCGATAACGTATTGAGAACATGCTTTGGCTGTATGTACGTGATTAGTCTGTAAAAAATACAGTGTGTGTCTGACGTTCTAGCACTCTTTTACTGCCACTTGGTGCAAATTAGAGCAAGAATTCAAATGTGAATTAAATACTCACCACAAAAGACCAGCAGAGGGCAGTGTTCTGCCTTTCTGGCTCAGGTCACTAGACAAAGGAAGAACAGCAAATGTATGCAGATTGAAGGCAAAAACTGCCGAACTTTGAACAGAGTCCTTTAAATGGAAGCTGTTTTGACTGGTTTTCAGGCTTCTTTCCTGAATGCCCAGCAGGAGGTGTGTGTAATGGGGGAGGACGAACACACAGATTAGAGGTTTCAGCTCTTGCTCTGTCTCGCTCACACAGCAGGGGGGAGTACAGAGACTACAAGACTCTGTCTGATGCTAGTAATTAAACTCTCTCCCAGTGTGTGTGTGTGTGTGTGTGTGCTGACTCTCTTCACTCCCCTACTCCTGTATATGTGACAGAGAGCAGAGAAGTGAGGGAGACACAGAGAGAGATGAAGAGACAGAGAGAGAAAGAGAGAGATGGAGAAATAGGCATGTATAAACAGATAGAGAGATAGATGGATAGAGAGATGGAGAGTGATGGATCTCCCCTTGTTTCCTACTAGCAAATAAAGAATGTCAGAGATTCAGTCAGAGATTTAACTACAAATAAAAATGGATAATTCAGGTAATCTCTATTCAATTAAGGTCTGTCAATATTAGTGTATGTAGATGCTTGTGAACCACATCAAAATAATCACATAAGTCCATACAGAAAGAAAAAAGGAATGTGAATCTCAGTTTATGGTGTAAGATTGCACACATAACACCTCCTCTGTCTCCTTACTGTAAGAGATGCATTTATAGCTGCACTCATTAATGAACCTGAGCATTTCAGAGCATTTTAAATTGGCAGTATTTATCCTCTCGTAGTATTAGTCTGTATGAGGAAAGGTGTACTACAACTAGAACACGTGGGAGGAACAGTGTTGACAAGCCACAGGTCTCAGCTGGACTCATGGAGCTTCATAGGAAACAAAGACTGCAGTGTGAACAAAGGTACTGTACAAAGACAGCAACTGGCACTAGTCTTCACAGACCTGACACCAGTCTTCACAGACCTTACACCAGCCTTCACAGACCTGACACCAGTCTTCACAGACCTGACACCAGCCTTCACAGACCTGACACCAGCCTTCACAGACATATTCAGCAGATATTAGGACTTCTCTGTTCCTAGAGGTAGCACCTCTACCCTAGGGACCAGTGGCCTGATGCTTGTACTAATGAAGGTCTTTGAGTGTGTCTTCCTAGACTAGCTGGAGGCTATCACTCACCTTGCTGGACATCCTGAAGTTTCTGCGCAGAGCAGCAGGTCTGTTGCTGTCCTCCTACAACTTCTGGAGGTCATCAACATTCCTGGACAGTCAAATGCAACTGTTCTCTCCCTGGACGTCATGAGCATACAGCTCTTCCTGGATTTCAGCATGGCTTCGGCTCAGATCTTCTGCAGACCAAAGTCATTTAGCCGTCTATGCCAGATCCCCCAGTCATCAATGCCAGATCTCATGTCAGTGGATCACGGATTGAGGGTGGGAAAGCACACACAAGATCTCCAGAGATGGGTGATCTCTGCCCTTCTCATCAGTCTTTATACTATCGACTACAGCTCTGGAGATTCATCTGTGTGGATCCTAAAGTCTTCAGGTGACAGCACCAGCATCAACATCATCACTGGCTGTGATGAGTCTGATGGCAGGACTGAAGTCCAGCAGCTGCAGTTTAAACTTGGTATCTTCCTCCACATTTCACAATGTCCTTGGTCAGCTCCACCCCCTGCTAAAAGCCACTTGGTATGAGCCAGTCCTGTAGAACCCACATCCACTGACCTCCCTTGCGTTGCGGAGTGTAGAAACTACGATTTCATGGAACAGAATAAAACAGCTGGAGGAAAGAATGAGAAGCTGAGAATGTGGCAAATTTGACTTTGTGACAGTGATCTTTTAGTTATTCAATACAATTACAGTAACAACACTTTGTCCAGGTGAAAGATTCAGTCCAGGTGAAAGATGACCAGGCACTGAGGAGGGAGGTAAAAACACACACACACATCCACACACAGTAACATGGAGCAATGAACCACAAGGTGGAGCTCTCATGTGAATATTCTCGTTCTCCTTCATTTCCGATCAGAATGGCACCTGCAGGACTTTGGCTTATGATGAATAGAAAGGACTGTGCATACAGTCATGGTTTTGTGGGTAGTTTGTTTCACATGCGAAACACCTCATGGACTTGAAATTAACTCCCCCAGAAATGTACATACTTTTAGCAGATTGAAACACGTCCACAAGGGGAAGCTATCGGCACTCAAACAGGTTTACTTCACATCAGGATCTCTGTATGACCTTATAGCCAGCCATGTGAAGAGTGAAGAATTGAATCACAGTTACGAAGCATAAAATAGTGAGCATGCATTACTGTCATAGTAATTACAGGTCTGCCAGTGAGCTACTGATGCCAAGCTCTTGTAATGCCAGAAAACACAGGGAGAAAGACTTTACAATAACTAAACAATTAGGAAACTGCAGGAGCAAGCTAAGCTAAGCTAAAACAAGCTAAAACACACACAAGATATGCAGTAGACAACCATAGGAAAGGAAACCGTTCAGAAGTATCATTAAGAGGGAGTGCTGTAGGGCATGTTTGCATAGTCTATGACTGATCTAGGATTTGATTGTGTTGAAGTGGACCACCAGGGTTTTGTAGACCTTCAGAGGAGAGTGGACTCCCTGTGAATGTGTGGTGAAGGAGCTTTTCACAGAACTGTCAAACTCGCCCTGCAACTGAAAAGACTGATCACATCTCATCCTTCAATAGATCTAACACCCCTTGACTCCCTTTTTCATCTTGGTGGCGTTAACACATAATTGCTCCCATGTGTCAGAGGTCAGGCCCGTTCACACCCAGACTGGCTGAATTCCTGTGCTCATGCCTCTGAGTCAAGGAATTCAGCGCATTCGATGGACATGGTTGGTCTTAGCTTGTTTTATGTCATTTTAACTGATCTTTGGTTGAGGTGAAAGACATGAATATCTTGAATCTATTCCCTTCGTTTTCTTATTCTTATTTCTTATCTTTTCATTATTAGCAAGGGGTCGACCCATGGAACAATGACGCAGAACTGTTGGAATCATACACAGCACCTGTTTAAACTTTTAAAAGAGCAGTGTTGACGAGGCAGGGCGCACAACTGCAAGCACTCTGTGTTTTACAGCAGTGCAGAGGCAGGTGTGTGTGTGTTCAGCTCAGCCCCACACCCCAGCATTCCAGCACTTCTAGTCCTAAAAAGGGTACAGTGCTGCAAAATGCTGGTCCATAGACAAGCTCCATCTGCAACATGTGTCTCCAGACATAGGAATGTAAAATATGGTCTAAATATGGTTTAGACACGCTGCACTGAGCTAAATCGCTCACAGCTATATTCCGTCACAAGACTTTCCGGTCTGCTAGCAAGAGTGCTAACAGCTAACTAACAGTGCCATTAAGCAATACTGTAGGGGACAATTCTGTAGCGGACAATTCTGTAGTGGACAATTCTGTAGTGGACAATGCTATAGTGCAATGCTATAGTGGACAATACTGTATAACGATCTTTAATCAAAAGCAATTTTGTTTTGCTTGAATTAGCTTCCAGATTCATCTGTTGTGCTCTCATTAGACACTGAGGTCCAGGATAAGTTTATGAAATGGGATCAGACTTTGTAATGTACTGACATGTTGTTTGCCATCTGTTCCTGTTGTCATGAAATTTCAAGTTCTGTGTGTCGTTTATTAAGTTTTCACAGTAGAGCATCTCTAACTCTGTCAGGTCCTGTGTGTAGTATACTGTATTTAGTTCTTACTATACAGCATCTCTAACTGATGTCAGGTTCTGTGTGTAGTATACTGTATTTAGTTCTTACTCTACAGCGTGTCTAACTGATGTCAGGTTCTGTGTGTAGTATACTGTATTTAGTTCTTACTCTACAGCGTGTCTAACTGATGTCAGGTTCTGTGTGTAGTATACTGTATTTAGTTCTTACTCTACAGCGTGTCTAACTGATGTCAGGTTCTGTGTGTAGTATACTGTATTTAGTTCTTACTATACAGCATCTCTAACTGATGTCAGGTTCTGTGTGTAGTATACTGTATTTAGTTCTTACTCTACAGCGTGTCTAACTGATGTCAGGTTCTGTGTGTAGTATACTGTATTTAGTTCTTACTCTACAGCGTGTCTAACTGATGTCAGGTTCTGTGTGTAGTATACTGTATTTAGTTCTTACTCTACAGCGTGTCTAACTGATGTCAGGTTCTGTGTGTAGTATACTGTATTTAGTTCTTACTCTACAGCGTGTCTAACTGATGTCAGGTTCTGTGTGTAGTATACTGTATTTAGTTCTTACTCTACAGAACTGATGTCAGGTTCTGTGTGTAGTATACTGTATTTAGTTCTTACTCTACAGCGTGTCTAACTGATGTCAGGTTCTGTGTGTAGTATACTGTATTTAGTTCTTACTCTACAGCGTGTCTAACTGATGTCAGGTTCTGTGTGTAGTATACTGTATTTAGTTCTTACTCTACAGTCAGGTTCTGTCTCTAACTGATGTCAGGTTCTGTGTGTAGTATACTGTATTTAGTTCTTACTCTACAGCGTGTCTAACTGATGTCAGGTTCTGTGTGTGTAGTATACTGTATTTAGTTCTTGTGTAGTATACTGTATTTAGTTCTACACAGCGTGTCTAACTGATGTCAGGTTCTGTGTGTAGTATTTACTGTGTTTGATGTCAGGTTCTGTGTGTAGTATACTGTATTTAGTTCTTACTCTACAGCGTGTCTAACTGATGTCAGGTTCTGTGTGTAGTATACTGTATTTAGTTCTTACTCTACAGCGTGTCTAACTGATGTCAGGTTCTGTGTGTAGTATACTGTATTTAGTTCTTACTCTACAGCGTGTCTAACTGATGTCAGGTTCTGTGTGTAGTATACTGTATTTAGTTCTTACTCTACAGCGTGTCTAACTGATGTCAGGTTCTGTGTGTAGTATACTGTATTTAGTTCTTACTCTACAGCGTGTCTAACTGATGTCAGGTTCTGTGTGTAGTATACTGTATTTAGTTCTTACTCTACAGCGTGTCTAACTGATGTCAGGTTCTGTGTGTAGTATACTGTATTTAGTTCTTACTCTACAGCGTGTCTAACTGATGTCAGGTTCTGTGTGTAGTATACTGTATTTAGTTCTTACTCTACAGCGTGTCTAACTGATGTCAGGTTCTGTGTGTAGTATACTGTATTTAGTTCTTACTCTACAGCGTGTCTAACTGATGTCAGGTTCTGTGTGTAGTATACTGTATTTAGTTCTTACTCTACAGCGTGTCTAACTGATGTCAGGTTCTGTGTGTAGTATACTGTATTTAGTTCTTACTCTACAGCGTGTCTAACTGATGTCAGGTTCTGTGTGTAGTATACTGTATTTAGTTCTTACTCTACAGCGTGTCTAACTGATGTCAGGTTCTGTGTGTAGTATACTGTATTTAGTTCTTACTCTACAGCGTGTCTAACTGATGTCAGGTTCTGTGTGTAGTATACTGTATTTAGTTCTTACTCTACAGCGTGTCTAACTGATGTCAGGTTCTGTGTGTAGTATACTGTATTTAGTTCTTACTCTACAGATGTCAGTGTCTAACTGATGTCAGGTTCTGTGTGTAGTATACTGTATTTAGTTCTTACTCTACAGCGTGTCTAACTGATGTCAGGTTCTGTGTGTAGTATACTGTATTTAGTTCTTACAGCTCTACAGGTTCTGTGTGTAGTATACTGTATTTAGTTCTAACTGATGTCAGGTTCTGTTGTGTAGTATACTGTATTTAGTTCTTACTCTACAGCGTGTCTAACTGATGTCAGGTTCTGTGTGTAGTATACTGTATTTAGTTCTTACTCTACAGCGTGTCTAACTGATGTCAGGTTCTGTGTGTAGTATACTGTATTTAGTTCTTACTCTACAGCGTGTCTAACTGATGTCAGGTTCTGTGTGTAGTATACTGTATTTAGTTCTTACTCTACAGCGTGTCTAACTGATGTCAGGTTCTGTGTGTAGTATACTGTATTTAGTTCTTACTCTACAGCGTGTCTAACTGATGTCAGGTTCTGTGTGTAGTATACTGTATTTAGTTCTTACTCTACAGCGTGTCTAACTGATGTCAGGTTCTGTGTGTAGTATACTGTATTTAGTTCTTACTCTACAGCGTGTCTAACTGATGTCAGGTTCTGTGTGTAGTATACTGTATTTAGTTCTTACTCTACAGCGTGTCTAACTGATGTCAGGTTCTGTGTGTAGTATACTGTATTTAGTTCTTACTCTACAGCGTGTCTAACTGCGTGTCTAACTGATGTCAGGTTCTGTGTGTAGTATACTGTATTTAGTTCTTACTCTACAGCGTGTCTAACTGATGTCAGGTTCTGTGTGTAGTATACTGTATTTAGTTCTTACTCTACAGCGTGTCTAACTGATGTCAGGTTCTGTGTGTAGTATACTGTATTTAGTTCTTACTCTACAGCGTGTCTAACTGATGTCAGGTTCTGTGTGTAGTATACTGTATTTAGTTCTTACTCTACAGCGTGTCTAACTGATGTCAGGTTCTGTGTGTAGTAACTGATGTCAGGTTCTGTGTGTAGTATACTGTATTTAGTTCTTACTCTACAGCGTGTCTAACTGATGTCAGGTTCTGTGTGTAGTATACTGTATTTAGTTCTTACTCTACAGCGTGTCTAACTGATGTCAGGTTCTGTGTGTAGTATACTGTATTTAGTTCTTACTCTACAGCGTGTCTAACTGATGTCAGGTTCTGTGTGTAGTATACTGTATTTAGTTCTTACTCTACAGCTGACATCAGTTAGACTGATGTCAGGTTCTGTGTGTAGTATACTGTATTTAGTTCTTACTCTACAGCGTGTCTAACTGATGTCAGGTTCTGTGTGTAGTATACTGTATTTAGTTCTTACTCTACAGCGTGTCTAACTGATGTCAGGTTCTGTGTGTAGTATACTGTATTTAGTTCTTACTCTACAGCGTGTCTAACTGATGTCAGGTTCTGTGTGTAGTATACTGTATTTAGTTCTTACTCTACAGCGTGTCTAACTGATGTCAGGTTCTGTGTGTAGTATACTGTATTTAGTTCTTACTGATACAGCTGTGTCTAACTGATGTCAGGTTCTGTGTGTAGTATACTGTATTTAGTTCTTACTCTACAGCGTGTCTAACTGATGTCAGGTTCTGTGTGTAGTATACTGTATTTAGTTCTTACTCTACAGCGTGTCTAACTGATGTCAGGTTCTGTGTGTAGTATACTGTATTTAGTTCTTACTATACAGTGTGTCTAACTGATGTCAGGTTCTGTGTGTAGTATACTGTATTTAGTTCTTACTCTACAGCGTGTCTAACTGATGTCAGGTTCTTTGTGTAGTATACTGTATTTAGTTCTTACTCTACATCCATTGTATCCTGGGATTTCACATATTCTGCTTGGAGGTCATTGGAGGTCGTGGAGGGTTTCTCAGTGAAACACGGTGGGTGGAGTGCTAGTGGAATCGGAGGGGCATGTCCCTCCTTAGCTACTCCTCCTTCAAACGTGTGGTTTCAGAAAGCCCATCACTGCTCTTCAGGCCAGGTCTCGAGTCACTTCACGCCACAGATGTACAGCCTCCCTGAAGAAGTTCATTTGTGGACAGGCTGAAAGATCCTTAAACAAAACTGTTCTACTGGTTCAGCAACCTCAAAATGTGGACCACGTCTTCTGTCATTCTTCAGTCTGAAACACCATCCAGCTCCTGTTTGATCTTTGACTTGTTGACTTGTTAACACATCATCTTTGAGACTTTGCCAACAGTGGGAATCCCTCATCACACCCACATGGGCTGAATTCCTAAGCAAATGCCTCCAAGTTAGAGAATTAAATTATCATTATTTAGTGTACTATTTAGTGTACTATTTAGGTGGACATGTTTTGAGTTGTATAATAGCATATTTGCATATTTATGCTGAGTGCATTGGGTAGAGGTGGTATATCTCTTACATCTGAGTTTATTGCTTGCTTTATTACTAACCTCTTGTTTACTAAGTGGTCATTCCAAAAGTTACACTGATTGACCTCTCACTGGTTAACCTGGTTCAGTAACAAAGCTATGTTGAAAAGTGCACAAAGAGTATGAAGGTGAATTTAGTCATGGGTGGGCAGCATTCAGAGCTCCATTGTGTAGTTCAGTGTTCCACAAAGCATTATGGAACACCTAAATGCTAATTAGCCAGGACGACCGATTGTACAGTAATTAGCAAAAGTGTTACATAACAAGTTTTGCCATTTTATTATTTTATTACCTTATTTTATTTTTTTTCTTCTATAAAGCACTTTGAGTGGCGTGCATGTATGACAGGTGGTATACAAATATAGATTATAATTATTATATTATTACAGTTTCTGCTGCACATGTTAAATACTTAGTTTGGCTAGATAAATGATAAACCTCTGACGAGGTTATTTTGGTGATAAGGAACTTCATAAATGTGATTATGTATGTTCTCGTATATAGGAGGCTATAGGAGGCTATACGTTTCTCACAGTAATTGGTGATACGAGAAGTTTGCATGGGTTGCATTCTTGGGAGTGGTAATATAGTGTCAGTTTAAGAAAGCAGTGACACTCTGAATCTAAACACCCGTATCTCACTCCAGGAGAAATCACGCCCCTCCATGTCTGCTCCGCACCCAAAAAGAGACTTACTGCTGTGGTTAAATACTTAGGTTACACTTAGGGAACCTGAGTGTACCTGCCGTTACCTGCGTGACCTGGATTACACACAAAGACCAGAGAAAGACAGTCCATACTGGACCTGCGTCCTGTTTCTCCACAAAGAAGCAGCTAACATAAGTTTTTTCTGTCCTAGTGACCAAGTCTCTCCTAATTAATACATATTTTGAAACGAATACGTCCTAACGAATAGGTCCAAATGAGTTAGCCATAATGAGTTTGTCCTTCCTTATGAGACTTAATTAATTGTTAGTCCTAAAGAGTTCAGGTCTCCTAATTTGTGACTAAGCCGTGCACTTTCCACTGACTAGCTTGCACTGAGTATGACCTCATCACAGATATCTCTGCTCACAGAATAAGGATGTCAGTACATGGGCAGTACTTAGTTCATATAGTTATATATATATATATATATATCTCACTTGCTATATATATATATATATCACCTTGTCGATTAGCTTTGTCCACTGAGACTCACTGAGTTCAAAGTGTTTAGGTTTCCAGTGAATCAGTTTCAAGGCTCATTTCTCCCTTCAGATTTTTTGTTCCTCACACTGTCTGATGCGTATTCTTTTTTAGAAGCAGTTGCTATAATCATGTTGGACATCTGTAATTTACCTCCAAGCCATTAATGAGCTGACGTGTGAATGTGTGATTATATGTCATAGCTTGAGGCACACTGTCATGTTATTCCAGGCCTGTTCATTGGTGTGTACATACATGCTTGTAAAGCATAAGCAGAACAAGTCTGCTATACAAAACTGGGTATGATTAACTTCCTTCACTCAATTCACTCACATGTGTAAACAATCTCGCATATAAAGAGATAGATAGAAAGAAAGATACACAGAGTAAGAGAGAAAGAGCACCCCAGTACAGTTCTTTCTATCTATCTCTATTTCAGTGTTCAGGACCAAAGCACTGAACATCATGAAGACCTTTTGACCTCTGAAACAGCTCCATCTTTGTAGTACTGACTGCTAAACTGCACTGCAGTGGGAGGATGGGTCTGGCTCTGAGACTGAGAGGAGCTTGCAGTCAGAGTGAGACGTCTCCCGCTCACAGGTGTGGAGACATGTTTGGAGGTAAAGCTCCGTCTATTCTGTAGTTCAGGCTTCCCTCTGTAAAGCACGTTGAACTGTTTTATGAGTGAAATGTGCTATAAAAATAAACGTGCCTTGTTTTTGGCCAAACGATTACATATCCTGTTTTTAGTGTTGTGTAACATAATATTTGTGCATAATATTTGCAGTCTGTGTGTGTGGTGTTCATTTTATGCCATGACCTGTTGCAGTTAAACCCAAAAGTCCTCTTCTTGCAGATTTATTAAGTAAATATTTTTATACTAATCAGTCTAAAAGTTTCTTGTACTTGCTGAACAGGTTTGAGAAGAGAATCAACACAGTTCAAGAAGGAAAGAGAGGGTTGCAGTCCCAGAGGTAGGCTGGGTTAGTGAGCATTTACGACATCATTACGTTTCTGACATAAAGGCGATCAATCAACGTGCTGACTCAGCAAAGCTATGCGTCTTTGATTCAGAGTTGATTTGATGGGTTGTCTGTTCAAACAAGACATAAGGAACTGACAGCCATGGATTTGGGTCTAAACCAAAACTCAAAACAACTCCCTTATCCTGGCACACACTGGCACACTGGCACACACATAAATAAGACACAAGACCTAAAAGCTCAGAGCAGCTCTGTGGATGACAGAAGTCTTATTTGATTAATGTCAGAGAAAAACTAACAGAACACACCTGCTATCCTAGCTAAAGGATTAAAACAAGGCAATATTGTATGTGTGTTTTGCTTATTTGTGTGTAGCCCTGTACACTCTGTACTTTAAGACACTCTGTAGTTTTATACACTCTGTACTTTAACACACTCTGTAGTTTGACACACATTTAGCCCAGCTGTGCTCTCTCACCTAGCTGGGAGTTTGACATTTGATAAAACAGCCAGAGGGAGCAGAGTTAGCTGGCACAGTAATCTAGGAAAAACCTAGAAAAAACAAAAGCCTAGTAAACAGACTTTGTTCATGTGAAATTGTAAATTAAATTGTAAAGAACAAGACGAAAAAATGCTGGCGTTTGGATGATTCATTGTTCATTAATCAGGACGCCCACAGGGATTAATCAGGAGATCCACTGGGATTAATCAGGACACCCATTCAGTTTGAGCAGGTCATCCACTGGTTTTAATCAGGACATTCACTGGGTTTAATCCACTGTTAATTTAGTGGATACAGCAACATGAGCTCAGAGTGTTACCTTACATATCTCCACACTCCCCAAGACTACCATACCACAATAACCAACACTACCCATCTCCAAACTACCCATACCACACTCCCCAACACTAACCAACACTACCCATCTACACACTCCCCAACACTACCATACCACACTAACCAACACTACCCATCTCCCCAGCTACCCAGCACTACCATACCACACTACTCACCATTATCCATACAACACTACCCAACACTACCATACCACACTGCCCAAAACTTCCTATGCTATACTAGCTAACACTACAGGCCTCCATGCTACCCAGCAAAGAGATAAACAACCATTTGTTGACACTCCACATATCAAGAAGGAGTTGTAGGGTGTTTCTCAGACTGACAGTTAACAAGGTCTGGGTTGTATAGTTCACACCTTCGCACTAACCTCATTCACTTTAGCGCCTGCCTGCAACTGTGACTCATACTTGCAGCTCCCTCTCTCTCTCCCAATCTCTCTCTCCCTCTCTCCCTCTCTCTCGCTCCCTCTCTCTCTCTCCCTCTCCCCTCCCCCCACCTCCCTTTCCCTGGCACCAGAGAGAGATAGTATATGGATATATATGGAGACATCTTGGCTGAAACTGGATGAGGGACAGGGCATATTCGAGGAGCTGTTCCAGCATGATCGAGGCATCCATCTGTCTACCTCCCATCTCCATACAGTGAAGAGACGTTGGTAGTGATGCAGACACACACAGCATATATATGCATATTCGCAGAAAAATTAGCATACCCGTTTTGCTTAAAAGCACCCCCACACTGGAATTATGTCTTGCGGACCTGTGCCAACTGTTTGAGCCTGCTGTTCATACACATGAACATGTTCATCATGCTGTTGTTGATCCTGCAAGCAATATCTCATCCATGGAGGTGAATGTGGACATCCTGGAAGAGAGAGAGCCCCCACAGAAGAGAGGACCCCACAGAAGAGAGAGAGCCCCCACAGAAGAGAGGACCCCACAGAAGAGAGAGAGCCCCCACAGAAGAGAGGACCCCACAGAAGAGAGAGAGCCCCCACAGAAGAGAGGACCCCACAGAAGAGAGGGAGCCCTACAGAAGAGAGGGCCCCTACAGAAGAGAGGGAGCCCTACAGAAGAGAGGGCCCCTACAGAAGAGAGGGTCCCTACACAAGAAGAGGGCCCCTACAGAAGTGAGGGAGCCCTACAGAAGAGAGGGAGCCCTACAGAAGAGAGGGCCCCTACAGAAGAGAGGGAGCCCTACAGAAGAGAGGACCCAAACAGAAGAGAGGGTCCCTACACAAGAGAGGGACCCTACAGAAGAGAGGGAGCCCTACAGAAGAGAGGGACCCTACAGAAGAGAGGGACCCTACACAAGAGAGGGTCCCTACACAAGAGAGGGTCCCTACACAAGAGAGGGCCCTGGAGACAAATTGATAAGCATGAGCTCTCATGGCATACACATTAATCAAGAGGTTTATTGCTTATCATTTTATTGAACACCTTAGCAGCATCCTCACAATGATTTGTCCTTCCCAGGGGGAGGCAGTGCCCTCACACCTCCCAGACAGGCATTTTAATACTAGTGGACATCACATGATGTCATGACATGTCTATTGGGTATTTACCGTATGGCAGCAGTAAAGAAAAATAAATGATCTATTCTCCATGAGCTCGATGGAATAAATGTTCTGCTATAAACATCTGTTTACTCTGTTATATACTAGATCCACCAATGCTCTTGTGCTTGAAGCACTTTCTTTGCTCTGCTGATGGATACCCAACCCTCCTGTTTCTCTGGAAACCCTGCATACTTCATATCAATTCTGACTATCTTTTCATCTTTTCCCATGGTACACTGCAGTTGCTCACCTGCAAATCTGCTTCAGGTACTTTCTGAAATTTGTTCTATCTATGACTACATATTGTAGACTACAATATTGTAGTGCAATATCAGTGCAATAAATTGAATACTGTAGATAGATAAAATATCAAAAGCACTCTGCCTGCAGTCATATTAAATCCGAGTGTGTAAGAGAGTACTGATATAGCACTGATATAGCTCTGATTTAGCACTGATTTAGCACTGATATTTGTATGCCAGTTTTAGAGCATGCACTTCCTGCTAGAAATACCTTACGTACTATCTACGTCTTTTACATTTCCGTGGATTAGTGGCATTTCCACACAGCAGGACCAAACGGCAGTTCATGACATGCTGGCAACATATAACCCCCGAACAGGTCTGAACAGAGTCCTCTTTCAACTCTGTAAGACTTTATGAGTTATTACATCTTGCAGCCCATGACTTTGGAATGCTACTGTGTGCAAGATCCAAGAAACAGCAAAACCTTCCTCTGGGAACAGGGCCTAGAGTGGACCCGAACCCAGCAGCACCACTCACTAGTCTCGGTTCAGTTCCACTCCTGAAACACCAAAGCTCTTTCCCTGGGTTCACACACTTCATGCTCATTGCAGAGAAGTCAGTGAATAATTTATCAGTTGTGAAATGATATTCCTGAAGCGTTTGATCTGTTTGTTTGCCAGACAGAGAGAAATACAGAGGGAAATAAGTAGCAAATGTATGTTTGCTAAATATATGCTTGCACATATGTGTGTGAAAAGAAGAACATTCAGAAACTACCATTCTTGGTTGATAATATAAGGCCTTATGGTGTTTTTTTCCATGACAGGTCAACTTAAACAACAGAATATTTAAAGTGATTCACACACATTCAAGACAAAGGTCTGCCAATCCAAACGTGGTCGGAGTGCGTTTGCCCCATTTCTGACTGACATTTCTGACTTTCTGTCACTCCACATCTCACTGTTCAAATAACGCTGCTGTGTCAGAGCTCAGCTGAACTGAGCTGAACTTCGTTTTGTCAGTTTACTAATCTCCTAATCATTACAGGAGGTGAGGAGGTATACAGAGGTGTACAGATGTACTGACAGTGCTGTCAGACAAGTGTGGGAACACCATGCCTGAAAATGAAACTTGGAACACAGAGAGAGAGAGAGAGAGAGAGAGAGACTGAGAGAGATAAAGGCTTCTACTGCTTATGTTTTTGCCATTTAGATTTCAACATATATGTAAAATGAAGCATCTGCTGTAATTATGATGTTTAGGTGAATGAATAACACATTTGTTTTCTTGTGTGTGTGTGTGTGTGTGTGTGTGTGTGTTAGTTTTTGAGACTTGCCACAGGGCCCTTCTGTCTCTGTATATTAGCAGCCCAGTGTATATAGTGTAATAGAAATTGTTTCAGTGCTAATTACTCCTAAGTACAGTGTTCTATTACGGTGTTCTATTAGACCTCTATTACAGTGGTATAGTACAGTATTCTAATACAGTGTTCTATTGCAGTGTTACAGTACAGTGTTCTAGTACAGTGGTACAGTATTCTATTACAGTGGTACAGTGCAGTATTCTATTACAGTGTTCTATTACAGTGGTACAGTACAGTGTTCTATTGCAGTGGTACAGTACAGTATTCTATTACAGTGGTACAGTGCAGTATTCTATTACAGTGTTCTATTTCAGTGGTACAGTACAGTATTATATTGCAGTGTTCTGTTACAGTGTTATAGTACAGTGTTCTATTACAGTGGTAGAGTACAGTATTCTATTACAGTTGTACAGTACAGTATTCTATTACAGTGTTCTATTACAGTGGTACAGTACAGTATTCTATTACAGTGTTCTATTACAGAGGTATGTGTCATATTATATACATCCTATATCTTATGTATAATTTGTATAACTACTGATATAAATGTTCATAAATATGTCATGTATTTATATTATGTAGACACCCTTCCTTAAAAGTGTTTCTGGACTGTTTTAACTGTAGGCTGAGGTTGTCTGAATTAGTCAGTGGTCAGATCTTAAACCTGTAAAGGTTACCTCATGACTCTTTACAATGTCTTTACAACATTATTATAACATGGGCTTCTCTTTATAGGACAACGGGTTGTTTGATACATGTAAATAGAAAAAAAAGGTTCTGAAACAGGACCTTATCTGGGAGTTTATAGGTACGAGAGAAAGAGTGTAACAAAAAATATGGTCTAATTAACCTGTCATATATAGCTGGCAAGCTTTGGCACCTAATGGTGCGTTTATCCACCCTAAGGGTTAGGCTTGTGGTTTTTCTGCAGTAACACTATAACAAGCTATATACGAACACTTCAGGGGAAATTGCTATGTCCTTATAGAAGGTATTTGAGTTTGAACATAAAAAGCCACATAAACTAAAACACCCACCACAGTACAGAAAACTCCCACGTTACCCAAAACTCCCACAATTCTGTGTTACTACACTCATGTGATCTACATATTCTTCTGTGTTTCTCCACCCATGTGATGAACATACTCTTTTATGTTTCTCCACCCATGTGATCTACATACTCTTCTGTTTCTCCACCCATGTGATCTACATATTCTTCTGTGTTTCTCCACCCATGCGATCTACATGCTCTTCTGTGTTTCTACACCAATGTGATCTACATACTCTTCTGTGTTTCTCCACCCATGTGATCTACATTCTCTTCTGTGTTTCTCTACACATGTGATCTAAATGCTCTTCTGTGTTTCTAGACCAATGTGATCTACATACTCTTCTGTGTTTCTCCACCCATGTAATCTACATTCTCTTCTGTGTTTCTCCACCCATGTGATCTACATACTCTTCTGTGTTTCTCTACACATGTGATCTACATTCTCTTCTGTGTTTCTCCACCCATGTGATCTACATACTCTTCTGTGTTTCTCTACACATGTGATCTACATACTCTTCTGTGTTTCTCTACACATGTGATCTACATACTCTTCTGTGTTTCTCTACACATGTGATCTACATACTCTTCTGTGTTTCTCTACACATGTGATCTACATGCTCTTCTGTGTTTCTCTACACATGTGATCTACATACTCTTCTGTGTTTCTCTACACATGTGATCTACATGCTCTTCTGTGTTTCTCTACACGTGATCTACATGCTCTTCTTTGTTTCTCTACACATGTGATCTACATTCTCTTCTTTGTTTCTCTACACATGTGATCTACATTCTCTTCTGTGTTTCTTCTTCACTGATTTGAATGTGCAGCTTTACTTTTGTTATTTATGCTTTTCACAGCATATTTTAATATTTTACCTATATGTGTGAATTAGTGGTTATGTTCACATGCACGTGCCTGATTCTTCTTCTTTGGGAGTTAATCAGTGTTCAGACGTGGACAGTGTAAGTCCTTCAGTATTTAAAACCCAATACAGCACTGCTGAGCCCTGGGTGCTGAGTACATTTGTGTTGCCTTTTTATTTATGCAAAAAAATAATTTTGCCATATAAGAAGTTTGTTTTTTTGACAAATGGTTCAGATTTTGTTTACCTAGCAAGTCGTTTTCTCTTAGCATTTCTTGATTAGCGTACGCCGGTCTTACACATCTGCAGCCCTGACCACCGTCTGTTTCATAGTGAGTACCGCGACCTTGAGCCGGAGGGTTGGGCGGTGGCTCTGGGAGGTCGGGTCCTGGTTTCCCTTCCCAGTGTGCCGTCTCACTTGAGCAGAAGACCGACTGGCTCTCCAAAATTTGTGTCATGAAATGACATGAAAACTAAACATATGTAATTATTTACATACTGTTGGAAACTAGGGTGTAGTCCAATCAGTATGCTTTTGTCAAAATAAAAAAGAAAACTAAGTGAAAATGTAAATCTGCCTTTTAAGTCCAGAGCAATAAGCCATGGTGTTGCAATATTTTAAGGACTGTTAGAGTAGCAGATTCCTCTACATGGCACACAGCCTCTAGGGGGCACAGTTCTTCACCATGTGGGAACAGAGAGCAAACGAAGGCATGCTTTCACTACCTGTTGGTTTCACTATGGCCACGCCCATACCTGAGACCTCCGGATTTCTGGCAGTTATTCAGAGTGTGTTTAGCAGCATCTACAGCACTCACATACTCTCTCACACTCACACATGCAGAAAAAAGCTAAAAAGTGACACACCCTACAGGCAAGGTTACATTATAGAGGAATACAGAACTGTGGGACAGCTCTTCTACCATCAGCTAAACTTGTCTTCTTTTTTTGCCCTTAAATCAAGTGGACACGTCAAGATGAGAATCTCCCCTGGTTTTCTGCTTCTGCTCACGGTACGTTTCTGACTGGAAGCTTCTGAGCTTTTGCTTTGCCTACACTGTTATTTATTTTCCATGTGAAATCTGTGTATTATGTTTTATTTACCTTTTTAAAGTCACTAAGAGAAATGCTGCCTCTTTAACCCCTCATGGGGCTGTGGATGTCCCTCTCATGGGATTCCACAATCCCCAAGGCATTGGTGAAATTTGAACAACTTAAATGGTTTGGTCCAGTATGTTCAAAATTGCTTCAGTTCTCTGGTTTCAGTATATAAAGTTCATTACACGACTGAGAATTAAACCTGTAGGCATAAAGGTGAACAAATTCTTCCAAGTACACTGTAGTTTTTGTGGTTACTGTGCTTACTGTAAATGATGTTTCCAAGGTGACAGTGAGTTCTTCCTTGTTCCTGAGAATTTACTTTTTTACTTATAATCTTTTTGCTACATGTTAGTCTAACAACGTCAGGTCTGTTTTTGCTCTGGAATATCTTTCACAGCAAGTCCGAGAGAGATTATTACTATTCTGAAATGACATTGTGAGTTCAAAGAGGTTCCTCAAAAGATTAAAAGTGTAAATTATCTTGCAATTTATAAGTGAAAATACTATTCACTACATTTACTAAATTAAATACTTTCATTATTTAAATAATTCAACTTTAAAAACCTGTTCAGAATGAAAAAAATACATATATTTCTAGGCATTCATGTGGTAGTCATCACTGTGTATTTGACTGAGTCAGGACCCCAGTAAGAGGGAGCTCTATATAAAAATCCAGACTGGGTCAAAAATAACATTAAAGACTTAAAAATACAATGCGAAATAACTAATGCAACCGGTACAAGCCAGTGCAGTTATAGACCATTACAGACCAGTGCAGTTCTAGACCAGTACAAGATAGTCTTGTCATGCAGGATTGTTGGTATTGTGTGAGGGGAGAGGGCTTGTTGTAAGGAGCACACTCAGAGTGTAAGTGAACCGTTGTCTGTGTCTGTGGGGGGGGGGGGGGGTGGAGAAAGTCGTTCACAAGTCTAACAGCCTGGGGGTCCAAAGCTATTGTGTAGACTGGTGGGACTTGATTTCCCAACTGCTGCAGCACGTAGCTCAGGAGATACGGGGTTTTAATTTGTTGTAATGAACACAATAAGTAGAGATTTCCTCAAAATTTTGCTCCTCCAAAGTCCTCCAGAGGGCAGTGTTGTCATCATAGATGTGGAGAAAGCATTATACTTGTTCTGCAACCTAGAATGCTGATCACAGCCTCTGTTCAGCATTATTCTAGGAAACACCCTAAAACCGCGTTTTTCAGTCTGTGGACAGTGAATCCCTGGACACACCCAGGTGGAATGAATTCCTAACCTTATGCCTGCAAGTCAGGAAGCTAAATTGGTACTTATTAAGACAGTCACATATATTTAATCTTGTTCAACAGCATACTTGTGCATTGTTTCAGTCACGGCAGACTTTGTGTATGTGTGTGTTTGTGTGAGTGGGTGGGTGTGTAAGCGCATGCGTGTGCGTTTGTGTGTGTGTGTGTGTGTGTGTGTGTTATGTGAATCCTTGTTCTGGAATCGGTGTCCCACACACAGGAGGCAAACCTCCTCTTATTACCCCAGTCTATACCACACAATAGACTGTCCCCTCACATCCAACAATAAAGTAATAACTGTATAGTCATATTGACATAACCTACTGAGTTAGATTAATTCATTAATGACACCTTACACCATAGATTGCACCTTTGTGCCTGTGACACAAAGAGCAGTAGTTTTTTCAATTGGCCGGCTTTGCCAGATCAGTGACGCCTGTCACTCACTTTCGCTTTGTATTCCCGTGATACCTGGCTTAAGAGAAGAACACCCACACACCACATGCCAACTCATGGAGCTGCTGCCAACTGACGGGGTTGTTGCCAGCTGACGGGGTTGTTGCCAGCTGATGGAGCTGTTGCCAACTGATGGGGTTGTTGCCAGCTGACGGGGTTGTTGCCAGCTGATGGGGTGGTTGCCAGCTGATGTGGGTGTTGCCAGCTGACGGGGTTGTTGCCAGCTGACGGGGTTGTTGCCAGCTGACGGGGTTGTTGCCAGCTGCAGGCTGTGGTGGAGCTGTCAGGTATCCTGGCTTTTCACTGATACTGCTTGACTACACTAAAATCATTACACGTGTGACTCAGGCAGCACCTCAGGCTGTCCAACACCCTTCCGTTTCTCGAGGACCACGGTGACTAGTGTGAAGAGCGGTGGAGGGTTGTATTGTATCACTCAGCTGGGATTGTGTCACTCAGCTTGTGACTGTGTTGTGAAGCCTCTCAGATACCACAGACCCACTGCTTCGGTGTTTAACTGTTCATTTTTCCCTCATGAAAATGAGCAAAATACTGTAGTTATAACTTATGAATATGAGATTCCAGGATAGCAAAGTATGCCATAGTCTCCCATTAGGAGCAATGCTCAATAGTAGGACTCCTTTTTTGTGAATTGGTCAGATTGGTCAGAAAAAAACATGATTTAGGTGCTGCTCTCATTTAGACCTAACAGAAGGGGGGTCTAAATCAGAGCTGTTGACCAATGATGACTAAGTATAAAATCTTACGTAATCACACAATTCCTTACTTTAGGAATTGTTGCTTCATCTACAACGAAAGAAAGACAGACAGACAGATATAACGAATGTAGAGGAGCCTGGAAGAGTCTTGAAGATGCTGAATTAGATGTAATCGCTTATGCGTCCTCTCAGGTGAAGCTGTTCTTCAGTGATGGCACTTTGTGGCAGTGTTGTAAATGTAAAAATGACACTTGCTTATGCTCAGCAGCTGTGGGCAGAGACTTCACACAGCAAACGGACCAAAGGACAGCAGGACAGAGAGAAGCGAGTATGTATTCTGAAAGAACTTGTGCTTATACACCTAGAAAATGAATACAATTATTACAGTTATTATTAACAGTTTATTAAGTTCAAAATAACATCACGGCTTGATTTTCCTCTGTAAGGACACCGTGCTAGTTCGGTCCAAGCGCAGATGGGTGCTGTCCACCGTTGAACTGGAAGAGGAGGATCCTGGTCCTTTTCCCAAACTGGCCACTGAGGTATTGCAGTGCTATAAGGGGTGTGGTCAAGAATGTGGGGAGGGCCTCAGGGGTGACGTCTAGACTGTGGGGAGAGCCTGTTGGGGATGTGGCCAAGACTGTGGGAAAGCCATAGAGCCCCACAATCAAAACTATCTAAACTTCTTTCTTGTCCTCTCGATTTCTTTCTTTCTCTCTCTCATCACCAGTTGTTCAATGATAAGGAAATCAACCATACACTCAAATTTAGTATCAGTGGGCAGGGCGTGGATGAGGATCCTGTGGGCGTATTCACCATTAACGACAGGACTGGCCAAGTGTTCATGCACAAGCCTATAGACAGAGAGCTCTACCCCTTCTTCTATGTAAGTCCTCCTGGTCCTCCAAAACGAGTCCATTTTAAATGTAGATTTAAAATTTTAAAATGTCCATTTTAAAATGTCACTCATGTTCTATTTGTTTTGGATGATTATGATTATCATTATTATTTAAAAAAATAAATAAATGAATCTAAAATTTAAAAAACGTTTTTATATATTAGGCACTTCAAAATGTCATCAGAAATAATGAAGACTATCAAGATGAACATTTGGCTATTGTTTCTTAAAATGATGCTATGAAGATGTTGTTGTAAAACCAAGTCTCCCTGTTTCACTGCCCTTTGCTAATACCCAGGTGAAATTTGATGTGCAAGATCGACTTACAGGTGAAATTCTTGACAAAACTCTGGCTTTCAATGTAGCCATAAAGGACAAGAATGACAACGCCCCTTCATTCATACCTGACATTTTACAGACACATGTTCCAGAGAACATAAAAGAAGGTTAGGCCACGCCCACAGCTCAGCACGCCACAAAGAAGCATACAAAATGCCTTCACTAAAAAGGTTGTTTTTGTTTCTTTGTTTGTTTGTTTCTTTGTTTGGGGGGTGTTGTACAAAAGAATAAAATTGAAGAACTTAGGTTAGTTAATAGCAGGATAGATCAAAAAAGTTCTGATATGAAGTACTTGCCTTTCTTTAAATTAATGCAAGCTAGTTTCCAAGTGCTGTTTGGAAGACTGGTCAGAAATTCGGCTGTTAGCATTTATCGATGCTTCATGGACGTGACTAGAGACAGGAGACTAGAGACAGGAGACTACAGACAGAAGACTAGAGACTAGAGAGTAAACTTCAACCCAGCTGGGCTGATTGTGTATTGCTGGATTCCAAGAAAGCGTGAGTGAATCAAAGCTGAAATACAGTTCCCATCTGTAGTCCAGGCAGGAAAAGGAGAAGGAGTGTGTCTGTTCCAGGAGAAATACAGCTGCTCTCCATACACCTGTACGCCATACACCTGTACTCCATACACCTAGGCTCCATACACCTGGGCTCCATACATCTGGGCTCCTGTACACCTGTACCTGTTCTAGCAGTGTTGAGACTTGCTCTAGAAGTGATATGTTGAAACACATTCTAGAAGTGTTATGTTGAGAAGTGCTCTAGAAGTGTCGGTCTCAGACCATGTCTTTCTACTCAATGTTTGTAAAGGGGGGGGGGAGCAAGGAGGGCAGGGCATGTGGGGGGTTGGGCAGGGTTATGTAAGGCCATGACACCTAGAGTGTCAGTGTAACCTTCACCAAGCTGTAGCTTATAAACATTTTGCATTTGCATGGCTTCGTATAGACATGCATTATTTTATCATATTTACAAATAACACATTCCTAATGGCTGTCCTCTGACCCTGCGACAGGACAACTACCCATTTCACTGCAGGCGAAGGACAGAGACGAGAAAGACACCGATAACTCTCGCATCTCCATGAGGGTGGTGTCCCAGGAGCCGGCGGAGCCACAGATCTCACTGAAGGCTGTGCAGAACACCATGAGGGACAATGAAGTCAGACAGCTCATCTTAAGCGGATGCTTTGATTATGACGTGAGTGCAGACACAGTCACAGGTTTAGTCTCTCTCCTCACACACACACACACACACACACATTAATGCTCACTTTTGTCTCGTCTCTCTCATGTGCTTTAGAAAGCAAAGAAATATAAACTGCTTGTTGAAGCCCAAGACCTTGGAAATCCTTCCCTCTCCTCTACTGCTACTGTCCTCATTGACATCACTGACTCCAACACTCACACACCTGTGTTTAATGCCTCAACGGTGAGTCTGGGCAAACCTGACAGACCAGCTGCTGGGTGTGTCCACAACAGAAACCCACTGAATTGGCCTTTAACAAACGTGTCACACTCCTTTTTCTGATCTAATGATCATTACGGAATTCACCCCGTGCATGTATTCTACTGTACCCTATATTTGCAAAGGTTTTCGAAGGTGCTTTTAATAGTCACAGTGTAACAACTACCTTAAAATGTCTTGTTCCAGTACAATGCTCAGGTTATGGAGATGGAAAGCAATAAGGAGATTTTGCGGGTAGCTGTGCAGGATAAAGACACCCCTAATACTCCAGGCTCCAGGGCAGTTTATTCAATCGTCAAGGGCAATGAACAAGGCAACTACAAAATTGAGACAGATCCAGTCACCAATGAAGGAGTCCTAACTGTCATCAAGGTGGAGATCCACATCTCTCACGTACTGTTATATGGCAAATGTTATGCTGCTCAGAGTTCATCGTTTTTTTTTAATCCCTTTTTTTGGACATTGTCGTCCATATTTCTCAGGGGAAGGATTACGAAAAGACGACTCTGACCGAACTGGAGATAGCAGTGGAGAACGAAGAACCACTGTTCATGTGTGTTGATGGTAAACCAGTGACACCAGTCCCACAGAGCGACAAAAAACCCAGCACGGCTAAAGTCATGGTGAAAGTGACCGATGTGAACGATGCACCCATGTTCCAGAAGAAGATTCACACAGTGTACAGGAAAGAGGAAGATGACCCCGGAGATGTGTTGTACCAGCCGACCGTGACTGATGAGGATTCGGACATAAGCAATATCAGGTGTGCTGGTACAGTAGCAGGATGTCCCAGTGTTGTTTAGGTTAACACACCAGGCTGCATCTTGAAGCTTTAAGTCTTAATGGTTTCACTAACAGAACCTTCTTAATTACCTCCAGTGTCCCTATACAAAATAACAAAGCAGGAATAATGGCTGGCTGCAACGATTGACAGCTGTGTCACATAGTATGGGTTAGTCATCAAGATTACACTGGAAATTACACTGTCTATGTATGTGTGTGTGGGTGTGTGTAGGTTTAAAATAGCAGATGATCCAGCTGATTGGATGACTATAGACCCAAAGTCAGGCACTGTCACCTCGAAGAAGAAGATGGACCGTGAGTCACCATTCGTCAAAAACAACACCTACACCGTTGTGATCAACGCAGTAGACAACGGTACGGCATCAGTGCACACACATCAGTCATGTTCTCCTATGTTCTGAATTCAGCTGGAGCTTATTTTGGATTGAGCTTGCTGTAATATATTTAATGTATTTTTATGCATACGTTTTGTGGTATTTTGACTCTGCACTTCAGAACAGTGGATTTGAAATGAAAAAATAATCTATTCTACATCTATTACAGGAAATACATTTGGTAAACTTTAGCTGAATATACTATATATCCGCATCAGGTATTCTGTATCCTGTATTCTGTATTCTGGTGCTCAGTACTTTCCTGGTCATTCCATTATTAGACTTGACACAGAAGATCTTTCAGAAGATCTAGAGCTGATCTTAGATCAGACAGCCGATTTTTTGTTGACTCTCAACATGTCACTACAGTACCAATACTGGTCTGATTCATTCAGAAAAAAGAGGACAGAGATACAACTAACATCAGGAGGTTGAATGCTTAATCATCTGCTCGTTAAGAAGCAGCAAAACACTTGTGAGCTTAACAACAGACATCTGGGCAGATCACGAACACCAAATATTGCCTTTGTGATTATGTTAAGCAAATATTTGTTAAACAAATATATGTTACAGAGACCCCTTACAGAGACCCCTCATGCTATCACTGGCGTCTGTCACCTGTCATGCTTAACAATCAACGCTTTGTCGATTTCATTACTGCGCAATGCCAGTTCTTTTTTGCTGAAAATAAAACCCCTAGGGCGGCATGGTGGTGTGGTGGTTAGCACTGTCGCCTCACAGCAAGGCGGTCTGGGTTCGATTCTCGGTCTGGGCTGCTCTGTGTGGAGTTTGCATGTTCTCTCTGTGCCTGCGTGGGTTTTCTCCGGGTACTCCG
Source organism: Brachyhypopomus occidentalis (assembly GCA_020368025.1). NCBI lineage: Eukaryota > Metazoa > Chordata > Actinopteri > Gymnotiformes > Hypopomidae > Brachyhypopomus > Brachyhypopomus occidentalis. Next base: position 1,837,883 of record JAGXOD010000011.1, on the reverse strand, counting down.
GTTTCCTCCCACAGTCCAAAGACATGCATCCTAGGTTGATTGGTCACTCTAGATTGCCCGTAGGTGTGAGTGTGAGTGTGTGTGTGCGTGTTGGCCATGTGGTGGACTGGCGAACTGCCCATGGTGTACCCTGCCTTCGCCCGGAGATGCTGGGATGGGCTCCAGCCCCCCCGTGACCCCGACTAGCGGGAATAAGCGGTACGGAATGAATGAATGAATGAATAAAACCCCTAAGATTAGCCCTTCAACCTTATGGGAAGCCGCAAAGGCCACCATACGCGGGGCTATTATATCTTATACCTCTGCACAGAAAAAGGAGGCCTCAAAGAAACAATTAGAACTAGAAGAGGCTTTGACAGATATTGAAACTCAATTTAAGCGCACACCGAACAAACATCTAGCAAAACAATTAGAGGGAGCTCGCTCAGCACTTAATCAAATATTAACTCAAAAGGCCGAAGCCCAAATATTTCTTGCTAAACACAGACTGTTTGAGTCAGGCAACAAGCCAGGCTGTTTACTTGCCCAGCAGGCTCGTGGAAGGGTAGAACCTAATATCATCTCCTCTCTTCTAGATAAACATGGAACTAGGCATTTTAAGTCAACTGAATTCAACAAACTGATGAAATCGTTTTATGAGGAGCTCTATAGTTCAGATCGCACTGCCTCATTGGAAAATAGAAAAGATTTCTTGATAAGATACATTTTCCATCCCTATCAGAGGACCATAAGAATATTTGGTTTCACATATCTTGGAATTAGAATCTCACCGACCCTGTTAGATCTCTGGAAGCTTAATTTTGTACCTAAACTTGGGGCGGTCAAAAAAGACCTGGAACGCTGGCATAATCTTCCACTATCATTGTTTGGTCGAATTAGTTTCATTAAAATGAATGTAGTCCCCCGGTTTCTCTATCCCTTGCAGATGCTCCCTCTGTACCTATCAAAAAAAGCTAATGGGGATTTAGACAGAGCAGTGTCCAAGTTCATCTGGCATGGGAAAAAACCTAGGTTACGTCTTAAGGTACTTCAACTTTCTACAGATACGGGTGGGTGTTCATTACCCAATTTAATTTTTTATAACTGGGCCTGTCATGCTCGTCATCTTCGGTCCTGGTTCCATGCCTTTATAGATGGGGTGTCTTGTGCTGACTCTTGGGCGTGCTATCCATTTTCCCCTTGGAGTCTGGTTATGTGTAATCCAAATAATATTAACCCTGATGTTAAACACAACCCATTAATCTATAATAGGCTTAAAGTTTGGCGTGATATTTCGAAATATTTTGGGATGCATGGTAAATCTTTACTGGCACCCATCACTCAGAATTCTGATTTTCCCACCAGGTAACAACTCCTCTGTCTTCACTTCATGGAGAGATAAGCAAATCATTTTCCTTGACCATTTGTTTAAAGACAATAGTTTTATGTCTTTTCAGGAACTACAAGATGCCTTTGATATTCCTAAATCCAATTTCTTTGGCTACTTAGAAATAAGACAATTTATTTTTTCCTTGCCTCAACTTCCCTCCTACCACTTCTCTCTCTCATAATCCAGAAACCTTCCTTCTAAACAGTAAAAATCTCAAACAGTTCATTTCGGGTTTTTATTCCCTATTGCTTTCCTGTGACACACATGAGCTACCCAACATCTCTCAAAAATGGGAGGGTGACTTAGGGACCGAATTTATTGAGGATGACTGGTAGGAGGCCATTGTTGCCATAAGGTCACCGGCTACCTGTAATAGACTAAGGGAAACTCAGTATAAAATATTGCATAGGTTACACATCACTCCAGTCATATTACACAAAATAGATCGCTCAATTTCTCCTCTCTGCATCAAGTGCAACTCTGAAAGAGGGACCTATTTTCACTATTTCTGGGATTGTAAGTATACGTCAAGATTCTGGACCCAAGTGGCCAAAATAACCCTCCCACATCCTCACACATCCTCACACATCCTCACACACCCTCAAACGTGCACAGTGCTTGTAGGGGGATGGACTTCCATTCATTTTAATTATTATTATACACATTAATTATAATTGTAAACTGGATTATAATTATAAACAAATTATTATTAATGCTAAACACATGATTATTGTTATTACTTAATTCTTCACCTTCATTTTCTTATTAAATACATCCAGACAGATGTGTCCAAACGTTTGACTGTATGTGTGCACAACGCTCATGAAGCAGTTAGTCGAGTGTGAAACACTGAGCTGTCACTCTACTGAATCCCCTCTGGCGTTTGGCGTTAGACCCTCAGCACTAATCCCCAGAGCTTCAGTCTTCATTAAAGGCTCTTCTTAAGTTCTTTAAGTTCTTTAAGGCTCTTCTTAAGTTCTTTAAGCTCTTCTGTAAGGAGCTGTCATCATGAGTTAATACATGCATGTGATTCACCAAACTGGGATTATTGTCCGATTTAAAAACTGAGAGATAATCTGCTGCTAAACTGTGTCAGTGCCAGAATCAACCTGTGGAGCAAAACTAAATAAACTAAATAAAACTAAATAAATTAGGTTCACAATTGCTTATAAAATTATATTATATTAAAAATTATATAAAATTTATAAAATTATATTATAAAATATAAAAAATGCATTTCAAGATTCTGTAGTTTAAAGTCCATCTGGTGTTTTTGTTTATGTTTTTGTCTTACATGTCCACATGTTTTGGTTTTGTGCCACAGAGGTGCCATTTGTTTTATTCTCGTTTGCAGTTGGTCCTGGGTGTCATTATTTCCTCATGTTTGTTCCTTTTAAAATCCTCTTTTCATTGGAACTTCTTGTCACTTATTAACCTTACGTTGAGTTTCTTTCATTTTCATTTGTTCTTGAGTTGTCTTTTGTTCAATTAAATCCTCTTTATTCATGTTCACTTGAGTTTTGCCCACTATTTGCACATGATTTGTCAGTCATAACTGACTAACCCTGTTCTAAGGTCATGCGTACAATGTTTGATGTGTAGAATTCATGAATACTGAATGCAGTTAACATTATACAAACATATTGTGAGCACGATATTGTATCTTTTGAAGTAATCTGTAAAAACCTGACCTCATTTCCAATCATTCTAATCACATGTGAAAGGCTCTGTCTACAAATGTTCAGTGCATCCCTTCAGTATGGAGCTTTGATCTGGTCTCTTTCCATCTGTGTGACTTAGGAGAGCCACCCGGCACTGCAACCAGCACTCTGGTGGTCCACCTGGGAGATGTGAATGATAACACTCCCCACCTGATCGCCAATAGATCTGTGATGTGCGGGAACAAGGACGACCATGTAGTTGTGCAGCCCAATGACAACGATGCCGATCCATTCGGTGGTCCCTTTTCCTACTCTCTTGGGACTGACGATAAGGATCTAATGGACACATGGAAGATTCACCCCAACACAGGTGAGCGCTGGGGAACATTAAAGGTCACAATGTATCATACTTTATTATCTTGCTGTTTTTGTCACAATGTTTCAAGAAACCTATTGCAGTGTATTAGGTTCACAAACAGGTTACTGTTTTCTGAACTATCGTGGTAGGAGTGTGTGTTTACAAAGAAGTGACCTTTCTCCTAGGAGCACTCAGCAGACCCTAGTCTAAGTGCCTGGCAGGCCTCTTATCACAAGACACACAGGCCAATAGTTTACGCAGGCTACAGTGATTTATGTGACTGCATTACCCACACCAGGGTTTACCCACACCAGGGTTTACCCAGACCTGGGCTTACCCACACCAGGGTTTACCCACACCAGGGTTTACCCACACCAGGGTTTACCCAGACCTGGGCTTACCCACACCAGGGTTTACCCACACCAGGGTTTACCCTGACCTGGGCTTACCCACACCAGGGTTTACCCACACCAGGGTTTACCCACACCAGGGTTTACCCAGACCTGGGCTTACCCACACCAGGGTTTACCCACACCAGGGTTTACCCAGACCTGGGCTTACCCACACCAGGGTTTACCCACACCAGGGTTTACCCAGACCTGGGCTTACCCACACCAGGGTTTACCTACACCAGGGTTTACCCACACCAGGGTTTACCCAGACCTGGGCTTACCCACATCAGGGTTTACCCACACCAGGGTTTACCCAGACCTGGGCTTACCCACACCAGGGTTTACCCACACCAGGGTTTACCCAGACCTGGGTGTACCCACACCAGGGTTTACCCACACCAGGGTTTACCCACACCAGGGTTTACCCAGACCTGGGTTTACCCACACCAGGGTTTACCCAGACATGGGTTTACCCACACCAGGGTTTACCCAGACCTGGGTTTACCCACACCAGGGTTTACCCACACCAGGGTTTACCCAGACCTCACATGATTAGCACTCCAACCACCGTCTCTGCGTTCCTGTCACAGGGCCAAAAACCTCACTGGTCAGTCAGCAGAGCCTGCCGTACGGGAACTACTCTGTGCCGCTGCGCATCGAGGACCAGCAGGGGGCAGCAGCGCACAGAATCCTACAGGTGGTAGTGTGCGACTGTGGAGAGGGAGACGAATGCCGGAGTCTCCAGCCTCGGTCCTCACGCCTGCACCCCATGGCTGTCCTCGCCTTGCTGGCAGCACTGCTGCCCCGTGAGTCTCCGTGCACAACAACGTAAACTGAAACAATCCAGTCTCACAGCTATAATAGCCCCATTCATGCAGGCCATAAAATTAGAGCCGTTTGTGTGTTAGCTGGAATCACGTTACAAGTCAAACTTCTTCCCGCTGTAATTAAATTAAAGCCCTACTCTAGCTTCTTCAGGCATTGACTGCTAGCCACAGGTATGTTTGTTGGCAGCTCACCAGGAGAAATAAATTGCAATAGCCTCATCAAAAGGGAGAGCTCCTTTCCGCACTGACATCATTTCTGTGATTAACACCCAGGTACCTTTAATTATCTGACACACTTTGCACATTACACCTGTTTGTTTGTTTGTTTGTTTCCAGTGCTTTTCTGCTTGTGTTTCCTCTGCATTTGTCGATTCAATGAAAAGAGTTTCAAAGGGAACATGCAACATGATGGAGAACAAACCCTCATTACATACAATGAAGAGGGAGGAGGTTCTCTCATAAGGGTATGTGATCCAGTACAATGGGGAGGGGGTTCTCTCATAAGGGTATGTGATCCAGTACAATGGGGAGGGGGTTCTCTCATAAGGGTATGTGATCCAGTACTATGGGGAGGAGGCTCTCTCATAAGGATATGTGATCCAGTACAATGATAAGATAAGATATTAAAATAAGTTTCCATATGCAGGAAACTCCTCTCCATCTTCTAAAGGCCAGGAGTCCAGCTCTGATTGCATGTTTTTTCTGGGTTTATGAACACTGCTGGGTGCTATGTTACATTAATGTACAATGACACAATTTTGATCAACAATCACGCACAAACCCAGATAAAACCAAAACCCAGACAAACCCAGACAAAACCATACGAACCCAGACAATACCAGACAAACCTAGACAATCCTAGAAATACCCGGGTAATCCCAGGTAATCCCCATCTGCCATTATGCTGCAGCTGTACCTTCTCCTTCCAGTGTCTAAAAGGCACTTTTTTAAAAGGCACTCGATTACGCCTGCTGCGTATCAAACAGGGATGGATCACGTCTGCCACACATCATATATCAGACCCACAAACCCAGAGGCAGTGCTGCAGTGTGCCTCTAGTCGTCTTCTGAGCAGTTTCAGTACTCTAACTGGACACTTATCATTTTTTGTACGGGAAATTAATTTCATTTTCACTCTCAGTGTATGTTATGCACAGTGGTGAGGTTATTATTATTGTCTATAGATTATAATTTGACACAGTTAACTCTGTTTTCATGTTTCTTCTTTAATTACTTAATTGCCTACTGTATCATTCTCTACCCTGTGCTACCTTCCCCTACACTGTCCCACTGTACCCTACACTGTCCCACTGTACCCTATCCTGTCCCACTGTACCCTACACTGTCCCACTGTACCCTATCCTGTCCCACTGTACTCTATCCTGTCCTACTATACCGTACCCTATCCCACTGTACCCTATTATATTCCACTATACCATACGCTATCCCACTGTACCCTATCCTATCATTCTATAACATACCCTATCCCACAGTACCATATCCTATTCCACAATACCATTCCCTATCCCACTGTAATCTATCCTATCCCACTATAACAGACCCAAAACCACAATACCGTACCCTATCCCACTATACCATACCCTTTCCCACTGTACCCTATCCTATCAAACTATACCATACCCTATCCCACTGTACCCTATCTTACTATACCATACCCTATCCTACTATACAGTACCCAATCCCATTGTACCCTATCTTATCATACTATACCATACCCTATCCCACTGTACCCTATCCTATCCCACTGTACCCTATCCTAACATACTATACCCTTCGTTGTCACTCCTTACCCTACCATCTTCCCCTATTCCATGACTTTTTTCCTACCCTCTCCTATCTCACCTGTACCCTGCTGTGTTTTGCCATTATTTAGGCTGAACCGAACGTAATCCAGACCATCCAGACCAGCAGTACCTTGGCCATGAATGCAAGATATACATTGGTGTGTATTGCTGTCCTGCTTTCTTTTGTGTGTGTTTTTATGTGAACTATATATGTGTGCGCATGTGTATTTGTAATTAGCTTGTTAACTGCAATTTTTTTTCTCTGCATACACTACAGTGTATTGAAATAGAATGACTAAGCTCATTTGAGTAGAGTGAATTAGAGTGGATTTGAATGAATGTAATGGACAGTAAGTCACTGGACTGTAGGCTAGACTGTAAATCACCGGACTGTGTTCAGTTACTGACATTTGCTTCAGCAAAACAGTCACATGTCAATGTCAAGCCGAAACCCTCATGTCTAGGAATGTAGCGTAAACAAAATAGCCATGATTCATCTCTAAATGATTTCTGACTCATCCAGGATTCCAGTGGTGCATGGGTCAATGGTGCTACAATGAAATCCTCTGGAAAGGAAACAGTGAGTTTTTTTGTTTTCAATTATTTCTAAACACACAGCTAATGACATAAAACTATGAAAAGTGACTTAATTATTAGTTGTGGATTATAACTTTGCATTTTGATGTTGTTTGTTGTTGTAATAATAGGTTTTACTGTAATGTACTGAAGCTAATTCTCAGAAAAGTGATCAGTGATATTGTTATTAAATTAAACACATGCACTATGAAAACTATAATGATGATACACAAATTTTATAGTTTCAAATAACTCAATACAGGGCATTTACATGGACATCTACATGGAGACTTACATGAAAACATAATATAAATCATTCACACTGATAGACTCCAGCCCAAAACATGTAAATCATTCACACTGACAGTCTCCACCCCAAAACATTATGTAAATCATTTACATGGAAACTTGATGATGTAGGTTCTATTATAATGTGTAATTAATAGGCTAAAAGACTTGTTTATAATTGGTGAGTGATGCTTTTGAGCTAAAGATTAACTGGAAGTCTTTACAAAAGATGACTTTACAAAATGAACTTCCAAAAAAATTCATAAGACGTTTGGCAAACAAGACACTATTTTAAATAGTTCTCATAGCCTTTAAGAATAGGTGTGAGTACAATGCTGTGTCTGTCCCTTTAATGGAACCTTGAATGTCTTGAATGGCAAGTTACAATTATCTTATCAACAAAATAATTATTACTACAAAATCAACTACAAACTTATTTTGCTTTCCTTGAAAATGAATGTTTATGTGAAGGTGCACATGAGTGTACTGTGGAATCAATGTAGCTACTATTTTAAATGTAAAATGTAATGTTCACACAACCATGTGTTTTGTGTGACAGAACTGGGGTGTTAACAGGACCTACACTACTAGGGTAAGTTCATAAAACTATGGCAACTGAGCAAATGAATCGAAAACTGATCTCATTCTGATTCAGTTTTTGTACAATAGTTTCTCTTATTCTTCAATATGGTCATATTTGCATCCAGACAAACAGATACAGTGGCACATACAGAACTGTGAGCAGGTCTGACTGGAACATAGAAGGCCACCTTGATCGGGTAAGACACCCTTATTACACCCTTATATCTGTCTCTCTCTCTCCTTTTCTCTCTCTCCCTCTCTTTCTCTCTCTCCCTCTCTCTAACCCTCTATTTCTCTCTCTCTCTCTCTCTCTCTCTCTCTCTCTCTCTCTATATATATATATATATATATATATATATATATATATATATATATATATATATATATATATATAATAAAGAGACAGACAGACAGACAGACAGACAGACGGATGGATGTCTCCCTCTCCCTCTCATCTCTCTCTGCCCCGCCACAGACAAACATACACACACACATATACCTACATACATCCACACTGTCTCTGTCTCCCTAGCATGCACACACACTCTCTCTCTTTTTCTCTCTCTCGCAGTCTGTGAAATACTGTGGCCAAGATATGAATCAATAAATAAATAAAACATTTGCTTTTACATTTACCACTCTTAATTCGTTTCAGCCTCAAGTTATGCTGCATGAGTTTTAGAAAATCCATATACATCCATATACAGACAGACAGACAGACAGACAGACATCTGTCTATTCTATTAACAAATCTATTAAAGACATTTACTAAAAGCAGATGTATTCATTCACTGTTTTCAGAGTAAGTGAAAAATACTATTAAGTCTACTTAATACTAACCATCAAAACATATAAACTTCGACATATAAACTTAAATGTAAATAAATTCTCAAGTATTTTACTCGCCACAAATATTGTTTTACAGGAGTGATACGTGAACTTTTTATGTAATTATATTTTTGTTTACTTTGACGCTAGTATCTCGGGTAAAGATGTTCGTCCACAATATCGCCGCCACGTTAAGATCGAGACAAATGACCGGCGCGGAACGAAAATGAGTGATGCGTTCTATACGGTTCTATACCCAAACTTCTCCTGATATTGACTTGAGACTTGACTTGAACTTGTATTTTGCGACTTTTGAACATCTCTGGCGTGAGGCTGTGCTACTGTGTTGTATAGTGGCGCCATCTCTTGGTCAGTTAGCAAGTAACAAGTTCAGAGAAATTATTCCCTTAATTGTAATATAAAACTTGCTTTTAAAATTATTTAGATCCAGTAGCATTACATTGCTGTTTCCTGCCCTTTACCGTGGTGATACTTGATACTGAAGACCTGGTCCACTGAAAACCGAGTCTATTGGGCACATACACTGTATGAAATGTGATAGCTATCTGCTTTGTACACTGTCCATGCTACCATGCTGATAGTGCACATATATCACGGATGAATCCAACAGACTCCCCCCATTCATTCTGAATGTTACTCCAAAACCTTCATGGTTGTTTCACAGAATCTGTTTCACAGAATCTTTTCTGAAGGTGAGATGAACCAATTCTTCACTAATACAATAAAAACCAAATTCATCTCTGCCTTTTTGTTAACAGAAGCTGTATGCAATGGACGAGGATCTACTTGACATTCCTACGTGCCATCCACATCACTACGACGATGAGGGGAGCGACAGCAGGAGTCTGTCTCTAGACAAGCTGTCCTTCAGCACGGGTGGAGAGGACCTGGACTTCCTGCAGGACCTGGGGCCACAGTTCTGCACCCTGTCTGGGATTTGTACACAGGCTCTGGAAGAGAAGAGAATGAAACTCTAACAGATCACACTCAGGGAGTTTTGTCTTTTTGTAATGTTTCGCGAATGGACATGAACTGACTTGAATTGAAATGTTACGGTAAAATGAAATGGCCATTCTTGTAATATACAGCCCTCCTCTCACACACAAAACTCCCCCACCACTCATGGCAGTATCCTCAGAGGAGACTAGTTATTTTAGCCCAGGTGTTTTTCACTGCAGCTGTTATGGGTGATAAAGGCTTTAATCCACATAACTTGCTCTGTACAGTCTAAGCCCAAACTTTACAGTGAATAGTGACAATCCATTCTTGACAACTTCTTCACTTGCTGTGAGATAAATGTAGTTTTTCCACTGCAGCTCTTCCAATGGACATGAACTACATCTGCTATGGGCTGCCAGGGGTCAACTTTATGTCTGCATGGGGCAAGATGGGTTAGATCTTCAAATCTAACAAGTTCAAATCTAACTCCTAGCCATGTATGGGTAAATATTCAAAATCTTCAAAATTGTTTCACTGCACTCCGATGGTGTTTGGGGGAGGAGAGACTGAAAATCATGCTCATCACTCTGATCAGGTGATTGACGGATATGCTGAGTTGTTGTTTAAGAGAGCCACAAGTGCTGGATCCTCTACATATGTGAGTACGCGGCTCTGACACCTTGGTGGCGTGATATCAAAGAGCAGGGCAGCGATTCTGACATGGTGATGTGGCATCTCCCAACAGTCAGGCCAGCGTGATCTGTCACGCCCACTTCTTGACAAGATCTTGTCACTGTAATCCTGTTGTTTGTTGCTACTCTTCATATGATCTCCTGTACACTCTGCTTGTTGTTGTGGGTGACTGTTATGGTTCATACTCCTCCGTATGGAGTTTTGCTAATTCCTGTTTTGTAAGTTCAACGTCTTCCTTGTTCAAAGATGGTGGCGTCGAAAGAGCACAAGTCAGTTGTAGCGTTTGGTCTTTCAGACATCACAGGTTTACACTGACCACGTTAATGGGGTTTACAAACATATGAATGTAAATCCTGGACACTTTTTTTTGTTGTTTTGTTGTTGTATGTTTATTTTGTTTTGGTTTGGTTTATGGCTTTGGTTTTGTTAGCTGTGTTAGCTTACAAGTCACTACAATATGACCTTTCCAACATAGTCAGTACATTTCGTATTTTGGAGTCATTATGTTTACTTAGGTTATTAGACATTAAAGAAACAAGCAACATAATGTAGTACAACAAGAAAGGTGCGACTTAAATGTTTCAAACTGGTTTATGTTTACATAATATAATATGAGGTAAAAAAATAGATCTATGTTGTTATGCTCCATTCTGTTAAACAGTTCCAATACATTAAATGCTATCTGCATATTTTTACATATATGTACATAAATCCCTGTGCCATATAGCATTATAAGTACATATAGGCAAATTAACTGGGACTGGAAGTTCACAGGCTGAATTATTTGTCAGCATCTTGGGTTATGCTGGACTGTATTATGAAGCATTTTGTTGTAGGTTCATGCAAAAACTATTTCACATACAGTATGTTAACATTTTAATTTAATTAATGTTGGAATGTGCTATTTTGGGAGACCAGCAGGTGGCGGTATTGTATTATACACTGGTACCATGCAAAATTGTTTTCATTCATTGTTACATATAATTAAAGCTTGGTGTTAATTAAAATCTAGTCTTAGTCTAGTCTTAAAATGTACTGTAGTCACTAATCTTGTTTAGTGATTAAGGGATTATGGACCAAAACACAGGATACCTTCTGAACAATACTTCTCCCAGCACTTGAGTGTCAGTGGAGGCACTAAAAATGCAGGTGTCAGGGATTTAAAGAATAATCTCTTCTTTGTTGTAATATAAACACAATGACAGCCCCTTTTGTCTGTAGGTAATTCTGCTCTTTGATTCTAATTACGCTGTCTGTCATTCATGCCCCAGCAACTCATAAATTAGGATGACTCAGCATGGGGTCAATTTAACTAATATACACCTATTAAATCTAAATGTAGTGGCACCGTCACCTAAAACCCAACACGTGCTTTAGCAAAGAGCAGGTCTGGAGGACCAGGGTCTTAGTGGTCTTTCCTGTCCTGTATTCTACAGTACTATAGTGTACTGTAGTGTAGAGGTAGTATAGTGTACTGTAGTGTAGTGTACTGTCCTTTAGTGTACTATCCTACTATATTAGTATACTGTAGTGTACTGCCGTGCAGTACAAAGATTCTTCACCTTCATTTAATGGGTAGTTTTACCTACCTATGCTTTGCAATAATTTATGGAGGTCACAACAAAATCTTGTTTTTGTAGCTATAAAAATATTTTAACTGTTAACCCAACGAAACGTACAAGAAAAGAATGATCTGAACTACTGTAACCTTCGTGCCTGGAGGGATTGGGTGGAGGTCGTTGGACTTGTTTGCTTTACTGCAAACCCAAATGTATGCAGGGCAACACACGTTCCTATGCACTTACACATACACCCACACATAGTGCAACCGCGTAATATTTAAACATAGTTTCTCTCGACTTCTGCAAGTGTGGGAGACATGAGTTTAATCTCAAATAAAAGGCCTCTAGTCAATCCCCGAAAAAAACAACCCAGGTTAATCCAGGGAAAAAAAAACAATGCAGGTTAATCCAGAAAAAAACAACCCTACTGTATTTGTGAATTTACAGTCTTATAATCTTTGCATTTTAGCAGCTGGATCCCCGCTTGAGGAAGGCGAGGGAGCGTCTCTTCTGGGTAATGAGAGTTATTTATGTGGTTTCAGCAGTTGTTCCTGATGGGTGAAGGGGGTGTGTCAGAGGCCCAGTTTGCACAGACAGGAGAGTGATCGACACCCTTCTGTGCCTGTCTAAAAAGGCTCTGGGGGGTTATGTTTGGAGTTTTTGACATTTCTGTGTCTGTAGACATTTGTGTGAAAGTGGTTGTTTTGTTAAGCATGGGTTCAGCGTGCGTTTCGTGTGCGTTAAGCCTGAGGATCAGGAGATCTGAGATGTATACTCTGACAGTTGGCACTGTGTAGAAAATGAAGATTTTAAAAGGAAAACATTCATCAACATACACTCTAATTTCATTCTTTAACTCCAGTTTAACTAAATGTAGTATGGACTTGGAAAACAACCTGTACATGTTGAATGCAAGCTCAAAGGACTAAAACAATTTGCAAAGATTATCCACATTTCAGAGGGCACAATGAGCATAAACTCAGTATCTGTACTGTGAAATTCCTGATCACCCCAGAAAAAAAACAATACAGTGTGCTTGCATTTGTTACTTGGGTAGATTCTCTGCTTGTAAGGTAGGCTTGTCTTGAATATACTATTAACTAGATATTGATAGATCTCTTGGCTGTTTGGTTAGTCTAGATATCTTGCTTGTTCATTAGTTGATTCAGGTGTGGTTTCGGTCTAATTCAGTGGTTTCAGTTGATTCAGGTGTGGTTTCGGTCTAGTTGAAGTGTCCATAACAGGGGTGGAGCCTGTAATTCTAGATAAATTAAGTCGGCATTCCGCTACAAACGTGTCCGTTTGTAGCGGTTAGTATCTCCTCGGCCAGCAGTAGACTAGATTTTATTAGGATACACAGAATGTGCTTTTCCATCCCTGTGCTTACCTTGAACAACACCAGAAGATGGAGATGCCAGAGGAGAAACCGCAACTCCAGTAACCTCATCTACCCACCTTGTTCATCTGTACCAAAGGTGAAGGTAGCAGGGGGACTCTAGAATTGCCACTCTGCAGTTCAGAAGGCAGACTTCATCTCAGCCTTCACATCTGCTAAGTCACTCGACTTCCTGGCTCTGACAGAGACATGGATCACTCCAGAGAACTCTGCAACTCCAGCTGCTCTCTCTACCTCCTTTGCCTTCTCCCATTCTCCACGGCAGAACGGCAGGGGTGGTGGCACAGGTTTGCTTCTCTCTCGCTCATGGCGCTTCTCTGTACTCTCATTTTCTTATCTTAACATTTCTTCCTTTGAATTCCATGCTATCACGGTGTCTTTCCCCACAAAACTTCACATCATTGTTCTCTATCGCCCTCCAGGTCCACTGGGAAACTTCATAGATGAGTTGGACATTCTTCTGAGTGCTCTCCCCTTAGAGTCATCGCTTGTTCTTCTAGGGACTTCAACCTTCCAACAGAGAGACTACATTTGTCCTGTCTTCTTCCACTGCTGTCATCATTCGATCTTGCTTTCAACCAGTCAACTCCAACACACAGAGCAGGAAACACACTGGACCTGATCTTCAGTAGACCTGCCCCAGTGTTGGATCTGACAGTAGCTCCTCTTGACTTTTCTGATCATCATTTCTTGTCCTTTTCACTCTCCCTTCCTGCTTCTTCTGCACACACCTCCACATCAGCTTCTTCTACCACCTACCGCAACTTTCGCTCAGTTTCCTCCTCTTGTCTGGTCTCTACTATTGTCTCCTCTCTTCCACATCCTGAATCATTTTCTTCCCTCCCTCTGGAAACTGCCACAAACACATTCCTTTCATCCATCTCCTCTTCTGTCGACCATCTCTGTCCTCTCTCTTCCAGGGCAAGATCCTCTCTGTCAACTCTTTGGCTGACAGATGTTCTCAGAGACAACAGAAGAGTACTGAGACTGATGGAAAGAAAGTGGAGAAAATCTCAAGATGATTCAGATCTCCACTCCTACCAGTCTCTTCTCTCAAGGTTCTCAACAGAAATAACAGCGGCAAAATCTTCCTTCTTCAAGGAGAAGCTGGAAGCATCAGCCTCTGATCCACGCAAGCTCTTCAACATTTTCTCCTCTCTTTTAAACCCTCCCACTTCCCCACCGCCCTCTACTCTCTCCCTGAGGATTTTGTCACCTTCTTTGAGGAGAAGGTTGATAGGATTCGCAGATCCTTTTTCTCTACCAATATCCTTCCTACTGAACACCACCCTCCATCTCATTCCCTGTCTTGCTTTTCTCCTCTTTCCACGGATGACATCATACAGTTGGTCTCATCCAACAATCCTACTACCTGTCCACTGGACCCGATTCCATCCACGCTATTTCAGACAATAGCACCTGACCTTCTACCTTTCATCACTCATGTCATCAACAGCTCCTTGTCAACAGGCCATGTATCAGCTATCTTCAAGACTGCAAGAGTGATCCCCATCTTGAAGAAGCCTACTCTGGACTGTTCTGACATCAGCAATTACAGACCTGTATCTCTTCTTTCTTTCCTATCTAAGGTCTTGGAGCGTTCTGTTTATAACCAACTGTCTCTATTTCTTTCTCTGAACAACCTACAGGACCCGAACCAGTCTGGCTTCAAACCGGCGCACTCTACTGAAACTGCTCTCATCGCAGTTACAGAGAAGCTGCATGCTGCTAGATCTGCCAAACTGTCTTCGGTCCTAATTCTGCTTGACCTCTCTGCAGCCTTCGACACCGTTAACCACCAGATCCTCCTGTCTGTCCTCAGAAGACTTGGAATCACTGGCACTGTCTGGCAGTGGTTTAAGTCTTATCTAGATGGGAGATCTTACCAAGTATCTTGGCAGGGGGCCACATCTGCTCCTTCCAGGCTCACCACGGGTGTCCCACAAGGCTCAGTGCTCGGTCCTCTGCTCTTCTCTCTTTACACTCGTTCTCTTGGTGATGTAATATCCTCCCATGGATTTTCCTATCACTGTTATGCTGATGACACTCAACTTGTCCTTTCCTTTCCACCTTCTGACACACAGGTTTCATCTCGGATCTCGGCTTGTCTTGCTGATATCTCATCTTGGATGTCGGCTCATCACTTGAAGCTGAACCCCAGCAAGACTGAATTACTGTTCATCCCTGGAACTTCAAGTCCACGCCAGGATCTTTCCATCTCTTTTGAGAACTCGCTGATCACCACATCTGCTGAAGCTCGAAGCCTTGGTGTAGTTGTGGATGACCAGTTATCGTTCTCAACCCATGTTGCAAACCTGACTCGGTCATGCAGATTTCTCCTTTACAACATTCGAGAATTCGACCTTTTCTGTCTAGCGAGGCTACTCAAGTGCTTGTTCAGTCTCTTGTCATTTCAAGACTTGACTACTGCAACTCACTCCTGGCTGGTCTTCCTATGCGTACCATCAGGCCCTTGCAACTGATCCAGAACTTCGGCGGCTCGACTTGTCTTCAATGTTCCTAAGTTCAGCCATGTTACTCCTCTGCTGCGCTCTCTTCACTGGCTTCCTGTAGCTGCCCGCATCAGATATAAAACCTTGATGCTGGCCTACAAGGCTAAGAATGGACCAGCACCTCCATACATGGTGGCAATGGTCAAATCCCGATCTGTACCCAGAGCTCTTCGAGCTTCAAGCACAGCTCGGCTTGACCCACCATCTCTCAGAACACGCGGAAAACATGCATCCAGACTTTTTTCAGTTCTGGCACCTCAGTGGTGGAACGAACTTCCCCTGAGTGTCCGAATGGCAGAGTCTCTTGCTGTTTTTAAGCGAAGACTGAAGACACATCTGTTTCAAGAGCACTTAAATTAAATTTTACTACACTAGCATTTATTAAATATTTGTGACTGTAATGACTTTTCTTGCTTTTATCTTTTAAGTAGGGTTTTTTCAGTATATATTTGAGTATATCTAGGCGTCCATACTGACTGTATCTAATAATATCTTTGCTTAAAGTTTCTTCCTGATTTTAGCCTAAACTAACTAGCTAGAGACTTTGTTCTGAGTAAAACAATGAAGCACTTTTTGTAAGTCGCTCTGGATAAGGGCGTCTGCTAAATGCCGTAAATGTAAATGTAAATGTAAGAATAAATTCATTAGTAAAATCTCTCAGTATGTTGAGTAACAGAGGACATGACCCCTGACCTGTGACCTGTGAGCACCTGCACCTGAACCTGCAAAGTTAAGTAAAGCTGCCTGTCCAGAAGGACGATGTTTGTGTGTTTAATGCCCGACTCCCTGTAAACACCAGGACGAGTTCACCCGCACTATAACAC
Organism: Brachyhypopomus occidentalis; assembly: GCA_020368025.1. Lineage (NCBI taxonomy): Eukaryota > Metazoa > Chordata > Actinopteri > Gymnotiformes > Hypopomidae > Brachyhypopomus > Brachyhypopomus occidentalis. The sequence continues at coordinate 1,821,250 of JAGXOD010000011.1, read as the reverse complement.
TTGTTTCTATAGGTAACACTGCACATACCTACACTGCATATAGGTGGTTTCTATAGGAACAGACCCTCCCCCATCAGGCTTATTTCCCAGGGAAAGTCAGTGCACCAGTTCTTCAAAACACATGAAGATTTTCACTTTGTTTCCACCCCTTCTGCGCTGTCCAATCAGCATTCGCCTTTGACAGCCCACTAACCACATTCCAGCTCTGCGTTACCACCTGTTTCTCAACTACACCTGTTTCCCATCACACCTGGTCGCACGGCAACACGTGCTTTTTGGTGGTGGCATTTCCTTGTGTGGTCTCGTCTTTCTAAACACGGAACTCTGCTTAACTCTAGCTTTACATCTCCACTCCCCTACATTATGCCCTCATGGTCTCGTCGTTTACCTGTTCCAGACTGTCTGCCTGCTCATGGTTACAGTTAACCTGTTTTCTGCCCAACTGCATATTTTGTATGCTGGATAGTGATGTCAGTAACGTTCTCCACCGCATATATGTTACCAAACGAATTACTATGACTGATCTAGATATATTGTACTGATCTAGATATATTCTACTGATATAGATACATTATTCTGATATAGATATTCTGCAGCTATTCAGCTATTCTACTGATATCAATATATTCTACTGATATATTCTACTGATAAAGATACATTCTACTGATATAGATATATTCTACTGATATAGATATATTCTACTGATATAGATATATTCTATTTATATAGACACATTCTACTGATATCAATATATTCTACTGATATAGATATATTCTGCTGATATAGATACATTGGTAACACTTTACATTAAGTGTTGACTAACTAATGTGAAGTAATGCATTAGTTAACATGAACAACACATGAAGTAACACATTAACAATAATTAACTAACGTTAAGTAAACATGTAACAGTTTTGGCTCCTGTTTTGGCTCTTTGTTTTTTCGCATCTTTTTAGAGCTTTAGTGTTTTAGTTTGGAGCAAATGGGACTAGAGAGCTAAAAGCAGTATGGACACACTTCAGTTCCTATGCTGATAGATTCTGGATATTTCCAAGTCACCCATTACTTATGTATGTAAATCAGTACAATGTAATATATTCCTTTAAGGTCGCACCAACATTCTGATGTATGTTAGAGATTTGTCTTTGTGTCTTGCAAGAAGGACTTGCACATACCATTCTCCACGCTGCAGTCATGCAAATGTGTTACTTCATGTGTTGCTCATGTTAACTAATGCATTACTTCACGTTAGTTAGTCAACACCACTTAGTCTGCACTTCATATAAACACAGCATTAACTTATGCAACTGTTACATGTTTACTTAACGTTAGTTAATTATTGTTAGTGTTACTTCATGTGTTGCTCATGTTAACTAATGCATTACTTCACGATAGTTAGTCAACACTTAATGCAGTGTTACTGATACATTCTACTGATATAGATATATTCTACCGATATCGATTATATTATAGTCCTGCATGAATCTTAGTGTGAGTGTACAGCATTTTAACTGCTCAGCTGTTGTGAAATGGTCTAATCAACCCAAACTCGAAGATGTTACATTTTAAAAGATTTTAATGTTACACTTCTCAGCTTTGCTCGTATAAAGAATGTTTTCTTGGGTGCATAACAGAAGCTTGTTTTGCCATTGTATGTGTTGTTTGTTTTTTATAACCACATGTCGAAATTTTGGCCCAAAATCACAGCGTGGCAAGTATAATGCCAGGCAGGGGTGTGGGTAGCAGATTGACATCTGAGATGAGAGACGTATATGCCTCCAACACAAACATGGCTTGGGATTCTGTTTTAATAGGTCTTTGTCTATGCTTTGTGTTGAGCAGTATGCAGATGTGGGCTTTTGTGCTAACTTGTCTAGCTTGTTCAGACTTTCTGAATCAGTAGGTTTTGTGTGTTTTGTATGCTGTCATGTGCTGGTAAAACTGGTGTTGAAATTTCCAGTGAAAGGGAGAATCTTTTGTAATGGGAAGCTATGAGTGAAATTCAATTGTGTTTGTCAGTCTTATCACAGTTGATGTATCACGCATATTTTCTTCTGCGTTTTGTATGGTATTATATGCTGGTGCTGAGATTTCCAGGGAAAGGGAGATTTATTTCATAATGGATAGCTATGAGTGAGTGTAGAACGTCTTCAGCAGTCTTATCACAGTGGACTTACCACAGTGAACTTATCACAGTGGACTTATCACAGTTAATTCATGCAGTAAATAAACCACGGAGGCCTTGTGTGTAGTAACCTCCTAACCCCCCACTCAAGCTGTGTAACTCCTCCTCTACTGGTCTTACTGTAAATAATGTAAAATGTGTACACACACACACACATACACACACATTTTTCCTGTCGTAAATTCTTTGCTCTGCTTTCTGTTTGAACAACAACTTTGTGTTTGTGGCAAGTCCTAGGGGGAAGATCTTTTGGCTACAGGCATTGTACAACAGTCCAACTTACTAACTGTAATGTTATTATTCTCTCACACTGAAGAGCTGTGTTGTACTATGCTGTTGGTTATAAAATGATTCTTTAAAAGCTTAAAAACTGCATTTTAACATTTTGCAGCAGACACCTGTGCAAACATGGTCGTCCATGGTAGACTATGCAGATATGTGTTTGGTCAGCTCACACCTCCAAGTGGTCACATGACTGACAACTGTCATGGCTCATAAAACGTTTCCATCAAAATAAACATTCCGACAATTTTTGGAATCCCAACAAATAGAGAGCAATTGTAGATAAATATTTTTTAAACCACGGTCCGGATACTCCTTGAAAACGTTTTAGTGTGGATAGGTTCGACACTCGTGGCCGTGAAACATTCTGCAACCCTCTTCCTGTAAGCTTCAGCGCTGATTGGACAACACTGGGTGCCTGAGAACTTCCTGTCTTAAAAGAGATATGAATTTGAGCAGCAGCTAAGTTGAATACAACACACAACCTGCATTCTAGTGATCGGCACTTTTCAAAGTTACACCCTGCTGTGGTGCGTCTGCAGAAGGCCCCGTGGTATCAGGCTCCTTGTGCTCGTGTGTCAGACGCGTCTTCACCTCCTGCCACACAGGCTGTCTGCAGAAGCATCCTCCATGCAGATGACTCGGACAGCGCTGACACTGCAGTCCTCAGTCACTGCTCTTATATGTTTATTTATTCATGTATTTTTTGCAACAAATTTTCTGTACTATCCTCTGATATATTAAGGTATTATATGTGGAATAACGTCTGTGTGGCATGTCATTAAAGTCTCGAGATAGATACTTAAGATACTCGAGATAGATACCATGAAAGACACACTCCCAGCCACACACACCCTCAGTAACCACACTTCCAATCTCATCTTTTACATTTTTGACAGGTTTGAGTTATGAATTTGCTTGTTGAACTTGGTTGTGTGTGATGACTTCATATACACAGGGCCTGGCCTCCCTCATTTGCATAGTCTACACTCTCCGCCCCCTTTTTTGCTTTTTATAGAGTATGGCAGAGAATCCTGTGCAAGGGAAGGAAAGAGATCTCCTCTCAGTTCTCTTGTAATGGTACTTGATCACACTAGACCCTCTACTGCAAGATGAAATACCTAAGCATCTCAGCTGCCTTGATCCTGGTGAGTGTTTGTACTGGGTAACCAGGTGGAATTTGGAGGTTATTACTGAAACGTTGCACACTGTCCTGTTTTCCAGTGTAGCCGGGACCACTTGGTGAAGTGATCTAGACAGTTGTAGTGCTTTCTTAGGTGATGTAAACATTAACATTAGTTATGCTGTCTATCATAGACTTTTACAGTTTTACAGGTACTTTATGAGGTGTGTACACTGTTCTCCCTTTATCTTTTTACAAATGTGCACACAACACAGACATTAATTAGAAAGTGTGAGTTGCATCTCATTACTTAGTGTGTCTATAGTGTGTCAGTGAGTCTTTAGTGTGTTAGTGTGTCTATGGCATTTAGGCAAGTAGTCTAGGTAATGGCCTATCCATATAGATAAGGTAGAACTTTCTACACAACCTCTATGACACCTTCTGTCATAACATGAGGTGGGTGTGTCATGACAAGGCACCTGGGACACTAATTCTGTCTTGCTGTTTGCTTTCTGTGATATAATTGACAAATTTGTACAAAGCGAAAAACAAATTAAAATCGTGCAAAAATATTTAATTATGCAAAAAGCACAACATGCACTCAATTTTGCTCAAATAAGCAGCCATGTGAACTCATGAATAAATCATGAATATTTATTCATTGAAGATGTATTCATTAGATTTTTATGCTATGTGAGACTGGAGAGTGTAGGTTGAAGGATGCTGCTTTAACAAACATTTAGACGTTTAGCCTGTGTCTTCTCAACGCCCACATGCTTCTGCCAAAGACATCAGATCCAGATTAAGCTCCAATCCCAGCGGTAAATGAATGTGAGTGATATGGAAGTGTGAGTGTTGCAGTGTGATAGTGTGAGACAGGAACGGTGCAGCTCTTTGTAAGCCCTGCTACCGTGTCCCAGCTCTCAGGACGCAGGCTGGCCTGTGATTCGCCTGAAGCAGGACCCCCAGCTATCACTCTCTACTCCTAAGATTTAATGTATGTGGCAAACTGCCAGGAACAATCTGAGAGATTGCTGATAGCGAGTACTGGGTATAGACAACATGTATTGACATGAGCGGTAGTTTCTGCAGGCTTTGCAGGTTTTATCTGCAACTGATAGCTTATGTGTTGCACTTATACTTAATGTACTTACACTGATACGTCCTGTAATAGTTAAATATGAACGTAATTAAATTGCATAATGGGGCACTATATCATTTTGAACCACTTATCTCATGAAAGCCGCGTTTAAACTTTTTCATGTTTAAAGAAGACCAGAATACCAGAGTGTAAAGGTTGCATTCGAACTGAGTTACAGTGTAGGGTGTACAGTGTAGTCACTTTCGTGGGTGTGACTGTCAAAAATGGAATGTGTGAAACACTTGAAACAGCATAATAAGTTCAGCTGGCTCATGTCCAGAGGTGCTTCTCTGACACTGAAGCATTCTGCAGTCAGTACTGGGTCATACTGCAATCAGTACCGGGTCGTTCTGCAATCAGTACTGGGTCGTTCTGCAGTCAGTACTGGGTCATTCTGTCACAAAATAAGGCAAGCAATGCTCACATCATTCTTCACATTAAAACTAATGATTCACATTTGGATCCAGTATAATAGCTGCGTTGGTTTCATAAGTGGAACAGCTGCACATGAAGTTGCATTTTCAGCAAAACAAACTGAGAGTGATTTGAGACGTTGAACTATCTTTCTGAGTTATCTGAGAGCCGGTCTACGTTGCATTCTCTTTCTGAATGACCTGAGAGTCTGTCTAAGTTGCAGTCTGATGTGATTTAAGTTGAAGTGATCCGATGGGCATCCTGCTTTCTCCTCAGAGTGTCTGCGTTGTAGGGGTTCTGTCCACACAGATCAGACGGAAGAGAGCATGGATTATTGACTCTTTCAGTATTGAAGAGGAACACCCAGGACCTTTTCCATACTCCTTGGGGACAGTGAGTATCAGATTTTTAATCTGCATCCTCAGTAGGGCACATACTGTTACAGCACTTCACCTGGAGAACATTTTAAGATGCACTATAGCATGAAGGTTATGAAAACTGCTTTACCTTTATCTTACTTACATTCTCACAGTGTCAGAAGAACTATTGATACATAACTATGTACTGGGTATAACAGAGAAATATTATTGTTATTAGCAGAATGCTTCTGTAAGATTCCTTCGATTGTGTAATTCCTTCTTATACACATTTTCACACAGAACAGAGTGAAACAGATACTGCAACACAAAAACATGTTTGAACTTTATAATTCGTTTTAAAGACATCTGATCCATCTAGTCCTGCGGTGATGTGGGGACCCCTCACGTCATACATTAATAAATTGTTATACATTCATTTTAACAGGTTTACACCGCACTTGGTTTTGAAAGCAACTTTCCTAACAGTTATCTTAACGGTGGTGCTCATAAGGGTACGAATAACATTTGTTTATCATAACATCTCATTTTCATAGATTATGAAATACAAAGAATGTAAGTTAACTTCATAACAGGCTGCTTGTGTCAATTTGGAGTGATGTTGAGTATTTTCTGTGTATATCTATTATTTAATAGAAAAATAGAATAAAATGTGTTCCTGGCTGAAATGCCATACAGCATATATTATATATATATATATATATATATATATATATATATATATATATATATATATATATATATATATATATATATGGAATCAGAGCATGTGCATAGGTAAATTAACCTGTAACGCTGAGCGTGGCGTGCGTTTGTGCGGACGGACACAAGCGCTGAGATGAACGAGATTTATTGTGAGACACTCCAGAACACGAGACATAACCTACACGTAAAGACATGATCAAAACAGAGAGACACTAGAGAACTAAACACGAAAGGGAACTTTAAACATACACGGGGCTGAGGTAGAATACACGACGAGAGACTAAACGCTATGACAGAAACACTACACTACACCTGAAAGACTTAACGAGGGGCAGGGAAATACAAAACACAAGGCGGGGCTAAGACGCACATGGCTACAAAAACACAGGCACGACAATGACAGGAGGGGGCGGGGCAGACCGTGACAGAACCACAGCTACATTGGTAAAATCAATTAGGTTAAAGACCTAATTGAGTTGAGTGCTTGAGTAAAGCTACAAGACCATCTCCAAAAGATTCCAGCTCCATCCATCCACTGTAACACAAACCATTCAGAAACGGCCATCAAAACTTACACCAAGAAGCACCAGAAAAATAATAATCCAGGTAAAGGCCAACCCACACATCACCTCCAGAGAGCTGCAGACCTGTCTACCAGCATCTGGTATACATGTACATGCATCTACAATCAGGCGAAAAATCAATAGACATGGCATTCATGCGAGAGTTGCAAGAAAGAAGCCTCTGCTCTCAAGAAAGAACAAAGTTGCCTGTTAAGACTTTGCCAGAGAGCACTTGGACCAACCAGAGGCTTTCTGGAAGTCCATTCTCTGCACAGATGAGTCCAAAACAGATGAGTCACAGGTGCCATGTTTAGAGAGAAGTCAACACTGCATATAAAGAGAAGAACCTCCTCCTAGCAGTGAAGCATGGTGGTGGAAATGTGAAGGTCTGAGCCTGCTTTTCTGCCTCCAGACCTGGATGACTCAATATTATCCAGAGAACCATCAATTTTCAGGCCTATCAACAAATTCTTGACTGGAATGCCATCAGTCAGGGAGTTGAAGATGGGATTGCAATGAATAATGCAACAAGACCACGACCCATTCCAGCAAAACTACCAAGGAATGCCTTAAGAGAAAGAAGATTTGCACTCTGGATTGGCCCGATCAAACTTTGGACCTCAATCCCTGAAGCAGGTGGTACATGCCAGATGTCCCTCCATCCCAATTGGCGGAGTTCTACAAGGAGGAGCGGGCAAAAATCCCAAAAAGCTGCAAGAGGAAGTGGATTTTCAGTTTTTTAAGAGATAAATTACTTTTGTTTAATAAATAAAGAAAATATATATCTTTTTTAGAAGGACATTTGGGTGTTTTTTTTAGAAGTACACAAAGTTTCCAGAGAAACTGCAGTATACCTTATCAGTACCTCAAATCTTATGAATCTTCTTTAGAATCATGTAAATGTACTGTTACTGTGCATGTGTATCAATACATATGTGTCATATAACATATTTGGTGCGCTGTCATGAGGCATCTGGTGTGAAAGCCGTCACAATTTTAGACCTTTAGACACTTTAGACACTTTATACTGAAGTCAGCATGTCAAAGACTGCAGCGTATATTTGTACATTTTAAAGCATCTTTGTTCAATTTTCCCGCATGTCATAACATGTTATCTCATCTCCACCAGTAATGCACTATAGTGCAAATTGTCAGTTGGCATAGGAGTTACGTTAACTTGACACCAAAATGAATAAGACATATTTATAGCAGTTGACAGCTGTTGGTAACAACCTTATAACTGCAAGTTTATCTCACCTGTCATGAACAGCTTATACAGGCTTATAACCCTACATCTCACCTGTATAAGCCATTCTTATGTATCAGTATTCAAAAAAGCTTCACGAATGATTAAAAAGCATGTGTGATTACTAATGATTGTTTACCATGACATCCATGGCAGTCTTCTTATCTTATTAATTATTATTTACCATGACAACCATGGCAGTGTTCTTATCTTATTAATTTTATTTACCATGACAACCATGGCAGTCTTCTTACCTTATTATTATTTATCATGGCAGTAAGAGTCTTAATGAAAAGTAATATTAAGCCCCAAATTAATTAATAATATTAATTAATCACAAATTAAATATTAGATATTAATTTCAATACCCAAAGTAATGACTATTTTTTAATTTATTCAAATTGATCTTATATTCATATTATATCTTAATCTTATATTTTCAAAACCATTCAGAGAACCCTGTACTCAGTGTGAATAAACATTCATACATTTTACATAGCGGTGAATGGTATTCAATATACAGTATCCAAATATCCACAGGTGATTTTCAGGTTCACACAGTAAGCAGAGATACTGTAGATGTCGTTTTTATTTTAGATTGAACTGGAGCGGTCGTATTTGGTCAACTTCTGGCTGAAGGGCAGTGGTGTGGATGAAGACCCTGTTGAACTCCTGAGCATTGACAATAAGAATGGCCAGATCTTTGTGCACAAGAAGATAGACTTCGAAGCCTATCAGGTTCTCAGGGTATGTTCATAGACACAACCAGGAGGAGAAATGGCATACTTACATATATAATTATAATCATAGGTAACACACTAGATGTATGCAATCTTATTACTGGAATTATATTTATGGTTAAAGTGAAAATTTGAATTGTTATTGAACAAACAGTATTAATGATTTATCTTCTCATTACAACTTTAATGCATTATACACAGTCCAATAAATATGCCATTTTTTTCATTCATTTTGGAATGTCATATTGATCTTTTGTCAAAGTCCTTATCCTGCCTGGGTCCTGTACTAGGGTAGACTAGAACTTCACCTGACTACAACTTCATTGTCTAGAATTTTAATATCAATGAATTTTTTGTATCAATTACAGCTAACATTTGAAGCTAGGAATGTTTCCAATAAAGAAGTAGACACAAGACTTGGCGTTGAGATCAAGATTCTGGACGTTAATGATAACCCCCCAATCTTTCAACAATCATTCTACGAAGTTTATATTGATGAGTCTGCAGTTCAGGGTAATCCACGCTGGACACTGTTTCCAACAAATCTTACCAAGTTAATCCTGCAATACTCCATTGATGTCTATGTCTTGATGTCTATATATTGATGTCTATATGTTGATGTTTGTATATTGATATCTATGTCTTGATGTCTGTATATTGATGTCTGTATATTGATGTATGTATCTCAACAGGTGAAAAAGTGGTAACAGTGATGGCAATAGATAATGATGACTCATCAACTCCAAATGGCACCTTCACACTCAGAATCCTCTCTTACACTCCAAATACTGATAATGTTGAGTTCTTCATAGAGCAGGCAGAGAACACCCACACAGGGTCGATATATTTTAGGGGCTGTCTGGAATATGAGGTAAACATGTTTGACTGTGCTGTGACATTATGGGGCTTCAGTCCTCATCTGTCATTCTCCATATCAGTGAAACTTTTTTTTGCAAACATTCTTCAGTTTTTTTGTTTATCTTTTCAGAAAGCACAGAAATATACCATCCTGGTTGAAGCCAAAGATCATGGAAACAAAATTCAGTTGTCCAGCACGGCTACGGTGTTTGTCAACATTGTTGACAAAAACAACCACATCCCGGAAATCACTGGCCAAAAGGTAAGCACTTATAAAACAGTTTATGCTGAAACAAACAGAGCCATTTATTCCTACAACCACATGATGATTATTTTCAGCAGTGTTTATGATTTTTCTGGTTTTGTGCTATGAAAAGTCTAATGCTACAACTTTATTGTAGACCTGCACAGTAAATGCATCCCTGCATGTGTTACAAAACTGTATTGCACTGATCTCATATACGTGGCTTTAATGTGTGAATACCTGACTGCAGTGTGTGGGCCACATTTCAGGGTTTGGGAAAGATAAAGGAGGATTTGAGTGGAGTTGAAGTTCTGCGCTTGCAAGTGAAAGACGAGGACAGTCATGGCTCAGAGGCCTGGAGGGCCAAGTTCGCCATTCAGGGAGATAAAGAGAATTATTTTCAAATTATAACAGATCCCACATCTAATGAAGGAATATTAACAGTTATTAAGGTATTTTAAACTTCTTTCAACATTACACTTCTTTCACTACCTGGCAAAGAAATATATTTGTTTATGTTTTGTATATGCAAAAAAATATATTTTAGCCCAGTGTGAGGAAGAGTTTGGCTCAGGGTCATTTTTACTTGGTAATTCACAACTTTGGATGTCATGACTGTGTTTTAAGTGACATTTTTTTGAGTGAATAATTTTAATGAAACATGACAAATGAGACAGAGCTATGTTTATAATGTTAGCTAAGATAGCTAAATCAAAGATGCGTTTCATGTATATTCACATGTATCCAGTGTGTGGGATGTATGAGGCTTGTTCAGAACTGTTTGATGAAGACAAGCAAGTTTGTGTTGTATTCTGTTGTTTTATGCTTCATAAAGAAAATGGATTTTGAGCTGCAAACGTCACGTAACCTGTCAGTCAGTGTGGATAATGAGGTCCCCTACTTTACCTGTGAGATCAAAGCACGTACCAAACAGAGACTTTGGGACGTAAAAACTGTTAAAGAAGGCTCCGGTGTGAATGTGCCCAAACTCTATCCTATCACCATTGGTGTGGTAGACGTCAATGACCCTCCAGAGTTTGAACCACGTGTTAAAGAAGTGATGATCATGGAAAACTCAAAATCAGGCACCTACTTGTACACCCTCAAGGCAACAGACCCTGACAAAATCTTTGCCAGCAAGTTTCAGTAAGTTCCTGCATCACACCCCAGACTCAGGGCCAGGTGGACATGGGGAGATATACCTCTGGTGGCAGTTTCTATTTGTCTGAAAGGCTGACATGAGCAACTCTTCTGCGATAATCATATAACTAATCACATAATGTCGGCCCAGGGCTGCCTACAAATCACACTCTGCCTACTGAGCTGAATGATTTAAACTGATGGAATTTATCAGACATGCAGCTGTCAACACCAAGCTGTCAATCACAGTTACCCACAGATTGAGTGCTGATAGGTTCTGACCCATCTGTTTTAAAAGGGCAAATTTTGCCTTGGAGCTCACCTGGTAGAACAGGTGGAGCAAGGTTCTAGCAACACCAAGATCATGGGGTTACCTCCCAGGGAGATGATGTATGTAAATATATACATATAACGACAAATATAAAGATCGGTTACTGGACTGTGTCACCACAGCTCCACGCATAAAGGTCAGCAATTGGACAGTGTCATGGATATCACAGTTCTTGTCCAGAGCAGCACTGAAAAATCCATCAGTCAAGTTCTTGTATTTCTCTGCGTGTTAATTCTTGTAATGGCGATTCAGATTGTAATCCTTAACCACAGCGATCTATGCTGGCCATATAATGACCAGGTCTGCTTTTAACTCATCACTTATCACATATCACTTTACTGGTTCACTGAGCATTTAATCACTTGCACTCAACAGTTTGACAGTGTTCTTGTTAAATGTGATTTGGTTTGAAACTTCGTCACTAGTGTAGTGTAAATCTCTTTTCCTTCCTCAGTTTTTTCAAAGGAAGTGATGTTGATAACTGGGTGAATATAGATTCAGAAACCGGTCAAATTACTACTGCAAAACTTCTGGACAGAGAATCTCCGCTTTTGAAGAACAGTACCTACACTGTCCTCACCTACGCTGTGGATAACGGTGAGCACCACACATGTACTGTAGTTGGCTCATCTGGTGTTTTGGGGGGAGAGGATCAACACTGAAGGAAAACAAAATTTTGTCTTCTCTCTTTTATTCAATTCTCTCATTGCTCGTTGCTAACTCTGATTGACAGGTGAGCCTCCAATGACAGGCACCGGAACCCTGATTGTCCACGTAGGTGACCAGAATGACAATACACCTGTGCTGGTAGAGAACAGGGTGGAGATGTGTCTGTCGGACGTGCCCACCAGGGCCAACATCAGCGCTGTAGACGCAGACCTGCCCCCCTACAGCGGGCCTTTCTCCTACGAGCTTCTGGGAGATGTTAAAGGGAAATGGAGCATCGATCCCACCTTTGGTAAAATTCCTACAAACAAACATTTCCACTGTGTGCAGTAAGCACTATGGCATTTAGTGCTATAAAAGTGCAGCTGTGTTAGAGAGAGATGGCTGGTCCTGGTGTGCTGAAGTGAAGGTATTTCTCATCACATGCTTGTGAAAGCAGATGCAATAACCTACACAACTCTGATTTCTCAAGGGACAACTGTGAACCTGGTCAAAGAGAGCAGTGTCTATTCAGGCATTAATGAGCTTCAGCTCAAGATATCTGACATCCAGGGACTTTTCTTGATTCAAAACCTGACGGTGACTGTGTGCGACTGCTCTGCCTCTACAAACTGCCACGTTCGCAGGATGTCGGGTTCCCACGTGGCCTTTAGTGCCATTGGGATCATCATTTTGGCTTTGGTGCTCCTGCTGGGTAACTTCCTTATTATGCTCATGCTCATTCACTCACAGCCATGTCAAAGTTAAAGCTGCCATGTCAAAATAAAAGTTCCAGTGTTAAAGTAAAAGCTGCAATGTTAAAGTTTTAAAAACGCTGTCAAAATTATGTGCAATCCAGAGTAACAGGTGCAGACACTAATTTCCCTGGAGGAAGTGGTATAACCACCACTCGGGCTTGATCGGGTGGGAGGCGTGTAGGGAGATGATAAACTGTAGTATTCCGAGAACTGTTCTAGGTTCACAGAGTTTTGTTGATGTGAAGAGCCCAGGAGGACTGTCATACCTCTAGTAGGGTGTGGACACTTTGGCGGATGACATTTATGTTGGCAGATACTATGCACATTTGTTTTTATGGTTATGCATAACACACAGAAAAAAAAAGTGTTTTCCCTTAGTCCTCAGGGAGCAACCCATAAAGCATTTAGGTTAAGGGATGTATCCATTATCCCTTCAGATAAGTTTGGAACTTTTTTGAAAAAACGTATCTACAACCAAATCATTATATCATTCGTTCAGTCATCATGTTTTAGTTGGTTTCCTTGCTGCAGTGTTTAGCCACTGACATTGTCTTCCTCGGACAGCAACGCTCCTCCTGGCTCTAATGATGTCCTGTAAAGATCAGAGGAAGATGATCCCGACTGATGAAGGCTCTAACTGGCATCTCATCACCTCCAATATCGAGACCCCTGGCACAGACTGCATGGTTGTACCACACACATCATTCCATCTCTCTGCTCCATCCTTATTCACATGTGCTTAAGGGTCTCAGGAAAATACTCTTACAGTCAGAATGGGACACACTGTGATAGAAGGCCAAAGGATTGAACGCTTCTTGAGTATTCTCAACAGCACTAACCAATGTTCATTCTCTTTTTGCCTAAAGTGCCCAGTTAAAGTGGATTCCACTGATGGTGATAAAGGAAAGAAGAACCCGAATGGAAGTGAAACAAAAGATCCAAAGCCCAATGTATGTCATAATACACACACACACATGCATACACACGCACAATCACACACACACACACGTACAAAACAAATGTTAATATGATGAATTCACTAATTATATTCTACTTTAATAACACCATTGGCTTTGAAGTACCTGTCAGAATCAGACCTGTCAGGGCCCGATCTGCAAAACTGGCTTCGTCTCCTACAAGTAAAGACATATACGTTCACTTATACACTCACTTTCAGTCTTTTGTTCATTTCACTCCTGCAGGGCAGCGTTTATGATTGGTGGGAAGTCTTTCAGAGGGTAAGTACAGATTCCTCTTGAGACGGCTGCGTCCCTGTGTGCAACTCTCTGCATGGCGTTCGGAGGTTAGCGGGCAGCGGTGTTGTGAATGACAGTAGTTATATTACTTTATTACATATCAGCTGTTGACTAAACAGGTCTTGAATGGGAGTCTGCTGTGTCCAAGACTTCTGGGTTATCAGACACGCTTCTCTTGTTCAGACAGGCATTGTAAAGATGAATGGGGAATTAGGTTTTAACAGTTTTACATTAGGTTTTAATAGGTTCACATTACATTAGGTTTTAACAGTTTTACATTAGGTTTTAATAGGTTCACATTACATTAGGTTTTAACAGTTTTACATTAGGTTTTAAAAGGTTCACATTACATTAGGTTTTATTAGGTTTACATACCTGACATCATTTATGTCCCTGAAATAACTAGATATGATTTAGGTCTAAACTGAGACCAACTACTGATGCCTTTGTATTCCCTTCTTCCACCAGGAAAGTAGCAGAAGCTCCTTCTACACCTATCAACTCAGACAAAACCTGATTGCTCACATTAGACAGGTAGACTAACACTCAGTGGATATTTTACAGACCATATTTAAAGATTTGCAGTCATTTGTGTGGCTACAAAACAGATCCAACACTTTGAACATGTTCACATTTCAGTGTGTTTACAATTTTGATTGTGTTGATTGTGACAATGTATTCATTTTACCACTTATAACACAAAGCACTCTATAATGTGAAATGATCCATGCAGTTTTCTACCTGTACTGTATCCACCCCTCCCCTAAAGACATATAGGAGTGATGTGACCTAAATTACCCAAGAGTTTCCTAAATTATGCAAGGAAATAAAAATGATTGCATGTTCGATCCCCCCCGGCTCTGACCTAAATCCTCTCTGAAGTAACCACATCTCTTGCCGAGCTCCGTTCTCCCAGAAAGCACTGCTGTACCATGGCACCGTGGTCTACGTCAGCTCCGCAGCCCAGTACCCGCAAGCACAAACCCTACTGCCTCCACCTCTGTGCTACAGCTCATGCTCCTACAAATTTCCAATCATGATATCCCACTGGAACACCCCTTCATCCACTTTTGCATTATCTGCTGATAGGACTGTGATGGATCTGTTAGAGCATGAAGCTGACTGTGTCTGGGGGGGAAATCCTTCTCCTGCAGAATATCCTCCAGCTTGAGATGGACGAGGAACTGACGGATTACAGCCCCCACTGCTACGCCGAGGAAGGAGAACTCGAGAATGACTTCCACCTTGATGACCTCTCCATTGCTGGCAGCGAGCCCCATCCTGATGAACTTTCAAATCTGGATGACCACTTCACCAAACTGGCGGCTATATGCAGGCCCGACTTAATGGCACAGTTTAGTGAAATCAAGGAAATCAAAACCAGCTATAATAACTAGTATGTTTTAACATGAATGATGATACCACAGAGATTGTTGGAGGAAAAATGCAGCACTGAGTATGGGTGCAGTTTTAAGAGAACACTATTGCAATATTCATGTTCTGATTATGTAATCAGTCAGTGAAATTGTCAGGAGTTGTTGCAAGTTGTACAGATACTTTTTTGCTTAAACGTCCAACACATTTACATGTTATATGTTCAAACAGGCAAAGAAACCATAAAAATACACAATTTTCTTCAAGAATCTATTTCACCAATAACTGACTCATGTGAAAATGTTTCTTGAAGAAGAATTTTACTTTGGTGAAGGCTGCATTCTCCCACATATTAAGAAACATGTTATTAAATAGGGCTTTTGTTTATCTGTATCACGAATACCAATACTTTTGGAAGACAGTAAACTACATTTTTAATGTAGATGTAAAAAGATGTAAATGTAGATGTAATCAGTTGGAAAGGTAGCTACATTAGATTTCTTTGTCAGTATGTGTATATGATTTCAAAAAGTCCTCTTTATGCATGACTTTTTCTGTACATCACCTGTGCTTTATTTTGTACATGCTTACACAATGCTGGGACTCGAGAGATATTCAGGAATGTAATGAATGAATCATTGTGAATTGTATCTGTTTCTTCTTTCGTTCCCAAGAGCTAAAGAAAAGTAGAGACAGACAGATAAACAGACAATAGTGTTAGTTGTGGGGTAAGGATTTGGTTTAGTCTACAGGCCTAGTTTTCGGTTTTGAGCTAGGGTTTGATTTAGTCTACAGGCCTAGTGTTCAGTTTTTGGTTTGGGTTTGGTTTAGTCTACAGGCCCAGTGTTCAGTTTTGAGTTAGGGTTTGGGTAAGTCTACAGGCCCAGTGTTCAGTTTTGAGTTAGGGTTTGGGTAAGTCTACAGGCCCAGTGTTCAGTTTTGAGTTAGGGTTTGGGTAAGTCTACAGGCCCAGTGTTCAGTTTTGAGTTAGGGTTTGGGTAAGTCTACAGGCCTCTGAGAATGACATTACGAACAGGAAGAGTTAAAGTAGAAGCTTGTGTTGTGAGAATCACAAAAGTAATTAAACCTCTTTCATTCAATTCAATTCCTCGTCTCAGGATAAGCCCTTCCAAGGTCTCAGTCTTTCCTCAGACGCTCACGTTATCGTCTCGAACCCTCGGCTTTGTCCTGGTGATCCTGTTCTTCCTCACCCTCTGAGTATTATCATTGCTTCTCACATAGCATAGGGTCTCTATTCGCAAAACTCCATTTAAAACCCAGAGCATAGAGCCCGCTTTCACAAAACCTGTTTCAGAACCAAAAATATAATCTTGAAGTGAATTATGCAGTGGTGAAGCTTTGGAATGACGCTGAGCACATGTGGAATGTGTTTTCAGAGGAAACTCACCCAGCAGTGGTAGTGGTAGTGGTAGTGGTAGTGGTAGGAGACACCAGTGTTCACATGCAGTGCTGAAGTCTCAGCAGAAGCAAAGTTTCCCTCCAGCCTGGAAACACACCTTCACCTTAACATAAAACACCTTTATTTTCACATAAACAAATGGCAGGATTTGTTGTGGTATCAGAGCCAAAAACTCAAGCTGGAAATGGGTGTGGTCTCACCTGTGAGATGGCAGTTTGACTCAACACATACCTGTGAGTGAAAGCCAGTTTTTGTTCTTTTTTAATTTAATTTTATTGCTGTTGTTTGATTCCATTCTGACTTGTACCTCAACACATTTGTACTGTAGCTCTACTGGCTTTATTAAAATTAAGACCAGGGTGAAAGCTCTGACATTTCTGACAGCTCTGATTTACGAACCCACACCTGGGTTATATGTGCTAACACAATAAAAACATTTCACATTACTGGGTGTTTGTGCTCAGGGTTTGACTGCATAAATAACCTTTCCTGCACTCCTGCACCTGGGAGTGTGTGTGTGAGAGAAAGTGCTCACTGTGGGTGAGCACAGTGAGTGCTGTCTGATACCCACTGTGTGGTGTCTGATATCCACTATGTGGTGTCTGATACCCACTGTGTGGTGTCTGATATCCACCATGTGTGGTGTCTGATACCCACTGTGAGTGGTGTCTGATACTCACTGTGTGGTGTCTGATATCCACTATGTGGTGTCTGATACCCACTGTGTGGTGTCTGATATCCACCATGTGTGGTGTCTGACACCCATTGTGAGTGGTGTCTGATACCCACTGTGTGGTGTCTGATATCCACCATGTGTGGTGTCTGATACCCACTGTGAGTGGTGTCTGATACTCACTGTGTGGTGTCTGATATCCACTATGTGGTGCCTGATACCCACTGTGTGGTGTCTGATATCCACCATGTGTGGTGTCTGATACCCATTGTGAGTGGTGTCTGATACCTACTGTGTGGTGTACGATGACCTTAACTGCTGTGTACAGCGTCGTCTTCTCAGCTGGATTTGGATGTTTGGATGTCGACTGTACATGTTGGCACACATCACTACCCAGACTCCATCACAGCTGCTCCTGTTACCACAGAAGCTGCCACACCTTCAGTTTCTGAGCATTTACACACACACACACACATACACACTGCAGCTCCTTCGCTCAATCCAGCTACACACGCTGATCAACAACATCATTTAAAAAATGTTTTTTATTTTTCTGTCTGTGCTTAATAATAGGATTCCTAGTTTAAGAGTTTTTTTCTAACTGACTTTACCAAGACCCACTGACTTAAAATCCAACAGGTCACACAGTCTGGGGTGGATGGCCAGGGGAATCATCGGGACTCCAACCATCATAGCCAGCAATGCAGCTCAGTGTCCTGAAAGGCTTAAAGATTCCCTCTCCTATTGTTCCTGTTATTCTAGTTTAGGTGTCACTATTGATTCGGATCTTTCATTTGAATTTCACATATATGCAACGTCACTAAGGCTGCCATTTTCCATTTACGTAATATCGCCAAGCTGAGACATTTACTTTCGTTAGCTGATGCAGAGAAGCTGGTCCATGCTTTTGTCTCGTTAAGATTGGACAACTGTAATGGTCTTCTAATTGGATGGTCTAAACAGTCCCTAAAGAAACTCCAACTGAATGCTGCAGATAGAGTCCGAACTAGGGCAAGAAAATTCGATCATATTAGCCCTACTCTCTCGGCGTTACACTGACTTCCGGTTAAATATCGAATTGATTTTAAAATTCTTCTGTTGATCTATAAGGTGTTAAATGGTCTTGCTCCACATTATCTGAGTTAACTCATTGCATACTATAACCCATCTCGCCTTCTGCGCTCCCAAAATGCAGGATTTCTTAGTTCCAAAAATTAGTAAGACTACAGCCGGAGGCAGAGCTTTCTCTGCTAAAGCCCCTCAGTTATGGAATAACCTTCCAGCTCCAATCCGAGATACAGACATAGTTCCAATCTTTAAATCTAGACTTATGACTCACCTATTTAATCAAGCCTTCAGTTAGTATTCTACTTGTGAAGGTGTGGAGCCCAGGGGCCTCCAGTCATTGAGTCTTCTGGTAATCTGAGATGTTGATGTTGCATCCAGCATGTCATGTGATCACTGTAGTTGTGACAATGACTTGTGTAGAAAGCAATGGCTTAGTGAGCCCTCATGACTGTGGTCACCCCAGGCCCCTCCCTTTAGTTATGCTGCTATCGATAAGCCTGCTGGAGCCACATGCTAATCACTGGCACATGAGCTATGTACGTCTGTTTAAATGATGGTTGTTTAAATTGATGTTCATATACTCAACCTGTGGGGCGGCATGGTGGTGTGGTGGTTAGCACTGTCGCCTCACAGCAAGGCGGTCTGGGTTCGATTCTCTGTCTGGGCTGCTCTGCGTGGAGTTTGCATGTTCTCCCTGTGCCTGCGTGGGTTTTCTCCGGGTACCCCGGTTTCCTCCCACAGATCCAAAGACATGTATGTTAGGTTGATTGGTCACTCTAGATTGCCCGTAGGTGTAGGTGTGAGTGTGTGTGTGTGTTGGCCATGTGGTGGACTTGGTTGTATGCTTCTACCAAAGACAATTCCATACAAGCACCTAGGAAATTGTTTGGTTTGCCAGTGGATGTGCCGATGCCGTGTTTGGATGTGCCAATGCTGCAAGAGGACGCGCTGATGCCAACTCCTACCTGAGGCTCACTGTAACTCTGTAACTGTAACTCTGCCATTAGAACTATAACTATAGAACTATATTTGAACTATGAATACGGACTTCTGCTAGCGGGCTGCCCAATGGAGGATGGGTTCCCTTTTGAGTCTTGGTCCTCCCAAGGTTTCTTCCTAATCCTGCCATTTTAGGGAGTTTTTCATTGCCACTGTCACCTCTGGCTTGCTCATTAGGGATCTGGACCCATACGATTATAAAGCTGCTTTGTGACAACATGTGTTGTAAAAAGCGCTATATAAATAAATTTGACTTTGACTAGTGAAGTGAAAGTCAGACATATACAAAAAAAAACCATCTAACCCAGTCGGCAGGACAGAAATGCTGACAGAGGTCCTGAAGTGACTGTTCTAGATTCACCCAGAAAGCCTCTCATCCTTTCTGTTAACACTTAATAATACAGGTGCTTATTTCAGCAATCATTATGATTATTTGCATGCTGAATATGCTTAATATACTGAATTATTAGTGACATTACATATTAGTGACATATAATATCACTAATATGTGACATATATAATATCACACAAGAGATTGGTGGATGACCAATGACGGTTGGGTACCAGCTGGGGCATTACATTATTATTATTTTTATTATTATATTACTATTGACTGTAGTGTGTGTAAATCAGGTCAACCAGAATGCCCAGATTCAGTGTTGGGAGATATATATATATATATATATATATATATATATATATATTGATTCTGCCCATGGCCTAGACATGCTTGTTCCGGTGTGTTCTTAACGATGGTTGTTCTGTGTCATAGGTTCACTGAGACCCCTTTTGGGTCTTGGATGGAGTCCTGGAGCTCATTGGACCTACAGGACGTTATCTTTAACAAAACACAATGTCTGTTGGAGATAATGAAGAATGTGCCTTGTTGATTACTGCATACTGCACTTTTCCTGTAACAGGTTATCACGTAAAAATGGTCATGATCCTGCAACGCCAGTAGAAGCTGATACTAAACACCATTGTGCAGCCACTGCTGAACTCACCTGACTGGTTCGGGCGGAAGGCGCGGCACAGGCTACACGTCACATCCTTGCTTCTGCAGAAAACCCATCCCCTTTTAATCCTGTTTCTAACTCATGTGTGACTCTCATGCCACGGATACTCAACCGTCGCCTTTACAAGCACCTGAATGTATTAATGTTGCAACACACACAAACACAGCAGCTTTAATAGCAGCTTTAACTGCTGGTATAATCGGCTCCCATACATGTGCATGAGAACATTCTTTGCTCAAATTAAAAAAGGTGGCAATCTTCCCACAGAGATGTTTGGTTAAACGAAATAGTTCATTAAATCAGTGAATATGATATGATGTTTGGTTTAACAATCTCCTGTATCTGATTATCCAACATCAGGCCATATGTTTTTGTTTTTGTTTGGTTTTTTCAAAAATGAGAAAAGCTGGAATCCCTTGTAAACAAATTCTCTTAAAAGTCTAATGCCATATAAAAAGGCTTTCAGACATAAAATAAGTGAATAAATCACATTGCCATTTCATTATTATGTCGTGACAACACAGTGAACAGAAGGAAATGTAATGCACGACTTGAGGTAAGCTGACGACGCGCACGGCTTCACACGTCGTTTATAATGATGAGCGTTCCAGTGAAATGAATATGAAATGGCTGAGAGATCACAGCACAATGTACTGAGGACAGGACAGACCACACGTAAGGTCGTAGTGCTCCACCCGGACCTCCACCTCCAACATCACAATCAGTAATGCGCTCTTCCTAATAGCAGTATATGAATAGTAGGAATACATGAATAATATTATATTATGTTGTGGTTCATCTTTTACTTACTATGAGCAAATGGATTTTTATGACACAAAATCTGTGCTGATAAAGCACACACATACACACTAGACAGATGATGAGAAACATGTCATTTATGACATTTATGAGTACCTTACTGCAGTGCCATTCGTTGTTTTAAAAAAGGATAAACATTTTTCACCCCCCAAAAAGGACCTAATTTTTTACTTAAACAGGTGGACGTTACTTAAGCATCCAGGCTGGTCCCGTCCACCACCCAACCAGGGGGGTGGGGGTTCATTTTGCCATGTTTTCCACAGGACACCATTCATGAGTGCACGTACATCTGTGGTGCTACTACCGACCAACTGAGTTATGTGGCTTGGTGGTTAGTACGTTTGCCTCTCAGCATTGGGGACTTGGGTTCAAGTCCCTATCTGAGTGGAGTTTCCATGTTCTCCCTGTGTCTGCGTGGGTTTCCTCCGGGGTCTCTGGTTTCTTCCCACAGTCTAAAAAAACATGGCGGTTAGGTAAATTCTCCCTGAGTGTGACTGTGTGGCTCTTCATGTTCAATAAAAAAAGATCTGTCTGTGTATGAATGTGTGTGTGTGCGCTTGTATGCCCAGTGGTGGATGGTGCTGTCACTAGGGTCTGTTCTCTCACCCCTTTCAGTACCCCAGGGGGCTGTGCATTCCGGTAGAGAGTACGCTGTGCGCTATTGGCTGCCGCTTCTCGATGATGTGTGATTGGTCAGATTTGTACCTGTGTTTTAACTGTGTTAAAATTGTAAAGCAACCTTGGGTATCTTGAAAGGTGCATTATAAATTGAACATTCATTATGTGCTCACACTACTGAGCAAAGCTGGGAGTCCTGTCAGCAGGACACTGAACACTCCCGCAATCCAGCTGGGGCCTGCTACCAAAAATGGACTTACAGCGCCCCCTGCTGCAGCTTTTCAAACAAGCACATTACAAGCATGTTATAATCCTTTTCTTTAATGAACTGACAGCTTACAGTAGTGATGCATAACTACTTTATTCATGGTAGTCAGTCATTTTGAGTTAAGGAGAATAATGTCAACAGAGCATCATAAAGGGCTCGTGATGTAGTCACCTTACATTTCTACAGTCCAACATGCGCATGTTCTAGTTATGTTCTGCACGCATGTCAAGGTCGTGTTATACGCTGCTAGCCCATGTCTCGCAACACATGAGGAAAATCCCTTTATGAAAATCCCCGATGTCTCGTGTATGAACATGTCACATCATTCAAACCTCTCCTGCTTATTCAAACATGAGAGTGACACAGAAGCAGACTGTTCAGTGAACATGCGGTTCACCAATTGGGATGTGCAGTGAGAGAGATCAGAAGATGGGTATGATGAAGCCCTGGTGCCTACGGTGGCCTTGTAGGACACGAGTGTCGGTGGCTCACTGCCTGGAAGAACTTGGAGAGGCTGGTGTAAATTTCTTCCCCCCCGATTCTTCAAAGGCCATGCATCTCTATGGGAAAGAACAGTTTCAATCTCCTTAGTCAGCTTTTCTCCAACATCCACTCTGACAGCGACCGTTTTCCACAACCCAGCTGCAACGGGCATTTGAGAAGTTTGGTCACTTGGCCAAACGTTTAGATTTGCCTAAAGTGGCTTCTCCAAGAGCAGCTACCACCTGGCTGGGGTCTGCTCACAGTGCTGCTGGCCGTCGTAGATCTGTCGGAGGTGCAAGACGAGCTCCTCCGTGTTGTGTCCCGTCAGAGCTGACAAGGGAATGACACGTTGGGTCACATGACTCCTGAGGGCCGCAAGCTTGTCCAGGGTGCCACTCACGTCCATCTTGTTGGCCACGATGGCGTGCGGCCTAGCAGACAGACCTGGCTCGTACTGGTTCACCTCGTAGCGGAGGTCGTTGAGTTGCTGCCACGGCTCCGGGGTCGTCATGTCCAATACGAAGAGCAGGAAGCGGCAGCGCTCGACGTGACGCAGGAAGGAGATGCCGAGACCACGGTTCAGGTGAGCACCTCTGACCAGACCTGGGATGTCTGCCACTGAACAGACAGACACAGAGACAGACAGAGGAGACGGTGAGAGACAGAGAGAGAGAGAGAGAGAGAGAGAGAGAGAGAGGGGAGAGATAGAGGGATTACAGTGAATATTCCGTTCAATTTAGTCTTATTCGTGAGGCACTTTGTTATGACAGAAATCCAGATCCCAGTCAGAAGCCACAGAGAAAAAACTCCCTGAGATGAAGAAACCT
The DNA here is from genome assembly GCA_020368025.1 of Brachyhypopomus occidentalis. Classification (NCBI taxonomy): domain Eukaryota; kingdom Metazoa; phylum Chordata; class Actinopteri; order Gymnotiformes; family Hypopomidae; genus Brachyhypopomus; species Brachyhypopomus occidentalis. The sequence goes on along the minus strand of JAGXOD010000011.1, from coordinate 1,797,677 downwards.
CCTGAACAGCTAAACACATCTTCCTCTGGACATGACCAGACAGAGGGAGTTTGGTAATACCTCAGCACCTATGGATATGTAGACTGTGGGAGTGGCGGTGTGCATGATGCATTGGGGGTGTGGCTACAGGGCCTGAGGGGCGTGGCTGTGATGGTGGGTGTCGTACCTGCCAGCTGCTCGTGATCTCTGTACCTGACGATTCCCACGTGAGGGTTGAGGGTAGTGAAGGGATAGGCAGCCACAGCGGGCCTGGCGTTGGAGATAGCCCTTAGTAACGATGACTTCCCTGCATTTGGAAATCCCACCTGTGTTCAATGAGAAAGAACAAAAAAGATCTTCATCTTGAGCGTAAAGTTTTAGACAAAGTAGTAATAGCAACATAAGATTAATACCATGGCATGTGCTACACTGACACAACCAGCAGCAGAATACAGTGCAAACACAAAAACTGCACACAATTGCCCAGGCAATACAACAAACACTATAACCTGTACACAGATACGGTAAACTACACAATCACGGAACACGGGTACAGGACAGGAGACCAGAGACAGGGGCTAATGGTGTGGGTAGACTGCGCCGGCAATATTAACCTCATAAATCTCAGCATAGCAGATGACAGGGCATATTAACTGATGTGAATCCCTCCCTCCCTCTCTCCTCCCTCCCTCTCTCCCTCACCAGTGCTGCATGAGCCATGGTTTGTAGCTCCAGCTGCAGCACCCTCTCCTCTCCCTGGTCTCCGCCCGTGGCCGTCATCGGCGCGCGGTTCTCGTTGGACAGGAAGAAGCGGTTGCCTTTTCCACCGGCGCCTCCATGTGCAGCCACATACTCCTGACCATGGTGCGCCAGGTCCGCCACTACACTGTTCTGCTCCTTCACAATGGTTCCCATGGGAACCTGCATGCACACACACACACACACACACACACGCCTGTGTGACACACAGCCTTTGGCTCATGCGTGAATTTCAACAAGATCCCAGAGTGTACTCATTTTGTGTCTTTCTGCAAGTCGTGTATGAGATTTCTGTACCTCTCTCTACCTTCTCATCTGTGAGTACGCTGTGAGTATGTTGTGAGTACGCTGTGAGTACACTGTGGGAGTGATCCTCTCGCCAGTTCTGTTCTACACTCACTGGTGCTGGTGTGTATTACGGACACACTGACATGTAGGTGGTGTTGGTGTGGAATACAGACTCAATGACATGTAGGTGGTGTTGGCGTGTATTATAGACTCACTGATATGTAGGTGGTACTGGCGTTGCGTCCGTAGCAGTTCTTGCTGCCTCCAGGGTCTCCATCCTGACCCCTGTACACTGATGAGACCAGTGACAGTGACTTCACCTGCCTGTTCACTGCAAATTAAAAACACTCATTAGCAACTCACAGCCATGGGACTGGAACCCCCAACCAAACGGCTGCTCCATTAAGGGCACTCCTAAGGTGTGTTATTGACCTTCTGATGGTCATATGACTCGTCAAAACCCAAATAAAACACAAATCCGTAGTGCAACATGCACAGTTAATGACTCTGGCACAGTTTGATGACATGCTGATACCACCTTTAATGACTATGTCTCCTCCGTCACCACCATTGCCTCCGTCCGGGCCGCCCCACTCTTTTCGGGGTTCACTGTGAAAGGTGCACGCCCCCTTACCGCCTGAGCCCCCCACAAGCTTCACCCGCCTGTGGTCTACAAAGTACCGCGTCTGAGGGAACAACCAATCAGAACACAGTTATGAAGCATCAGCCTTCAGATATCACGCACCATTTATACTTTGAGACACAAAGCATCTCAGATGAGATTCAGTTCGTGCCAAAATACACTAGGGGTTGAATTTATTAAGCGCATACTTAACTACTATATATACACATCACATCATGCATTATTCGTAAGCATCTGAATAAACATTATCTGCAAGTGCAAAATAATGTGTGCAGCACGACCCTGCGGTCACTGTAGACCGTCGCACGTGGATCACGTACCAGCTTCTTCTCCGACAGCTCCTTCTTCTTCTTTGCAATTCCGCGTGTTTTACCACACACTTGGCAGCTCAAGGAGAAGTTCCTAATAACTTCGCTACCTCTTCCGTACATAACCCGGTGTTTCGCAGGAACAAACTGAAAAGCCTGTCCAAGAATCCTAAGTCGCAGACGCTGTGTCATTCGGGTTGCCATCAACAGGATTTCGGCGTTTAAACTATCTAGCAAAGCAGATTTGTTTCCCCCAACTATCGCAGTATATCTTAATTTGCTATAAACATTCACATGCGCTCTGAGACAGGAGCTTTAGCTACACTGCTACCTGAGCAAGGGCTGCTTCAATGTTAAGGTCTACTTCGCACTTGACACCTAGCTATCTAATAGCTAGGTAATAGCTAGGTAATAGCTAATGCAACTACCAAGGAGTGTAAAACGGAATACGTATAGACACTTTTGAAATGTGAACAATCTCGTTAAACAAACCGAGTTTATTGTGGATATCAGCTTAATGTCACTACGTAACTAACTTAGCAAGCATGGACGCGCAGGTGGGCGGGGACTACGGCGGCCCCAAAGGCTCACGTCTTTCAATCATGCCATGTAATTACCCTCAGTCAAATCTTCATTCAACATTTAAGTTGACTGATTTATTGTTTTATATTAACCCATTAAAATACCATATATTACAATCAACAGAAAACATTTCAGCCGCCAGGGTAATATTCAATATTTTGGAAACGATCTTTTTTTTTATCTCTTTAACAAGCCTACAAGATAACTATTCCATCGACTAGCCAAGGATGAACAAACCACAGGAATTAAACATTTAAAATGCTGACACGATTTCATATGTAACATGAATTGGATAAACCTGCAATTGGAATAGCTTTGTGATAGCTGTCTGACAGCCAGTAATAGTGACGCTCTTTGAACAGGTGCTGTCCCCTTGGGGGCGAGACCGCCATTCACGTTCTGTTTCCAATATGTCAAAACTGCAACCGTTATTACGGGAAACAAACACAATAGCAAAATACATAATAATAATAATTATAATAAACAGCATACTATGAATTCAACTAACCACTAACTCACCTAATGTCCTAATAAATCATAAGGCCAACAATTCTAGAAATGAAAACACCTAAAATTCTCCACAAGTCTCCAACTTATTTTATGATTTAATATCTGTTCTTTTAAGAAATGGGAGTACAGAAAACGTTAATACAATACACAGACAACACTCTAACTTAGAAAAACTTACATTCATAAAAAAGATTATACTGAAAATGAATCTGTTTAATTCAAAATAGGTAAATATGTACAAATTATGAAAGTATAGGGTTTAAGCTTTGGCTATATTCACGTAAAACATAAATGGAGACTATGTGCCAAAAATTCAATAAGAAAAAAAGAAGAAAGAACAAAAAATATATATATATATATATATATATAACAAAAGTGTAATAATTAAATAATAAAAACTCTTTTCAAGTTATCAAGTACACAGACATGCAAAAGCATGTCACATGAGGTCACACTAAACAGTAGGGCGGAAGTGACTTAAGTCAACTTCTGATATAATATTTGTTCATTCATCCATTTACTCATTTATCCATTAAAAATGCTAAATAAATATGTACTTCTTATTTGTAAATACATGAAAACTAAGACATAAGAGGTATAATAAAATCCTACAGATAAACATAAAATTACATCTACTCATCTGGCTATAGACTATGCTAAGACACTGAGTGAATACTCTGTATAAAATAGGAATAATGAACACAGTATCAGGATGGATGTGTACATATAAAGCACATATATGACCGAGTAATGCAGAGTTAAATCAGTAATCAGCTATGTCACCATAGTTTAACTTCCACAGTTCTTCACAGTTTATGCACAGATGAATCAGTAACAATATGACACTGTCAGTCCGTGATGGAGGGGCTGTGATTTTTTATGCTCAAAACCAGAACAAACGGAGCATAAGAGATGCGTCAGACGCATGGAAGCTGTGTCTGTGATGACCATTTAGCACAGGGCCTATAGTATTTCCCTCTAGCACTGCCCAGCAGACACACCGCGGAGTGGAAATGCTGGTGTTCAGAGCTGCAGCAGGTGCATGGTACTGGCAGCCTTTCCAGTGCTCGCAGTCATTCAAGCCTCTCACACACCTTGTCTACTCTCTTTCTGGAGCACTCGGGAGCCGACTGCATCAGGTAGGGAAATGTTGTGCAGTGCATCTGGGCACTTACCGGCTATTCAGAAGACCATGGCCTTGGGGCACTACTGTGACAGTTGTAAAAATGCTACAAAATGTAATTTAAAAGTCAAGAAAACAAAAGACCACATCGAGGTGATGACATCTGTACTTGATCAGGCAGCTTTCCCAGTTAGGCAGCTTTCCCAGTCCCAGTTAGGCAAGTTCTGCTCTAACTCCTGACTAGCCTGGATGAACACTGGGTCCGATAACGCACTCACCATTCTCTCCATTAAACAGAAATTACAGCTGATACACAACATTTAAAATATCAAATATCAATAGATGCCGAACTAATGAATCAAGGTTTGCGTTATATATTTATGTCTGTCTTTCTGTCTGGTTGGCATATCTATTCTTTCTCTTTTCTGAGTTACAAGTAATCTAAAGTCCTCTGAGAAACGAAAAGGAGGTAGGTGAAATAAAGTAGTCAGAAAAAGACCAGTTTAAGATTCGAGTTGTGAGAGTATTCCAGTATTGACCTGGATTCTTTTCAAACCCAATTTTCCTATTGGCCAAACAGGACACGATTCTCAGTGTAAGTATACTGGGATGCACAGTATATGTCTGTCCTGCTCTTTTGAAAACTCCGACGTTGTATCACCATGACAGTGTATCACCACGACAATGTATCACCATGACAATGTATCCTTACTGCTGGTAATTTCCATACTGACCCTGCAGATGAAAAGAGAAAAAAATAAAACAAAACAAGCAAAAAACAAATGAGAAACATACACTGAGCTGACACATTTACACACAGTCTCACTGCTGGACCAAAGGCATGGAAAAGCTAGCATGTTGGCTAGGCTAGGTTAACAACAACAACAACAGTAATAATGTTACATTACTTTCTCACACTCAAGGTTGCTTTACATAATCAATACATGAAACCTACAACACAGGACAGTCCACAGATCAAACAGTATAGGACCAAACAGAAAGTGTTAGTCATTGAGGGGAAAATGTGGTTGTCTAGGCTGGGGAGATGTGGTTGGCTAGCTGTTGTATAGGCCGGGGTGACGTGGTTGGCTAGCTGGTGGCAAGGCCGGGGCGATGTGGTTGGCTAGCTGGTGGCTAGGCCGGGGTGATGGGCCACTCAGCAGCACTACTGTGTGAGTCCTGTAGAGGTCTCTGCGCACCTGTTCATATGTGTAGGGTCTGGGTGGCTGGGCAGTAGGGGCAGTCTGACTGGACCGGAATGACGAGTACTGCTGACTCTGGCCCTGCTGGTACTGGCTGTACTGAGCAGGGGCTCCCTGAGCTGGACCTGCAAACACACACAGACACACACACACACACACACACACACATGCATGTGAGTGTGTGTGCGCATGAATGTGTGTCTGTGCATATGAATGTATGAACGTGCATGTCCGTACCATATCCCTGGGGCTGACCGCTGTACCCTGGCTGTGAAGCATACTGCTGTTGGTTAAACTGCTGCTGTTGGCTGGATGCCTGCTGATACTGGGACTGCTGCTGGCTGTACTGGGCGTTCCCTACAACACAGACGCAATTACACCCATTAGCTGCCACAGGTACTGAGAGTTCAGATATGTTGCTCCTGTGCAAGCAGAACTGTCAGTGCATGTGAAAAATTTTTAGAGTCCTTTAGCAAAGCAGTATACTGAATATATTCTCAAATATACTGAAAATATTACTGTAATACAATACTTCTCAAAATTACTGACTCTAAATATTCCTGATGTCTTCTGAAATAAACTGAAACAAAAAAGTGCTTTACATGGCCTTAATAATCTGATCTTGATTAAGGTTGCTCCATTAATCTGATCATTCAAGTGGTCATATAATCAGCATACTCTGATTTCCTTGATCATATTATGGCCTAGAAATCATATTGAGTAATCTGATCAAGAGAGCTAGATTGTAGCTCAGTAATCTGATTTCTGTGCGATTTCTCAGTCTGTGTGTCGCAGACGTAAACCAAGCTGTTCAGGAAGTGGCCAGCAGGATTTAAAGCAGCACCCATGAAACAGCAATCAGACACTTTTGGGGAGACTCTGAAACACAGTACACGCTCGATTAAATGAATTTGAATTGCACACTATTAGTAATCATTAGAAGCCACAAATAAACGAAGATTCATATTTTCTGGTAAAGAGGGTTCGTGTTTTCAAAAAGCCATGGCAGGATGTTTGATGTTTACATGACATCCTTATGTGACATTATTGGCTGGTTGCAAAACAGAAATCTGATTATTGCCTGACTCATGTAAACCCAGAGTTTTGCCATTATCTGAATACCCAAGAGCATGTAACCATGGATTGCTGACAAAATCTGATTTTCTGCCGTTATTAGATTATTATATGCATGTAAACATATTCATTGTTTTGCTAATTTCAGCTACATTTATATCAGAACTGTGGTAGTCATTTGATTAGCTGAGACAGAAAGGCTCTTTTCATACTAAAATGTAGCCTCCTGTTTGCAGGGTTGATATTATAGAACTGTTAAGATGTGCACTCGTTATGGGCAATCACTCACCTCCTTCATAATAGTGTTGTGAAGGCTCTTCAAAAGATCTGTCATAACCCTGCTCTCCATAGGAGGACTGCTGATAGGAGTACTCTCCGTGACCTACAGAGGGCGCAAAAACCAGCTTACATACCATCTTAAATACCTGGCTAGACATGGCACCCAAAAGCGCTAACCCCAACATTGAATGACAGTCCAGGCAGCACTCCCTGTGCTACACGCTGTCTCACACTACCACGCATACTTCCACACCAAAGACACGAGCAAATAAACAGGAAAGGTAGATCTGAAATTTCCGCACACCAATACAGCTCACAAAGAAGGGTGGCAAAGCAGAGACACTGGCGGCGAGATCAGTCCCAGCGCCAAGAAGAACCAACAACAGCCAAACCGAGGAAAGAATAAAGCGTGCGTCAAAGTGCCTTCGCTGGGGAAAAAGTGTTGAGCTTGACTCCTGTGATGGAGATAGTGGAACAACGCAAAAGTACATGAACCTCGGGGAGACGGAGGGAAAGAGGTCTGGAACTCAGGAAGAGAAGGAGATGATGTTCCAGGGAGGGGGATGAGTGTGTGTGTGTGTGTGTTGAGCGTCTGTGTGATTACCATCGGGGTAATACTGCTGCATTGAGGGCTCTCTGGAGGGGGCAGTGTGGCCGTACTGCTCTCCGTAGAAATCCTCCTGACCCATAAGCTGCTGGGCAGATCCTGAAAGACAGGGTGACACCAGGGTTGGTTAATCAGCCGAATGCTTCTCAAACGCCCCGCTGCTCCCCTCCAAACCCACCGAGGGGCGGGGCAACACTCTGGGGGAGGGGCTGGCTGTGAAAATATCTGGAAAGAGGGTGTAGGTATAGAGGGGCCTACACGAGCGTAGGGTGGCTCGAAAGGGTGGACTATTTAGGAATTCTACGTTCCTTTGTCAAGAGGATATCTTTGTACAGACCCGAAAGCACCAACAGAAGACAATCTGGGGATTTCTAATATGTTTTGTAAAATAACAGCATAAAACATGGCCCCATTGGCAATACAAATAAAAAGAAACAGATAGATGGCATCTAACTACAGAGAGAGACCAGGATTATAAGTGCCTCAGTAAAACCATAAACTGTGAATGTGTGCTAATGAAACATTTAGCCTTATGCACAGTACTTCAGTCATTGGCAGAACAAAGACCGTGGCACCGCTTTTCAAAGTCAAAGTCAAGTTTATTTATACAATGCATCAGCCATTGTTACAAAGCAGCTTTAGAGATCTCGGAGTCCAAGACCCTAGTGACCGAGCCAAAGTCGACAGTGATGAGGATAAACTCCCCAAGAGCATGAAAACACCCCAAAAGGAAACTTGGGGGGTCCTTCGGGTGACAGCGAATATTACATCAACACCAGAGACAATAAAGAGCTGAACCCTAACCCATCTTGCCAGGGTTACACCAGCATAAAATCCGCTTTAATATCAAACACCATTTTTATTTCTTCTTGGCATCTAAATCACAAACATGGACCCAAGGTGGTATCTGACTAGTAGAAAATGGAAGGCGTCGTCAGATGGAGATGCTCTCAGCCAACCGCACAACAGCCCTCCCCAGACTATCTGCAATGAGCACACTAGGCCTCACACCTATATTTAGTCACTTGCTGACACAGCATGAAAGAAGAGATTTATGGCATACCGGATGAAAAGTGACAACCATGATGAATTTCTCCTCTCTTCTCCTTCAAGCTAACAGGCGGCCACGTGACCATTTGGCTGATCTACAACAGACTCTGAGGATGGATCTCATATCTCCAATACCTGCATCCTCTGTCCCACCTACACCCGTGACCTGGACACTGACCACACGGTGCCATCTTTAAGGACCCACACATTTTTTTCTTTCTTTTCTGGTGAAATAAATTGGTAATTTACTGGACTTGTACAGGCTACATTGCATGCCCAGAAGAATATGAATAACCCAGTTAGACAGAAAACACAGATTTGGGTACAGATGTTCTTCATATGAATTATCTAAATGAAATTGGAGTGAGGCTTTCAGAACGAGGAAACATGGAAACTGAAGAGTGAATGATTGATTTATTTATTATTTGGGAGGTTGTTGTTGTTTTTATAATAGCATGTGAGGTATACTTGCATTATAAATTCACCTCCAAGCACATTTGATTGCAGTTCAAATTCATGGCCTGAGCGAGTATATTTTGATTCTTTGTTTTGTTGTTTTTCTGTATTTCATACTGAACTAATAATTGTCCCATTTTGGTTTCCATGTTCAAACGTAAATAATGGTTCACATTTGTAAATGCTCAAATTAAGCATGTGCTTACAATGCCAGTTTTCAGGGATTTTTATTTTTAATCACTGTGGCATTTGTTTCTTGATGCAAAACAACCGCAGAGAATGTGATTAAAATAACACCTCTGAGTATCAGAAGATCCGTAAACGTTCAAGGGACAGATGACACAGCTGTGCATCACTTCATCAACAAGTGAAGTCTTATGAAAGTGAGTCCTAATGTCTTTCCCTCGCATCATTTCCTTTATAGTGGGAGGAGCTATGACGTGAGGAAAAGAAACAAGGAAAGCAAGAACAAACTTAACATTAAGAGATCCACCCTGACCCTGATTTCTGGAACACAGCACACCAACGGCACGATCTCACACAGTCATGTGACCTATTAATACCACCCACAATGCACACTGCAAAGTTAATGTCATGCTGTAACTTTGTTACAATGTCTGTTGTAACACAATTGTAATAAAATGTAATATAACTAAACGGAACTGAAATAAATAAGATTATTGGCCCCAACTCAGACGATCAATGGAACATTCTGACCAAATAATCCCGTGCACAAATCTGTAATCCCATACTATTACTAATGTGTAATCCAAGGCTTTTGCAAATCTGTTGTGTTATACCTAATTTTCCAAAGCCCATATTAGGATTATACTGAGATGAAATCTTTAAGACATTATTCAATATTCACATTATTTTATTGGTGTACAATCAGACACAATTATTGTCGAGTACCTTAACTGTTGCTTTGGGTTGTTGTCCATTGGTGCAAATTCTTTGAAAATAACTTTTGCATCGACTGAAAGTACAAATACGAACCTGTGACTTTAAAAGATGAGAACTCAAGTGACTCCTCAATCATAATAAATAAAGAAACCTAAATAACCACTTTATATCAACACATTGGACCCAGCCAGCCCTCAGTCTAGCATACACTGGATTGCCGGTTTGTTTATCGCTTCTTGGATTACTCCTTAAAGGGTCATTCGAGTCATAACAGATCACTTGCAATCAGTGCTCCTGATTGCGAGTTGTGGCATAAACACAAGCTCACATCTCCCACTGCTGCAAACTCCCCCAGGTGCCCAAACCAATTAGTTTTACATTTACACACATTTCCTACAAGATGACATCATCAGGACATAATCCACATAATACAGTGCCCTTTTGATCTTATGAATACAGCAAAGCCCCGAGAAACACTACAGCAAGCTAATAACCAGGTAGTTAATGTCAGCCATGACCATCACCCAATCACCATCTAGATCTCATAAACACAGCTCACATTCTGCAACAAACAACCCCCAATGGAAGTACGGGGGGGGTTCAGGTTCAGTCACTTACCTTGCTGTCCTGGGCGATAACTTCCTATGGGCCTCTGGGGCATCATGTTGTTGCCTTGGTTACCCTGACCCATCATTCCCATTGCCTGCTGGCCCTGGTAATGCTGCCCCCCGGTCTGAGAGGAGGAGAAATGGGGGCCCACACCTTGCTGATGCATCAAAGACACTACAAGGAAAGATTGGGGTGGAGGCAGTGACACCACATATGTTACATACCCACACACAACACACCCACACACACACACACACACACACACACACCCACACACACAACAGCCGCACCCACACGACAGCCACACCCACACCAGTTATATCAGAGCATGGAGGGGAGAAAAGATTGCTTCAGTCAAGAGAAATCATGAAGAAGGGAGGAGATGGTTCGTCAGCTGCATCAGGAATGTAGTGGTGGGAGGGGAGCCGCTGAGGGAAAACTGAAACAAACCCAAACACAAAAACAAACCCCCAAACAAACACAAACCTAAAACTTTGACAGGGAACTGTGGGAGAGAGCAGAAGCCAGGCTAGAGTGAGCATTGGCAGAGAGGGGAAAACGCTGACGGCCAGGAGTCAAAGGGTGGCATGTCAGTGGTGGGGTCAAAGGTCAGGGGAGTCTGTTAGCGAAGGAGGATAAATAATTGAACAGCGACGGAAGGGACAGATTCCCAGTGATGAACTGAATGTGTCTTCTGCCTCTTACCCAAGCACAAGACCTTAGGAGCTGTAATGCAACAATGTGAAGGCTAGGTGAATGTCAGGAGCACTCAGAGGGCTACATCGCACTGCTGCAGCACCCTAGTGCCTCTAGGTAAAGACATCAGGCTCAAACACGCCACTCCGCTTCACAGCCCTTTTCTGATCTTCAGCTTCCACTCTCTCCTAACCTTTTCAGCAACTTCGTTTCCACATCTGCCCTGTCATACTTACATTTTAATTAAAGTCTTACTCAGGAAAACAAACGCAACCCGCCTCTCTCCCCATCTCGTCCAGTCTCTTGCCTCCCCCCAGGTGATTGACAGGCCAGCGCTCTCTAGGCTCACCTTGGCTGGACTGCATGTTGAGGTTGGTGCGGGTGGCAGTGGGCGGGTAGCTCCCCTGCCCCTGGAGAGGTGTGCCCTGAGAGGATGCCACTGGGTGGCTGTAGCCAGGACCAGTGCCAGGGCCACTGGAGGACAGGCTCATGGAGGGGGCGGAGCCTGGCGACGGCCCGGACTGTTGTTGTTGCTGCTGAATGGGGGCGTGGCCTGGGCCTAATGACACACACTCACAGTCAAGCAACCGTGCAAGGTAGGCACACAACGTCACACATTCAGTTCATCAGTAGACCATGACGTCAAGAGAACGAAACAAACAAACAAACAAAAGTAGGCAAGACATGAGTGGAAATGGAGAGGAGGAGTAAAAGACCAACACCAGGACATGGGAGACGAGAGAGGCAGAAGGAGAGATAGAGAGAAAGCCAGACACGGTGAGAGAGAGAGAGAGAGAGAGAGAGAGAGATAGAAACAGAGAGATGGGTCTGAGGGACATATAGGTACGTCAGCAGAGATAAGTGAGCACAGGAACTGTGGCAGACAGCATGCAGTTAGACAGAAGTGGCAGACAGACAGATGTGGGAGCTCGGAGGGGCTCACCATTGCTAAGCTGTGTCTGCATCAGTGACGTAGGCGGCATAGCCGACACTGCAGAGTCATTCAGGTTAGTCTGGGAGTGCAAGAGACTGGCCAGCAGTGTTCACACCTAGGCCTCCAGGTCCCAGAGTCATACTGGAGTTGGGCGGCTGAGTGACAGAGTTTGGGGGGGGAGTAGAAGACCGAAAGGTTTTTGATTACACTGAGAAAGAAAGAAGGAAAGAAAGAAAGATCTAATCGTTTAGACGTACCGCAGGTAACAGTGACTGCATGTTCTGATTGGAGTCAGCTATTGTTGCCAGGTAGACCAAGTTTCTGTGTAATATCTGCTGATACCTAAACAAACATAATAACATTGCATACATGTGTGCCAATATATATACGGAGAAAGAGAGATGTAAAAAATTTTAGTGAATACAGAAACAAACAGGATGTATCAGACAGAGGTCCTTCATCAGCTATGCAAAGAAAGTGCTCTTGATGCACTTTAGATGTTTATATATACGTTTGGAGTTAAACAACACAAACAAGAAGAAAAATACGTACTGTGTGCATTCTGCAGTCTTCCCTTTGCTTTGGTAGTCCATAATGCACTGTATCAGGTGGTGATTTTCGTCCAGCATCTTGTGTGATAGGGAAAAAACGCACTAGTAACCTAATTTTACACTAGTGTATTTTCAGGTAAACTTTTAATCTCAGTCCAGCGCGACGCTGAACTGCCGAAACCCCGAAGCGTGACGGTTTTGGTCTTTTCTTTTTTAGCACCACTGCTCTCTGATATATAAAAAAATAGGTCACTCAAAAGCACAACCCGAGGGATTTTGTCATCTGACGGCAATATTAAACTATTCCGAGATTAACCTGAGATGCATGTCGCCTTTAGAGTGAGCGTCACTGCTCTCGTGACACTTTCATCATAGAAAAACAATTAAGTTAGGCACTGGACATCACCAAGACAACGCAGCCTACATCCACCTGACGGCGGAAACCACCGCGCGCTTCACTCTCCACCGTGAACAAAGATGCACATAGCTCGCGCACTTTATCCTAGCATACCTCCTTCACGGGGATGTGCCTGCAATTCGACGTGTTTGCAAACCCAGAGGATTTATGAATTAATATACACAGAAGTCTTCCTTTCATAAACTAGACTATTCTTTTAGCAAATACACATAGTGTGCGCTTTATTTTACCAAGCAGCGAAATTTCATTACAAATGACAAAACATTTATCCAACGTTCCACCACTTAATAATAAAATATGTGAATCGCATGACAACTCGGTTAAGAGTGAATAATTCGGTTTAGGTTAAAAAAATATTAGCGTGATGCAGATAGTACAGTGAAATACTACAATACAGCCGAGGACGCGAATTCCCGCTATGGAACAGAGCGGACCAGTTGCCATGTCAGGCGACGACGCTCACACACTTCCCCACCATTGGCACCAACGGCGTTTCTGCGCGCCTGCATCCTTCATCAGAAAAACGTTCCTCTCCGCACGTCGCGCAATAGCTCAATTACCTTTTGAATCGTTTGTTGAGTCACTTCCCCCTTTCCCCTCGGACGCGTAGACGAAAATGCGACTGACATTTTTTAGTCCTAGGAAATATGTATAAGTCTATATGAGCGGTTTTATCCCAGTTTTTTTATTATCTTGCTTTCAAGCTCTTATCACATAGCCTACTCGGAATTCTCGTTCTGCTACAAAATGGGGGTGTCATATCCTCTGGATCCGTCTGTTGTGCAATAAATTGCCTGGTCCTCGAATACGTCCACAAGCGAAAAGCTTTCAAAACAATGAAGGTGTTAATGCAATAAGGGAGCGAGGCAGTGTTTGCGTCAGTAGTACAGATGATGAAATTCCCCGTCGGATTGATGGAGGCAGCACCTGCTATTGGTATACTCCAATTTGCTCCTGCGAACCACTACTTTCTGTACTCTTACATTAATGCTGATTCACAACGACACGTACGTCTGTCGTCCTGCGCAAACGACGCAGATCGTGCCCCTCTCACACGCGACAAAGCTCCAGGCCACAATTACCATTCGCGTGCGCTGGGAGGCGCTGAGAATTTGCTGTTTCATTCAATCAGTTTCACTTTTACTTCTAAAAGTAAGGGAATAGCAAACAGGAGCAGCAGTTCGGACCAAAACAACTATAAAACAATAAGTAGGTGTTAGGAGTATAGTACAGAATGAGTTACGACAGAGCCATCACCGTCTTCTCGCCGGACGGACACCTATTTCAGGTGGAATACGCGCAAGAAGCTGTCAAAAAAGGATCCACTGCAGTGAGTAAACGTGACCCCAATTAACGCCATTACTAAAGCCGCCGAGGCTGTGTTTGCAGTGTAATAGTTACAAACGCAACCGGCCGGCGTAGTGGTTTTCAAAATATGAATTACGACATGTGTAATTCGAACTGCAAACGAGCTCTGAACTACAGCAGCGTAATGATGTGGCGAAATCGTAGGTTGGAGTTCGAGGCAGAGACATCGTTGTTCTCGGGGTTGAGAAGAAATCCGCGGCGATGCTTCAGGACGACAGGACAGTGCGCAAGATCTGCGCTCTGGATGAAAATGTGTTCATGGCGTTTGCGGGTAAGCAATAATAACAGCTTCGGCTCGAGCCATTCCAACAATTTTCTCATTTGTAACGTTGCAGTGTAACCATAACGTGTTCGTTGTGTAGCGGGAGTTATTCCGTCTATATTCGTGTGAACAATAAGAGAACAGGAGTGCCTTTCCTGTTTCCCAGGACTGACTGCAGACGCGCGGATCATCATCAACAGGTCCAGAGTGGAATGTCAGAGCCACAGACTGACCGTAGAGGACCCCGTAACCGTAGAGTACATCACCCGTTACATATCTAGTCTCAAACAGGTATCAGGTCTCTTCCTGCCGTCACTTCATCGTACATATCAACTGAGCCATAATAGCGCACTCTCATAAATTGATATGTGGCTTGTTATGCATGTGCAGCGTTATACACAAAGTAATGGACGAAGGCCTTTTGGAATTTCTTCCCTAATTGTGGGCTTTGACTTTGATGGTACTCCCCATCTATACCAGACTGACCCATCTGGAACATACCATGCCTGGAAGGTAGGAGTTTAACATCATCCAGATTCCTATATATATATATATATACACACACACACACACACACACACACACACACACACACATTGACAAAAGTATTCGCTTACCCATCCAAACGAACAGAATTAGGTGTTCCAATCACTTCCATAGTCAGAAGTATATAAAATTAAGCACCTAGGCATGCAGGCCATTTTTACAAACATTTGTAAAAGAAAAGGTCGCTCTTAGGAGCTCAGTGAATTACAGCATGGAACTGTGATAGAATGCCACCTGTGCAACAAATCCAGTCTTGAAATTCTCTCACTCCTAAATATTTCAGTCAACTGTATTAAGAAAATGGAAGTGTTTGGGAATGACAGCGACTCAGCCACGAAGTGGTAGGCCACGTAACCTGATGGAGCAGGGTCAGCGGATGCTGAAGCACACTGCGAAGAGGTCGCCAGCTTTTTGTAGTCAATCACTACAGACATCCAAACTTCATGTTGCCTTCAGATTAGCCCAAGAACAGTGCGCAGAGAGTTTCATGGAATGGGTTCCCATGGTCGAGCAGCTGCATCCAAGTCAAACAAAGTGCAATGCAAAGAGTCGGATGCAGTGGTGTAAAGCAGCCCGCCACTGGACTCTAGAGGAGTGGAGGTGCGTTCTCTGGAGTGACGAATCGTGCTTCTCCATCTGGCAATCTGATGGACGATTCTGGGTTTGGCAATTGCCAGGAGAACGGTACTTGTCTGACTGCATTGTGCCAAGTGTAAAGCTGGGGGATTATGATGTGGGGTTGTTTTTCAGGAGCTGGGCTTGGCCACTTAGTTCCAGTGAAATTAACTCTGAATGCTTCAGCACACCAAGACATTTTGGACAAGTCCATGCTCCTAACTTTGTGGGAACAGTTTGGAGCTGGCCCCTTCCAACATGACTGCACTGGTGCACAAGCACAGTCCATAAAGACATGGATGGCAGAGTCTGGTGTGGACAAACTTGACTGGCCTGCACAGAGTCATGACCTCAATCCGATAGAACACCTTTGAGAGTGGAGACTGAGAGCCAGGCCTTCTCATCCAACATCAGTATGTGATCTTACAAATGCGCTTCTGGAAGAATGGTCAAAAATCCCCATGAACACACTCCTAAACTTTGTGAACAGCCTTCCCAGAAGAGTTCAAGCTGTTTTAGATGCAAAGGGTGGACCAACGTCATATTGAACACTATGGATTAGGAATGGGATGTCACTCATGTGAGTCAAGGAAGACGAGCGAATACTTTTGGCAATATAGTGTGCAATATGTATAGGTAATCAGTCTGCATCTGTTTCTTTGGAATCTGCACTGATGTACTGCTGAACGGCCTAACTGATTGGCCCCAACTCATTGCCCCCCATCTCTGAAGGCCAATGCCATTGGCAGATCAGCAAAAACGGTTCGAGAGTTCCTGGAGAAAAACCACAAAGATGAAGACATGGAGTCTGACGGATTGGTCCTGAAACTGGCTGTCCGAGCCCTTCTAGAGGTACAGTCAAGCACAGTCACCCCCACCCCTTAGCTACTCACAACCACCTTCACACTGCCTAGGAGAAACAGCCCAAATCTGATTTGTTCTCTATGAACAAAGTAAACAAATCCAGTCTTTTTGATAGAGTAGGGTTGCTATGTAGATCTACAGTTGTGTTCAAAATAATAGCAGTGTGTTTAAAAACATTAGTAAAGCAGAAAATCTTTATAGTAGTTTTTATTGCCATGCATTGGGAACATTGCATACTGTTTTACAAATCAAAACATGAAGAAATGTATATAATTTTTAACTACTTTACAGAAAATAACAAAAAATGAAAATTGGGCTGTTCAAAAAAAATAGCAGTGTCTGCATTTGTCTTTACAAACTCAAAATATGTACTCTTTTTTTAGGATTTAGCATTCCTGTGAATCACTAAACTAATATTTAGTGGAATAACCACAGTTTTTTAGAACTGCTTCACATCTGTGTTGTCAACCAACTTCTGGCACCTGTCAACTGGTATTCCAGCCCAGGATGCTTTGACTACATCCCACAATTCATTTTCATTTCTTGGTTTTGCTTCAGAAACGGCATCTTTGATGTCACCCCACAAATTTTCTATCGGATTAAGGTCTGGGGATTGGGCTGGCCACTCCATAACCTCAATTTTGTTGGACTGTAACCAAGATTTTGCTCGTTTACTGGTGTGTTTAGGGTCGTTGTCTTGTTGAAACACCCATTTCAAAGGCATTTCCTCTTCAGCGTAAGGCAACATGACCTGTTCAAGTATTCTGATATATGCAAACTGGTCCATGATCCCTGGTATGCGGTAAATAGGCCCAGCACCATAGTAAGAGAAACATGCCCATATCATGATGCTTGCACCACCATGCTTCAGTCTTCAGAGTGTACTGTGGCTTAAATTCAGAGTTTGGGGGTCGTCTGACAAACTGTCTACGGCCCTTGGACCCAAAAAGAACAATTTTACTTTCATCAGTCCACAATATGTTTCTCCATTTCTCTTTAGGCCAGTGGAGGTGTTCTTTGGCAAATTGCATCCGCTTCAGTACATGTCTTTTTTTTTTTAGCAGTGGGACTTTGCGGGGACTTCTTGCTAATAGATTAGCTTCACACAGGCGTCTTCTAACTGTCACAGAACTCACAGGTAACTTGAGACTGTCTTTGATCATCCTGGAGCTGATCGTTGGTTGAGCCTTTGCCATTCTTCGATCCATTCGAATGGTAGTCTTGCGTTTTCTTTCACATCTCTCTGGTTTTGCTCTCCATTTTAAAGCATTGGAGATCATTTTGGCTGAACAGCCTATTATTGTCTGCACTTCTTTATAAGTTTTACCCTCTCCAATCAACTTTTTAATCAAAGTTCGCTGTTCTTCTGAACAATGTCTCGAACGACCCATATTTCTCAGGCTTTCAAGGAGAAATGCATGTACAGCATGTGCTGGCTTCACCCTTAAATAAGGGCTGCCTGATTCACACCTGTTTCCTCACAGAATGATTGACCTCACTAATTGAACTCCACGCTGCTATTATTTTGAACACACCCCTTTTAATTAATTATTCAAATACACAGACTCAAGAGCATGCATATCATGAATGCTGAGTCTGTTGGTTTTCTAAGAATCTACTGCACCAATTGGTACATTGTTTGTTATGTGGTAATGTAATTTTATACCAAAAACAGTGATTATCTGGTTAGTCATATTGGACTGCTATTATTTTGAACACTACTGTAGATAGAATTCATCTCATGTTGCCATTCCACCATGCTGAGAATTTTTCCATCCATTTCACCATCTTACAAAATGACTGCTTAGAGCCAGACTGGATTGAACACATGAGAACTGAACATGAACCATTTTGGGTTCTAGATAAAAAAGTCAATTTTGAATAACCATATGCTTACTTTAGTTCCAATTGGTCTTTTGAATGCATGAGAATTCTTAGTTGGCCTCAGTCATGGTAAAATTGTTCCAGTTCATGATGTGTGAGCGCTCCATCATAGGTGGTGCAAGCTGGGGCCAAGAACATCGAACTGGCCACCATGAAGAGAGGTGAAGGCATGAAGGTGAGTTTGCACTCCATTCCTACCAGACCACATCTCCAGCCATATTACCCACCCCACCTTTTACATCTGCATCCACCACCAGATTTTGGAGCCCAAAGAGGTAGAAGAGATTGTCTCTGCCATTGAAAAAGAGAAAGAAGAGGCTGAAAAGAAGAAGAAAGCAGGAACAGCCCCCACCGCACCCTGATGGAGGCTGCAGGACAGAACCACACCCGCACCAACTTAACAAAACGCAACAACTTAAATGAGGCATTTACCATTTTATTAACAATGGTTCTTTTGTACAAAGTCCCCATTAATGCTTAATCCAAAAATAATAATAAACCCAAACAATAATGGAAAAGAAGGACATCCTTAAATCAGTGTTTGGGGACCATATGCCCAAGTCATAAATTCACATTCTGCAACTCCAGTAATATTTTTTACATCAGAGTCCAAATAAAAAGTGCCTTACTTGGAATTAAACATGACTGAGGTAAAGTGCATTCCTATTTCTGTGCAATCAATTCATATTACATACATGTTAGCCAATAACGCATCAGCTGTAGTGAGTCAATAGAAAGAGGGAGGGAAAAAAAAATAAAGTCCATACTGGTTAAACACTACAGTTGAAGGGTAATCTCAACTGAATTTAGATTCTTCATAAAAAAAAAAAAAAGAATGTATTTACATGAACCACTAGGTGGCACCAGTCTGATGAGGCATCAATATCTGCAAGAGAGGAAAGGAAAGCAGATCACACACACGACCACATTCCAAGGCGGCCATCACTGGTGACCAGTATGGCTGCTTGAGGTGTCCCATCTGCCAGTACCTTCCCAGACTAAGAGGAGATTTCACAGTGCTCACTGTGAGATGGTCAAAATTCCAGGGTATGCCGTTTCTAGTACTTCCTACGACCCCTTGTGTTTAACCCTCACTCCCCTTGGCCACAGCTACCCTCCTGCTAAGTTAAGTGGGCATTCGTGTCTTCCACTGAATGAACGGCTCAACATGGGACAAGGTGACCTCTACCTACCCCTCTGCTGAGGAGTCCCAGCAGTCAGGAGGATAATCCGTTTGGTGCATACCCTAAAGCTGTTAAAAAGGCAGGTCTGTCTGTCTGTATAAGCCCTCAGGTCTGATGGTATTGCCTAGGTGGGTCAGGGACTAGGGCTACGACTCCAGACGAGTGACAGCCCCTAAATGGAGCTCAAGATGCAGAGATTCTGCATCAACGTGTTTCACCAAAACTCCCACAGCTGCACAGCACTGTGATTAATGACCATGCGAGGCTTCCAGCTGCAGTTCTGTACATTTTAGCACTTGCCCTGCTCATTAGTACACAATCTGAAACGGGTCCATTAGTAATAAGGTCCAAAATTGTAATGCCCATCCCTTATGGTTATAACAGATGTCCAAAGCGCTGCTTGTTTGACTATATAGGTCATCCTCATATGCAAAACATGAGATTTGTCAGCGTCACACAAAGCTAGAAGTGAATGAACCCAGGGTGCACTGCTGCTTTGGTGCAAGTAGCATAACATGAACAAAACGCCATATTGCCTTGGGCACTGCGGCATGCGCCTTGCTTTGTACTTGGTGCACACAGGTAATAGCAGGGATGGAGACACCATTTTGACCACTTTGGTTACATTGTGCGTGATGTTTTAGCAGAAAGTTGAACGCTCAGGGAAACATCCTAAACTGGACCTCCCCCCCACATCAAACATTGCCATGGTGACAGAGGACCAGTGTTGGCTGCCACACTTACCCTGTCTCACAATCTGCTACTACCCACTGCTGGCTGAGGGACAAAACGCTGATTGATCCCTCTGCCCCGTTGCCCTCGGTAACCACCCCTGAAGCCACGGCCCCGGAGGAAGCGGCCTGGCACTCCAAACGTCTCCACGTTCAGCTTGCGTTCTTCTGCCCACGTCGTACGTCTAAAAGGGGCAACACATCGGACCGACATTAGAAAGACATGCTTAAATGAACACAATGTAGTTTAAAGGTGCCAGTTTTTAAGTACTCTTGTCCAATATAAAACCCCTAGTGCTGCCTGGAGGAAGTTCAGCGATCGGCAGTAGTGTGTGAACAGACTGAAATACCTCGCTTTGAGCTCTGAAGAAATGTTGTCAAAGAAACTTTTGGCTTTGTTGTAGAAGCACTTTGGACCGAGGAGCTCTGCCTCCACCGGTCTGTCACCATCCTTTGTCTCCGCCCCTTCCTTCACCTCCTCCGTGTCTGCATGGGGAAGCCGGTCCAACACCGTTCACCCGCACTAAATTACGCTTAAACATACTGCGACATCCACCCAGGTAACCCAGGCAGGTCCATGGTTACCTTTGACATTCTGGTGGTCCTGATGGTCCTTTGTAAGGGTGTCCTTGTTGAACTGTGCGTTAGCAGTTTCAAAATCGAAGTCAGACTCAAACTGAAGGGTTGTGGGTTTGGTGCTGCCCACTATGATCTGACCCCGCCCGCGATTCCTGGACCTGCGATTGCCTATGTGGAAAATATCCATTTGCATGGTTACCAAGGTAAAAATCTGTTTTAAGATCAAAAGGAAAGGAGAGACACCTTGTCTCCTCCTCTGTGGAGGTCGGTTCTCATCATTAGCTTGGCTCGTCCCTTGCACGTCACTTTGCTGAGTAGCCGAAGCGCCTACAGAAGATGAATTAACACTGCCTTGTGATTTGGGACATCTACCACATTTGTGGACAATTAACTATTAGAAATAAGCCATTCATCAATTTATAATTAGAAATGACTAGTTAATTGTATGGTGCAGATAGACCAGTAGCTCTTTCAAGAAATAAAATTGCCAAGACACACCTTGTAGTACAGATTTCAATGGAGTTCACTGTTGAACAGCAAGTGTCACCATAAAGCATCAAACTTTGAAAGTGATTTTAAATGTATTCTATAAAGTATAGCTCACAAGAAAAATAAAACTGCTTTATAGTCCTCAAATGAATCAGCTGCTCCAATATAGAGCAGGTCCCCCATACGGAGGTGGCCATGTTTTAATATAGATTTAGTACAGAACCTCATAAAGGCTACCAGGCATCAGTTTAATGGCCATTTCAGTAAAGCATCAATGGAAAAGTAACTCATTGGTCCTTTAACAGCAAAGGTAAAACGTGCTTACTCCCGAGGTCAGCAGTCCTTTGCATCTTGGGGCTCCCCCTGCTGGATCTCTGTGGTCTGACGGTCTCCCTCACCTGCTGCTGCGACGCAAGCAAGCCTCTCTTTGGTGCCGCTTTCTCCGGAGGCACAGTCTGAACCGCCTGCTCAACCATCGGGCCCCTTCTCAGAGGCCCATGCAGACCTGCTCCCAGGTCCAAGTAACAGTCATTAGCCATCGTTAAAGAGGAAAGAAAGCCAAACGCGCAGATTAAGCAAGATCGCGGAACAAACGCTTGCATTCATCAAACTGCACGCCATTTGGGCTCAGGCTGTGCATTTTTCAGCTGCTTGACAGAAGGAATTCAGTGCTAATAAACACAGCGGCCATCAAATTAATTACTTGCAGACCCATTGCTGTTCAGCTAAAGAGTCATGCTGAAAGACCGCAAACCCATAGTGGCCTCGCATCTGCAACCCCCCCCCCCATACACACATACATACATACATATCTGCCGCCTACCCAGGCCAAGCGCCGCCGCATACTGCTGACTGAGGAGGGAGCTGGCAGCAAGCTGGTTGTAGGATGGCATCATGCTTCTGTAGGGACTGTACCCTCCCTGGGGTCCGTAAGCGCCGGAGGAGCTGCCCACAGAGGACTGGGTGACGGAAGAAAGACCAAAAATAAAAACGCCAAAAAAGGTGTCAGGAGAAAAAAACCACACCGCAGGAAATGAGAAAGATGTGAGAAGCCTACCTGAACAATCGCAGGGTCTTGGGGCAAACCATGGTGCAACTTGGGAGGTTCACAAACAGTGATATCTTTGATGTCACTTCCTCTGAAGATTATGTAGTCAAAAACCTCATCCCTAGGTGGAACTGGCCTTTCTGTGGGTCTGCCCTCCGTTCCAAAGGACCTCACTGACCAGAGTGATGGAATACAATATTCATTTAGACACGCATCATATAAACACACGGGCTTGTGAACGTTCTTCGGAAGGGTAAACCATCTAAATTGGCCTCCAGAGCAATAAAAACAATAAAACAAACGATGCTTTACATAATGAACATACTTCGTGAGCACGAAGTTTAAAAAAACTAAGTAGACATTTACGAACACAGGAATCCCAAGAGGCTTCTGAATTCGATGTGCACGAAAGCCACGCGCACAAAGAATTGTTTCTTAAGCCAACCTACTCCTTGTGTTTTTCATGAAAAACCTACCTTTAGCTAAAGCCACAGTAGAGTTGTCTGTATCAATCGTGTACAATATTCCTTCGTAGCGAATCTGAGCCTTTGAGATTAGACTTATTTTGCTACCGATGTACGGTGTACCCGTGCTCATGTTTGAAGACTTTACGTAACGCCTAAAGCAACTTTTCCACGAAAGGTGGACCGTTCAAAAGCAAAAACGTTTCGCAGAGTATGCCAAAATTAAGGTAGGCGCTCATCACATTTTCTCCCCCACGAAGCAGAAATTAACAAGTTCTAAACACGAGCCGCCAGCACTTCATTTATAGGGCACGCCCTGGCACACGAAGCCACGCCCCTTTCATTGGCATTCTTACACCTGTCGTGCATTGTCGTCGACAATGCCGATACGTTAGGTTCCGGTGTTGTGCCGAATTCAGCACCCCCGCCGTGAGATGTATCCCCTTCTCGGGAACTAACTCTCTACTAGCTCAAAATCACTTTAGAGGTATATAATTGGGACCAACTCATGCTGATTCCACGAGTTTCATGAATGTAACAACAGTGTAGCCAGAATTAAGAGGGGTGCATTCCTTGGCAGGTGGTCTGCAAAAAAAAAAAGTTTACATTTTTCGTTTAAATTTTGTTTATTCTACTTCAAAATCATTTTAGCTATAGAGACTCAAACAGCCAGTTTTACAGATGCAACACCAATAAATTAAATATAAAATGTATATGCATGTCAGTTAGAAAATACTGAATTATAGTACTCAGTATTAAACATAACACTGCTGTCAGGACTCTTCAATACATGGGTTTTCTCACAGACTGAAACAGGGACAGCATTCACATACAACACAGTATTTGTGGGACATAACTCCATCCAGAACGCCGTACAGCACGCGTTCCAGAGAAGGGGATGCATCTCATGGCGGGGGTGCTGAATTCGGCACAACACGTGTTAGAGCTTGTGTAATAGGCTGCTTTAATGGGGGAAAGGTTTAACCAATATTACAAATATAATTAAAACGTATATAATAATTGTGATAATTGTGATACAGCTAAAAACGCATTAAAAACTAAATCAGAAACCTGACGTAATGGAATCGTGAGCTTACGCACTATCCCTCGACGCACTAACCTCTCGATAGGTACATCGATAGATCCTCAGTTTCCCTAAAGTCAAATAAATCCCAAACCTAAATTTCCACTACGCATGTAATACAGACATAGTCTACATGTTCAGAAAGTCTAATGTGAACCTTAATCTTTGCTATTAATCGCGATACACTTTATGCATTAAGACTGGCCTCCCAGTTATTAAAAGTCGTCATAGTCTGCGTTGTCATTAAAATCTACACCAAACACACTTTTTAAAATAGCGTCCTGGTTCCAACTTGTATTTAAAACTGGCACAATAGTGTATTTGTGTAGACACTACACTGTTGTGCAGAAACTGCGCGCTATGTCCTTTAATTTGAGGGAAATGAATCTGATGGACCAGTCATATTAGCCAACGAGGCACCACGCTTGACCCTATAAGTTTTACAAAGTTTAGAGTAGTACATGGTTTTTCCAAGAAGTATTACGTTTTCGTTAGCAAGTGCTTTTGAACTTCTGTTGAGCTTTTTGAATTACTTTTGAAAATGTTACAAAAGGTGTTCAAACAATAGCTTGTATATTAAACCGTTCCTGGTTCAAACCATAACAACCCGTGGATTCTAAAGTTCAGAGAGCTTAATGAATTCAACCCCCCACCCCCGACTCATGGCGTGGGCAGCGTAATTAACACATTCTACTTTCATCACTGCGTGCTATTGAAATAAAGAATAGTGTGGCCGTACTTCTCAAGGGAAATGCCTTCAACAGTCTTATTCTGCCAAAGCTTAATTAATCAGCCCATTATACTGCTGTGAAACAGCTTTTAAAATCACATTCTCAAACTGTCGAAATATCACAAATTACGTTTGTATTTGATTCTGCTCTAAAATCCATATAAATCCCGAGAAGCATGTTGATTTGAGTTTGCTTATCATAAAGTTTTTTTTATTTTTTGAGTTTCCGATCTGAAACGAGGAAACATTGAGTTACTTCTAAAAAGACACTACCAAATTACAATACTGCTCGAAGGGGCAACAATTCTCTAAATGGATTTAAAAAACCCAATGTATTCCCGAGTATGATATCTGTATGTGCAACCCCACACTCAACCGGGCAAGTTTATCCCAGTGACAAGTGCAGGCGGTCTGGGCTCATACGGGTTCGGTCGGTGTTCTACGTGCTAACGGCGCCTACACACTCGGTCTGCACGGGACTAATTGCAAACGGACAACTCAGGAAAAACATCGCAGCCATCTTGAACTCAGTTCTGACATCGTAAAGTAATTTTCTGCCTTTACAAAAACCCCGTAAGAAGGAAGAAGCGAGTAGCAAAGCTATATCGCGGGGCAAGCCTTCACTGAAACGAATCCCGTGATAGGGATTCCTCTGCTCCGGTACCGACCCGCTCCCCCGTCTAACGAGACTTCAGTACTGAACGCTTCAGCCATTTGTCCAACTCTTTAAATGTTGAAATAACCAATCACAGAGCCACGGGGTCCCACGTCAAAGACGAGCTATCCAATCGGCGCATGCGTCGTACGCGCGAGCGTAGCCGAGTAAAGATGGCGGCGGGCTCCGATTTGCTGGACGATGTTTTCTTTAACACGGAGGTGGACGAGAAAGTAGTTAGCGATCTAGTGGGGTCTCTGGAGTCTGAGCTGACGGGGTCGGGTCACGTCAACGCGACGGCTAGGATTCCGCCAGCAGTGAGCCACATAAGCAGCTCGGTTGTGAGCGGTAATCCCAATAACCAGGACAACAAAACGGGACTCGCAGGAGAGCTCGTGAACGCAGGTAAGCTGCAGCCGCTGCTCCGCAGGCGGGGTGGGTCACGCTGGTTTAGGTCCTCTCGTTCCCGTGTCTTAGCTGGTGAAGGGGATCGTTTTCTCTCGCTCTTAAATGTAAGTGAGAACATTGACAGTTTGCGCTTTGTCGTCTGTTTCTGTCGCATAAGGGGCCAGGATTCAGACGGGAGTGATTCAGAATATGAGGTCCCAGAGTTCAACTGTAGATCCAGCAGCGGGGACCATTACGGCCACTGGATCGGTCTCGCAAGCGGACCTCAAACCCGTTGTCGGAAAGACCGGTGTCGGAAACCCTTCAGTAACATCCATTCCAAATCATGGACCAGGCAATGGTCAAAAAGACGTTTCTGGAGTTCCTACTTTGAATGGAAGTAACGCGGTCATAAACTCTCATAGTTCAGGAAGTGCCGAGACGTCTTCCAGCAGCAGTGGCAGCGCCGTGTCATCCACGGTTACAGCTGTAAAGAACGGACCCGGTTCTGTGGTTAAAGTGCAAAACACGGTCCAGCCCACATCTTCCGGCTCCGTCATTCAAACCTCTTTAATGAACACGCAGAATGTTGTCACCTCAACTGTGATCTCGGCACAGACGTCTTGTCTGACCACCGGACCTACCGTTACACTCGTGAGGCCGCCTATGCAAACACCGGTTACAGTGACAGCACCAAATGGAAGCAACAACTCAGTTGTGAACGCCGGGGTGACCGGTGCACACATGTCTGCTGCGAGTACGACGGGACATTTAACTTCAGGAGCCCAGGCTAACAAGGCAGACTCACCAAAGACTATTATTCAGACGACGGCTCAACCTCCTTCGTCAAGTGTTGTCGCGAGCGCAGGTAATCTGTGTCTCGGGCAGCCCGTGCAAAGCACCTTTCAGCCTGCAACAACAAATGCGACGGTGGTCGGCGGGATAGGCCCGGTGCTGCAAAATATGACAAGAACTTCCGTGCCCACGACCATCTCGTCCAGCGCTGGCGGAATCAGGGCAATAGCCCCACAGGTGTTAACGCCGAGGGTGCCACCTCCGCCTCAGGGTCAGCCAAACATTCAAAATATACAACTTCCACCAGGTAACGAAAAAAATTAATCTATTAATCTATCAGTCTTTAACTTTTCGCCCCAAATGTTTACCGCAGCAAATGTAAGCGGAATTTCTTGCGAATTTTCTTGCGCAAAGTGAACTATTGTTAAGTGCACATTTCGTAACGCTCTGTTCCTTAGAGAATATTTGTTACTTTATGTGTGCATTATTTCTGCAGCTGAATCGAATGGTTTTACTCTTGACAGATGAGCTGACGAATGTAAGGGTTCTACAGTAAAGGTTGTACGAACTCCACATAAACACTTTTGACAACACCTAGATTCCTCTCATAGTTAGACTGAAAACATGCCAGTACTTCTAGTGACGCGCTGAACGCCGAGCAAACGTGATCGACCTGGTCACAACGGAGCTGCACGAGAGCAGTACCGGTTTGCGTTTAGAGCGCCAGGACGACGCTCGAGCCCGCTCTCGGCAGCTGAACCCTTCTTGCACACGCGCCTTTTGCTCGGTATATAACAATGCGAGCGCGAGGTTTGTGCGCGGTAAATACTGCTGGCAGGGACTGAAACGGCGCGCTTCCGGAATGGCTGTGCAGATCGCTCTTTAATTACAAACATGTGCGGAATAACTGACTAATGTCATGTTCGCAATAAAGACAAGTGACGAGACCCTAGTGCTATCTGTGAATTTCCATTAGTGGTCTCCAGTTATCGTGCGTCCTTCCAGCAGAGCGTGAGTTGTAGTTTCTATTAAATTGTTGATTTCTCCAGCTGCAAAGACTAAGAGAAATTCCAATGCGTCAGTAAAGGTCTGAAAATAATAAAGGCCTGAAAATATAGACATGCATTTCGCGTGAGTCATTTGTAATACTTTGTGCGTTGTGTTGTTTAGAGAGGTCTATAGTTTCAGGAGAGATGAAATGTCTCCAACTCAGGCAGGACTGAGAGCTTCCTCAGAAGGCTTCTCTTCATGGGGAGTCCCATTTGAACCCTCCGTGCCTGATGAAAGGTTTTCTTTAATCAAGATTGTTTTTCCGGCGTGTTCATGACTGGATCCTCTGCAGGGAAGCTCTCATTCTCCGCCAGTCTGGAGTAAGGGCCATTGCTCAGTTGCTTGTTGAGTCTGGAGCGTTGCTGTACTGGGTGCTCTCCTGCCTGGTGTTGGCTCTGTTCGTGGTGGAGTCTGCTGTAGTGAAGCAAGCGTGCTTAGGACAGAGCTGAACAAGGGTTGAGGGGTTGGGGTTACGGTTAGAGACAGAGCTGTTATCACCTGAACAAGTTTTCATCTGTATGGCGATTTTGTCTTAAACTTGTATCTTGGCTTTCTGTCTTAAATGCTGTTCATAAGTGAGTTATTGGTCACAGTAAAACAAAGGATCTTGACTTTTGTCACTCTGGTGAACACGTGTGTGTGTGTATAGGGATGGTCCTCGTGCGTAGTGAAGGTGGTCAGCTGCTGATGATCCATCAGCAGACACTGGCCCAGATGCAAGCTCAGTCCCAGGGTGCCGTTGTAACGAGACCCCTCACACCTACCAGCACTCCACCTGTTCACATCACCTCGGTACGAGAATGACAGAGCCCCACCCTCCCTCTCCCTCCTCTCTCTCTCTCTCTCTCTCTCTCTCTCTCTCTCTCTCTCCCTCTCCTTCTCTCTCATTCCCTCTCCTTCTCCCCCCCGTTCTGTGTTGTTGTCTCATGCTGATCTCACCTTCCAGGCCCCTGGGAGCCCGATCATTACCCGGCAGGTGACTCCTACCACGATTACCAAACAGGGCGCTCCTGTCCCTGCGGGCAGCCAGGCCCCAGCTGTGCTCCAGAGGCCTCCGCTACTACAGGTCAGACACCCACCTGCTGTCCTCTGCTACAGGTCAGACACCCACCTGCTGTCCTCTGCTCCCCAGCTGGGCTCTCCGCTCAGCTTCAGGTCTTGGCTGCAAAAATGTTTGTTTTAATGGAATGAATGCATCAGCCAGTTAACGAGCTATTTCATGGCTGTGATTGAGAACCATTAGAGTGGTCACGTAAGGTCATGTAACATTTTAACTGTGACTCTTGACTTTTTTCTTAAACCTTGTACAACATGTATGACACATGGCTCACTCCTCCATGTGCTC
Organism: Brachyhypopomus occidentalis; assembly: GCA_020368025.1. Taxonomy (NCBI): domain Eukaryota; kingdom Metazoa; phylum Chordata; class Actinopteri; order Gymnotiformes; family Hypopomidae; genus Brachyhypopomus; species Brachyhypopomus occidentalis. The sequence continues at coordinate 1,768,626 of JAGXOD010000011.1, read as the reverse complement.
TTATTCACATGCAGAACACCATTGTGCTGGGTGGCACAGCCACGCCCACTGTTGGCACGCCACCCCCAGGACAGGTTGGAACGGCCACTACTGGTGCCACACCCACTCCTGTCTCCGCGGTGAGAGAGCTTTCTACCGCTGTGTTTATTCTGCTGCTCAGAGAACGTGCCCCGGGTTTTGTACCTTCAGGAGAAGAGCTTTCGTCTAACTGACCACATGTTCTTTCGCTGTGAGCTTGAACAAATTTGGTGCTTTGGACTGTCATTTAAATTGAATTGGTCAAGATTTTACACATGTCCATCTCGCAGAACAATCATTGGTGAGCAATCGGGAATCTCTGCGGGGAGGTGGATCTGCAGGAGCAGGGTTGTAGATGATCTCTGTAGGGTGGAGGATCTCCAGAAGCAGGGTTGTAGATGATCTCTATGGGGTGGTGGCTCTCTAGGAGCAGGGTTGTAGATGATCTCTATGGGGTGGTGGCTCTCTAGGAGCAGGGTTGTAGATGATCTCTATGGGGTGGTGGATCTCTAGGAGCAGGGTTGTAGATGATCTCTGTGGGGTGGCGGCTCTCTAGGAGCAGGGTTGTAGATGATCTCTATGGGGTAGTGGATCTCCAGGAGCAGGGTTGTAGATGATCTCTGCAGAGAGGTCGATCTTTACCAGACTGTGCTGTCTGTAGCAGATTACGGCATGAGACATTTGTGATTGGCCACCTTTTTTTTAAATTAGATATAAACCTGTTATAAACCTGTTATAAACCTGTGAAACTCAGCAAGCACTTGAACATGTGGAATTGTGAGCGTGGGCTGCTGTGGACTCCTGCAGGCCACCTTCCCATGGGACACTCCCTCACTCCTGTCTCCATTCTTGCACATCTTCACAGGAAACATTGGAAAATGTAAAAAAGTGTAAGAACTTCCTGTCCACGCTGATAAAGTTGGCATCGAGCAGCAAGCAATCTTCAGAGACGGCAGCGAACGTGAAGGAGCTGGTCAAGAATCTCCTGGTACGTGTTTCCATAGCAACCTGGTGTCCATCACACCTCAAAGTGGTGTTTCAGAGAGTAGGTGTAGTTGTAGATCTTTAAATTTGTGTGTGTGTGTGTGTGTGTGTGTGTGTGTGTGTGTGAGAGCGGGTGGGTGGTGTGTTTGTTCTTTTATATATGCTTATATAGGATTAGAAATGTTGTATAGCACAATCTGGAACTTCGAATTCTAGTGAATTATGGCCGTATGGCAAGAACAAAAGGTGGGAAACGCCTATAGAAGAGTGTCATTTTGTTTAATATGTGGACATGCGGATCTAAACTATGCTGTCAGTAGATTACCGTAGATCACAGGATTAGTAAAATAAGATGCATATATTAGCTCTAAAGGTCTTAAAAGCCTGAGATGTGAATATTTAAATGATGTTTAGATACACTCCACAATCTGGGGGTCAGATTGGACCGTTTCTCTCATTTGGCTCTCCAGGGTAACCTGCCACTGCAATGAACACGAACGTTCCTGGAATTATATCAGTGTACAGTCAAACCACTGCTGAACATCATAATGTACTTCAATAATGTCCCTTTAAATATTGGAGGGAGGGGGGGTAGTTTAATATATAGGCTGTTGACTATGGTCATATAATTTTAATATTGTAAGTATGTACCATATTTGCCCAAGATTCTAACATTAGGAAAACAACTTTACATACCAGTTTTATGTACTTCAACAGTTTTCAGCTGTTTGTCGTGATGTCAGTTTGAATCACAAACACATGAGGCGATTACTCCATCACAGTTTAGTGGTTCCAGGAATGAGCTGTTGCATTTCCAGTTTGTGTAATGAGATGTTTAGGAAAGATGATGTCTCCTTCCAGAAACAGCAGTGTTCCTCCGCCCTGTCCTGTTCCTCCGCCGTGCGGTATGCGTTAGCTTAGCAGCGCTGCCCCGTGGCACTGAGGTGCTCAGGTTCTGATGTCCATGCTTCTGTACCTCCAGGAAGGCAAGCTGCAAGCAGAGGATTTCACCAGCAGGCTGTACCGAGAGCTGAACTCCTCACCACAGCCCTACCTCGTGCCTTTCCTCAAGGTACGATTCACCTTCCTCCCTGCTGTCTGGCTTGGCGTGCAGTAACCATGCGGTGACTGCAGGGGGCGCCGTCGCTGTCCACAACAGCGTGTGGGTTTGTCCATAAACACTAATTCCTCTCGTTGGGTCTGTGAGCTGCCAGAATGAATGTGGTAGTGCGCCTGTTCTTTTGAACACGTTTAAGCAGCCACTGTGTTGTTGCTAACCACAGCTTTGCTGAATCCAGAAAAGCCACATAATGGAAGTGCCATAGGGTTTACTAAGAGGGAATCGCTGAGGATGGAGGATCTGTGTTATGATGATGTATATACTGTAGGTACACTGAGAGTTCTTATCACTGTCTTCCTCTTACGTGTGTATCTCTCTCTCCCTATTCCTCCCTCACTCCAACTCATTTCTCTACCTTTTGCCAAATCTTTGCATAATTTTTTCTGCCTTCCACCCCTCTCTCTCCACCTCTCTTCTCTCCATTTCTACCTCTCTCTCTCTTTCTCTCTTTCTCTCTTTCTCTCTCTCTCTCTTCCAGAGGAGTCTTCCAGCGTTGCGCCAGTTGACCCCAGACTCCGTAGCGTTTATTCAGCAGAGCCAGTTTCAGCAGGCCCCGCTCCCCTCCACCACTGTCACGGCCGTGGTGCTGGGAGGGGGCGTGACAGCCCAGCGCCCCCCTGCCCAGACCACGCCCACTGCACCCACCGCCACGCCCACACACCAGCCAGTCATCAGCCTGTCACAAAGCACGCAGAGCAAGCCCAACCTGGTATCACACTCGCCTGCACAAATGCCTGTCCTGTCTTTGGAATTATTGTTTTGTAATCTGCTCTGTGTGTTTATTTAATTGTTGTGGTATAGTGTGGTAGACATTTAACAGCAGTTAGACTATAGCTAACATTTAGACTACAGTTAAATTTTACACCACAGCTAACATTTAGACTACTTATCAACATGTACATTTATTTAGCATGATTTGGTTAAGTGCAAACACTAATGCAGTACATTAATACTGCATAAGAAGAGATTGTCATAGGTAACATGTTTTGTGTGCTTGTGCATGTGTGTTTAGATCATACAGCAGCCCCAGCAGCAGGGGGCGCTGGTGAGAGGGCCGCAGGTGAGCTTGACTCAGACTCCCATGGTCACACTGAGGCCAGGCCAGCCCCGTGTGTTTGCCCCTCAGACTGTGGTAAAGGCGCTCCCCTCCGGTAAGTGTGGGCGGGGTGTGAAGTGGGCTGGGTTCAAAGTGGGCGGGGCATTGGATGTGTCGGCGGTGCAAGTTTTCCACCAGCAGTGCTGTTTCTCATACTGGAGCCGGTGCTGGTTCCGGTGTGTCTGTTAAAAAAAAAAATGGAGCCAGCGATTACGTATGTGGGAGTGGGCGTATCCTAATCCAGAAGGATACAAGTTTGAATGCTACACACTGGATACGCACCACTGCAGGTGTTGCTGCTTCGAGGGCGTATCTAACCAGGCAGAATCTGCATCTTCATCATCGCCATCACTGCTGCTGTTTGTGCCGCAGTTCTCGCGGTGACGTCAGGGCCCCGCCCCCAGAACAGCAAGGTTGCGGGATCAGAGAAACCATCTTGTCTAGATGAAATGTTAGGTTTTTTTTTCTATTTGCAGTGGAAAAACAGAACAGCTCAAGAATTTGGCAGAGGCTTTGATACAGTGCCAATCACAAAGTTCCGTTAGAGGACTGGAGACCACGGGAAATCGCTGAAAGTGCTTTTCATGAAAGCGTCGATTTTCCTCCTGCTGTATGAAAATCTGTTTCCTTGCCTGAACTGTTGTGGGGTCCGTCCTCTGGCTGTTGTAGTTTCTGCGTCTCTGCGTCTTGCGTTCCCAATATCGGTTCTTTTTGAATGTGCACGTGTCGGCGGGTGTGGTTCAGGTGTACCGCTGCAGAATGGTCACGCCCCAATAGCCCCGGGAGTAGGACACTAATCTAATCTGGAGGAGCAGGACACTAATCTGGAGCCCAGAAGATTGACACTCTTCGTATCCTCCTATAAATGATCATAGCAATACTCACAATTCTTAAAATACATGTTAACATCTGGATATTCAGGCATGCAGTTTATTCAGGCATTTAGTATTATACTATTGAGATATAATCATGATGTACATGAAAGCTACCTGGTGTAATTTTATATAGATTGGATGACTTGATTTAATTGGATTGGATGTTGATTTAATGGTCCCCAAAGAATTATTTTGCAGAGAACTTCTGCCACCTTGTGTTCATGCTCGGACAAAGTACAGAGAAACAGAGGCGACATGCTCCCCAGTTAAAAAAACTTTCCTTTTATTCTTTGTTTTAACAATCTCTGTATTTCTCTCTCCTTCTCTCCCAGGACTGCTGAAGCCTGGTTTGGCCGTGGGCACTAAGTTCCTGTCCGTGTCTGGGCCCTCAGCAGTCCAGAAGACCAGGCTGAAAGATGCAGGCAGTGGCTCCTTCAGGTCAGTGCACATTAACTGGACAGTCACTGCTGTGGCATTCAAACTGATCTGAGATCATCTTAACACGTATGTGTTATACATTTCATTTCATTGTTCCCACTGTATGATGGCAGTGGTCCCAGATGTATTTACATTTCTGCAGCAGTATATATGCCAGGCACTAGTATGAACTACTTTTTTAAAAACTGCAGAGTTAAGTGGTCTATGTCTTACCCAAGTGTCAACCCATTATGAAGGAGTGACTAATCACCAGATTCCCAGCCCCAGAATAAAATGCAATAAAATGATGCAGAGAGAGAGAGAGAGAGGGAGAGAAGAGGATAGATAGAATGGGAGGGACAGAGAGGAAAAACAGGGACAAGTGGAGTAGAGAGATGAACAGACACACACTCACACACTAACACTGGATGGGTAAAAGGGCCAAACCCCAAATTAAATTTAATGGTCCTAACAACAAGTCATTACTCAGAAGATTAAGCAGAACTAAGCCCCGCCCCCTGAGACCTGTGCTCCCATTAGCTCGTCACTGCTGCAGTGAACTGGTGAAAAGGTACTGTAGTATGTTCCTTACATCGAGAAATCTCTGTGTGTGCGTGCGCATGTGTGCTTCTGCGTGCGTGCGCGCGTGTGTGTGTGTGTGTGTGTGTGTGTGTGTGTGTGTACATGTGCATGCGTGTGCGTGGGCATGCGATGTGGCGTCCATGGCAGGGAACGAAGACGACATTAATGATGGTGGGAGCAGTGACCATCCTGCAAGGGGGTCTTCCTCCACATGGGCACACTACCTGTTCAGGAAGAGAGGTGAGGTATCCTGGCCCACTACAGTGCAGGGTCCTGGAGCTGGTGGGAGCAGTGACCCGCTCCTGCAAGGACGAGGTCTTCCTCCACATGGGCACACTACAGTGCAAGGTTCAGGAGATAGGTGAGGTCTTCCTCCACACGGACCCACTACAGTGCAGGGTCCTGGAGATAGGTGAGGTCTTCCTCCACACAGACCCACTACACTGCAGGGTCCTGGAGATAGGTGAGGTCTTCCTCCACACAGACCCACTACACTGCAGGGTCCTGGAGATAGGTGAGGTCTTCCTCCACATGGTCCCCCTACTGGACTGAGAAACAGATGCTGCCCTCCATTTTGCTTGCTTCAGGAATGAATTTGGTTAGTTTGATCTAATTACAGAGACATTGTTGTCTCTGCGCCTGTTCGCTGTTGCTGAGGAGGTCGACCACTGTAGTGTCATCAGCAAGCTTGCTCGGTCAGTCATTGGTCATCGGTGTGAACGCAGCCCTGAGGTGCTTCCTGTACTTAGTGTATTCAAGAATGCCAAGTTCCAGGTGCAGAGTGAGGTGCTGTTTTCTATAATGTTGCTGTGGAGTGATTGCCTAGAATGCTGAACTTACCAGAGGCAGCTGAATGCCAGCAGAGGTATTTTCGTTGGTAGAACCGTGGCACCTCAAGGGCGTTTGGGTAGGCTGATCTTCATGAACAGGCTCTTGAAGCTCTTCATGATGATTGGTTCGACTGCTTCTGCTCAACAGTCATTTCTTCGGTCCAGGATGCTGGTCGCTTTGAAGCCCTTATGAAGCCTGTCTCAGGGAGATGTACAAGATGTCTGTTAGGACATCTGCAATCTGACAACATTTACGGCATGTTCGGCTGACAAGAACGGCCGGTTCACATCTAGGGACCGTATACGGTGATTGCAGGTATACGGTGATCGCAGTTCAACAGTGGATATTACTGTTGCATCATTATTGGTATTTAGTATCCTTGGCTATTTTCAATTCACTACATGGACCTGCTGTGGACGGTGAAAGATCAGTATGTGTAGAAAGAAAAAGAAAGACTTTGTTCTCCCTGAGGTGGCTGTGGTACTACTGCCCTGCTCAGTAAGCACATCGCTCCTCTCCAACTCACGTTTATCATGGTTAAAAACAGGGCTTACTTCAGAGTCTATGCTAAAGGCTTGTGTTAATATTTATATGTACCTTTATTTATGTATTTATTCATTTCCCCCCTCGTATAATCACAAGTACATCTGATCGCCTTGATCTTCCTGCTCCACAGGCAAAAGGTTTGGCATTTCAGAACTTGGTGCAGACGTCATCAACCTGGTGTCTCACGCAACTCAGCACAGACTACAGAATCTTCTAGGAAAGGTGACGCAGGTGGCCCATCAGAAGAACATCTCCTACAAGGTACATCATCTGGATCACCGGGTCAGGAGATGCACACAGAACCTGAAAACCCCTCAAAGCTTTTTTTGCGTTTTACACAAAAACAGTTGCAATAAAATACTGGTGCAGTAAAGCAGGACAGTGTGTGGAGGTTACAGACCTTGCAGGGTCCTTAATGCGCTCCCTAGGTCAGTCATCTGAGATGTGCGATTAGCTGCAATTCAGGAACATGACTGATGGCAGCACTGTTCACACAGGAGGATGAGCGTCACGATCAGGTGAGTGACGTTCGGACGCAGCTGAAGTTCTTTGAGCAGATGGATCAGATGGAGAAGCAGAGAAAGGAAGAGCAGGAGAGAGAGATACTGCTGAAAGCTGCCAAGGTGAACACACACACACACACACTCTCACTCTCACACACACACACACACAAATTTAGGGGTCATTCTAACTCAAAATGTTTTACATATTTGCCCACAGTCACGATCAAGACAGGAAGATCCAGAGCAGTTACGTCTGAAGCAGAAAGCCAAAGAGGTACAGAGCCAGGCGGAGTGTGTGTGTGTGACATCACCCCCGGGCGGAGTGTGTGTGTGTGTGTGTGTGTGTGTGTGTGAGACATCAGCCCTGGGCGGAGTGTGTGAGACATCAGCCCCGGGCGGAGTGTGTGTGACATCAGCCCCGGGTCGGAGTGTGTGGGACCCACACTCCTGGAGAGTGGCTGTAAACCTGGCTTGTGCGTGCTGTGGTTCAGATGCAGCAGCAGGAGTTGGCACAGATGAGGCAGAGGGATGCTAACCTGACCGCCCTGGCTGCCATCGGCCCCAGGAAGAAACGTAGAGTGGATTCATCGGCTGGTGGATCGGGCCCGGAGGTACCGCACGCACCCTCTGAGCCACCAACCACCCACAAACAGGAGCAGAGGCTCAGAAGCCATTTTGTTGTACTGTTACACTCCGTTTCTTTGACACAAGTTACACTTAAGAAATGACTCTTCTGGCTTTTCTCCCTCTCTCCTTCTCTCATGCCCCCCCCCCTCTCCGTCAACCCCCTCCAGGGTTCGGGCTCAGTGTCCGCTGGCTCTGTGGTGGGGACAGGTACTGGGAGCTCCAGGCAGTTCACACGCCAAAGAATCACGCGCGTGAACCTCAGGGACCTGCTCTTTTGTCTGGAGAATGAACGTGAGAGCCATTCTCACCTGCTTTATAAAGCTTTCCTCAAATAACACCCACACACCCCCTGTAGGCTATTCAACAAGAGGGCTCCGAAAGACTCTTCTCCAGAAAATCACCATTCTGGTCATACTCTGGGCTTGGTGGTCTCGACCAACCTCTCGCAGGTGAGCGGTTTCATGCATCTTTACTTGAAGGCCCTTTACACACGGCATCATGAGAACTGGAGGGAAGTGGACAGAGCCGGTGCAGCCCAGACGCTCCTCCCCATGGACTGTATATACAGTTGGACTGGACGAGTGCAGGGAAAGGTGAAGCCAGGCTGTGTCTGATGCCCTCTAGTGGCTGGCTCCAGTATAGCCGTTAACCCTGCCCAACAACTCAGGCGACAAACTTTCAGTTCAAGTTATAAGTAATAATTTTTTGGGCAACTGTGTTCTGTCAATTTTATAAGGTCCTTTCATGATAATATTTCTCCCAATATTTTTCATTACAAATGAACAGCTTTTATATAAGTTATTTTGTTTATAAGTTTGTTTTTTTGATTATACTTAAAGGGGTGTGACGAGGTGGTGATTGACCGCAGTTGGCCGTGTTGACGGCTAATTCTGACAGAGATGAATGCAGCTGACAGCTGACTTGACATCAGCTATATTAAGCTTTACATGACATTTTTAAATCTTTCGCTACGTTAATAACAATGTTTGATTTGTCATTGTTGAAGTGAAGCACTGATACCGCTGCAGTGATCTGAGACGAACATTTATAAACAACATTTATTAACCCTCTCACTCTGAAGGACTCCGCAGGGGAGATGTTTCATGTATGGTTATTTATCTAGCTTGCTAACAAAAAATGTCAGATATTTTGCTAGTTAGGTTTTTAATATATTTTTGTGATGCAGAAATGAAGAGCTTCATTCAAGAACACGTGATGCGAATGAAGGCACATGTTTACTGATTATGGATAATTATCATTATCCATTATCCATATGATCACTAGGTAATTTATAAGAAGATATTCTTTTGCTATGCTGTGATGCTTTTGCTTTGTATTGAGAGGGGGCGTGCCTAACAAATGTGGGAAGGCTACTGAGCATGTGCACCCAAGATGGCAGCTCCCATGTCTGCTATCTTGGCTTCAAATCCTCACAATGTGAGTCAGTGGCGATGTGTCGTGCATTGTATATACAGTCTATGGTCCACATGGTCCCCAGCCCTCCCCCACGCAGGCCACGCCCACTCGGCCCAAGCCCAATCCCACAGAGGACACACCCACATGGTCCCCAGCCCGCCCCCACACAGGCCATGCTCACATGGCCCCAGCCCAACCCCATAGAGGAAACGCCCACATGGTCCCCAGCCCACACCCACACAGGCCACGCCCACACCCATACGGTCCCTGGCAAGCCCTTACGTGGGCCACGCCCACACAGTCCAGTACATCAGGCTTAGCAACTAGGTGACCTCCAGCTGTCAACATTAACTCTGCCGTTTTGCTTTCCAGAGTTTATTTCTTCTCCACAAAAGTGATCAGTAGTTTAGTAGTCAAATCCAGTTTGGCTGACAACTTTCTGTTGCATAAAAATTATTTTGTCCTCCCACCTACCCAAAGAAATTTTCAGTAGATCGAAATGGAGTGAAATATTTTCTACTGTGGTTTGTCAGAATTCTTTTATTACACATTTTTAAAGCGTGTAGGTTTAAAAATATTTGTTTTTATTTGCTAAGTTGCCTTCTTGCCAAAATAAGCCATATAACTGTAATTATCTGTCTGATGGCTGAGCAATTAATCAAGCAATTAACTTCAACTTCTGTCTGAGGTAGCATCAGTCCTCGTTAGCATTGTTAATCTAATCTTCCAGTCTGTTGCTCCTGCAGATCTGTCATTTAATCATCTGTCTGGGTGATATTGTAACTTTTAAAATTTGTATTCAATTTTAATTATTATTTATACAATCTTTTTTGAGATTATGTACACATACAGATGCAAAAGAGAATGTGTATGCATATAAAGGTGTGTTTGTGTGTGTGTGTGTGAGATTGTGGGTCTAGAGAATTATGTAGTCCTTGTGAATTTTTTAACAAAAATGAAGAAATGGGAGAATGAAAGTGCTTTAGTGTTTAGGTGGTGTGAGATTGTTGTAGAGAGGAGTCGATTCTTTTATTGCACTTTTTCTTTTGCTAATGATTGTTGTGTGTGTGTGTGTGCGTGAGGGTCGTTTTGTGTGTGTCCTCTGAACAGACGGGAATGTGAGGACTGCTTACACACACACACACACACATACACACGGCTCAACTTTGTTTGTTCTGTCTGCTCTTCTGAGGTCTAGTTTGTATCTATTTTTTTAAGTGCACATACTAATTTGTTCTCGATCTATTTTCACATATGGTATGAAAAAAAAAAGAAATTTTAAGATTGTACATATTTGTTTTCATTCCTGTTCTTGAGAGATTGTTTTAGTAAAGTTTTTTTTATTATTATTTTTGTAATCGCACATAATTTTATCACCCAATCAGTGTTCTCCTTAAAAACAATTACCATAGTAACTCACAGGCTGCCCCCAGGATTTCTCAGCTTTGAGAAGTAGTAGCAGGCAGCCTGAACTATATGTATCAATATAATGTACATTTTGCACAGACACTTGTTAATATGTAAATATTTTACTTAAAATGTTTTTAATTGCGACTGTTTTATAGAGGATTGAATGAGATTAATCTCCTTCATTAAATATGAAAATGTGATCTTCCTTTCTTTCTGTAGTGGCCTTCTCGCAATGTTTTTATTTAGAATGCTGGACCAAATTTTAGGCCTAAGAGGTTCTTCCACAAGGGGGCACTGTTGCCTCAAGAAAAGCATTAAAAATGCCACTTCCCCACACACCTGATTCCACTTGGGTTAAAATGAAACGCACTGAATTGTGCAGTGTGCACAAGAACCACAAACCCTGATGTTAAAAACAAAATCAGCTCTGTAGATCTCTGTTCCATGTAGTCACATTATGGCTTTTAGCTGACACTTGTCCAGGGTGTCTTACAATAATGCATAGCGTAGGGACACCATTAAGCTAAAACCCTGTTAGACAGGAAGTTCATTCATTCATTCATTATCCGTACCGCTTATTCCCGCTAGTCGGGGTCACGGGGGGGCTGGAGCCAATCCCAGCATCTCCGGGCAAAGGCAGGGTACACCATGGGCAGTTCGCCAGTCCACCACATGGCCAACACGCACACACACACTCACACCTACGGGCAATCTAGAGTGACCAATCAACCTAGGATGCATGTCTTTGGACTGTGGGAGGAAACCGAGTACCCAGAGAAAACCCACGCAGGCACAGGGAGAACATGCAAACTCCACACAGAGCAGCCCAGACCGAGAATCGAACCCAGACCGCCTTGCTGTGAGGCAACAGTGCTAACCACCACACCACCATGCCGCCTACAGGAAGTTCATACCTTTTTTATTATCATTGTAGAAGTGAAGTTTGGTGATTTATGCAAGGGCAATGAAAGAATCAGGGATCATTTACGTTTCTGGAAGAATTGTGTCTTTAGACTATACCAGAAGACAATAAGATACTCTGATGTACGGACGGATAGTGGCAGATCAGGGTCCAGTGCGTTGTCCCTGTCTCTTATGGGGTAGTGGTTCACATCATGCAGTCCTTAATGGGTGCCTTCTACTCTGAGAAAAGACTAAACATAGCCTTTCTCCCGTCATTTTGGGGCTATGCCGTTTCCCTGGTCCGTTTCGGGAACGCGTGTTTTAGAACTGGATCCTATGTCACAGAACTTCTGAATTCCACAGCCAACATTCTCAAAGTTCCACATGTTTGCAGAATTCTGTTCTGTCTGTACTGGATTTTCATGTCAGCCGGCTGGGTCGTTTCCAGGACCAGAGAACTGTGTTCCTATGTGTGCTGTGGTACGAGGGCCATAAAGCACATAATGGGAACCTTGTCTTCATGCGTCTACAGCACTGTATCCACATGAGCTACTATGGGAACTCATCAAAGAGGGTTTCTGTTCCCCAGCACTGCAGTATGTGTGTCTAAAAGACCTAGGATTATGGTTAGGATTAGGATTAGGAGGGTTAATGTGTGGACACAGAGTTCTGGAAACATTCATCCCGGTGGCCAGGGTGCAGGGTGTGTGTGAGACAGTAAGAGAATCTCACATATCATTCAGAAATAACGGAATGTCTCCAGAAGGTCTCCTGTTGTATGCCTGTTCAGCCGTGACGAGCTGCACGGGGTTCGATTGCTGCATGATGAATTACGCTCTGAGGACAGCAGCTAGCTAGAGTCACGTCTTGGCCCTGCTGAAGCTCCCTGCGGCCCCCTTGCACCACCCCGCTTCTACGCATCTGATTGGTTAACTCGAGGTGGTTGTTTATCTTTTGGGTCATATACTGTACCTGTACTCTCCACCATCTTACAGGTGCATCACCCACATCAGGGGGTCGATTTCCCTGTTCAGATCCAACACCTGAATGTATGCCACTCAGAAATGCATATATAGCCAGTGCACCTTATATAACCAATACACATCCAGTATCTCTGCTGGCACAGCACACCACGCATGGTCAAGGGTTTAATCTACACCTACTGTCATACAGAGAAACGTGGAAGTCGCTCTGGAGAATAATGCTGAGAATGGAAATTGAGGTGCATTTTACAGTAGTTCAACTACAGTGGGTGGCTCATAGTCACTAACCCCTAATTACAGTGGGTGGCACATAGTCACTAACCCCCAATTACAGTGGGTGGCCCACAGTCACTAACCCCCAATTACAGTGGGTGGCCCACAGTCACTAACCCCCCAGTTTCAGTGGGTGGCCCATAGTCACTAACCCCCCAATTACAGTGGGTGTCCCACAGTCACTAACCCCCCAGTTTCAGTGGGTGGCTCATAGTCACTAACCCCCCAGTTTCAGTGGGTGGACCACAGTCACTAACCCCCAGTTACAGTGGGTGGCCTACAGTCACTAACCCCCCCAACCCTGTTCACTAATGATCAATTTCTGACCACTAGACCACTGCTAACTGGATCATTTCCCCAAACATGGCATACACTGCCCTGGAAGTGGGTGTTGCATTGTTGTGAGCATCACTGCGGGGTTTAGAGTGACATCCCAAAATGTTGAGTTAACAGCAGTCCTGCTGTCGGAGCCACGGATGAAGGGTTCGTGGATAATGACCCCAGACTGAGCGTAGCAGCAGCAGGTGGACTGCAGTCCCCCCCTTCCCCTGGACAGGACGCTCTATCCTGAACGCACATCTGTACTCCTGCGGTTGTGGGGAAAACCCAGCAGCCCCTACAAACATCATGGCCACATGCCGCTGTCTGAGCGCACTCGTTAATTAACTCAATAAGACAGTTTGTACCGGCAGCCTGTGCACTACAGCAGGTCCTGAGTGACGCACATCGGCACAATATGGAATTCTACGTGTTAGTGCTGAGCAAAAGCACTCTCTGCACCCAAGCTGGAAGGCAGGGTTTGATCATGTGATTATTTGAAGGTTTTATCATGTGATTATTTGCAAGGCTCAAGACTTTGATTTTGAAGTGCAGAAATGTGCAAATCAGCAAGTGGCACTTAAAGTTTTTAGACGCACAGCCAAGGATGAGAGGAGTTAATTATATTTAACAAGCTGCCACTTTTTCCCAGGCAGTGGTTAGAGTAGCTCCACCACCGTGTATGAGTGTGTCATGGCAGCAGTAGTGTGAGTTGGGTCTAGAGTTTACTGTGGGACTAGAACGCACGACTGTCAGGCTGTCGGAGTGCTACTGACGAAAGGTAGTGTGGATGAGGTGGGTGATCTAAGCTGACGAGGACTTCACTGCTGCCGTAAGGGGATTAGGCAGGCAGCTTCTCCGGCTGGATTAATGGGAGTCCACTCCCCTGGCCGCTATCTCTCCGCCCCCCCCCCTCCCCGGGCCCCGACGCTGGGAGCGCTGGCAGATACGTGACGGGTCTGCCAATGAGGAAGAGGAACAAGCGGGAGACGGCATTCTGCAAATCTGGGAAAGAACGGGAAGAAACGCTGGGAACACGGCAGTGTTCAGGAATGGGAAAAGGCGGGAACAAAGATGAAGGAAGGGGAGGGGCCTACTCTGTTGGTGGGAACAAAGATGAAGGCAGGGGAGGGGCCTACTCCGCCGGCGGGAACAAAGATAAATGAAGGGGACGGGCCTACTCCGTCGGCGGGAACAAAAATGAAGGAAGGGGAGGGGCCTACTCTGCCGGCGGGAACAAAAATGAAGGAAGGGGAGGGCCTACTCTGCTGGCGGGGACAAAGGCTGCATGTGAGCCTCGGGTTTACTGCTGCTCTCCGCGGCTGCGCCAGACGAGAAGACAAGAAGAAGAAAAAAAAAAAAGAAACGGAAGGCACAGTAATAAACTCCTGTTCACTCTACAAGGAACATGAACATCAAAACCAGTGCACAGCGTGGATGTCTCACAACATGTACTCCATTCCATGTTTTTTGCAGGCCACATTTTTTTTTTGCGCAGAATCTGTAGAGGTGCAGGAAATACAGGCTTTCATTTCCTGTTGCAACATCGAGACCTCAAAGGCACGTATAGCTGTGTGCAGTGTTTAGGCCACTGTATCTACACGCTGATTTTTAACCGAGCAAACAGCTTCTTAACAAAACCAGCAGCAGTGGACTGTGGCCCTGCCTCTCCGCCCGACTCCTTCGGTCTGCTGTGTGCTTCCCCTCCTGTAATCTCTTCACACCAATGACCTCCAGTGAGCCCTCAGTAACACCACTGATGTTTGCAGGTGGCCCCAACCTTAAAGGTCTAATGTCGGTCGAGCACACGCTCTGAATAGGAGTTCGTCATGTCAAAACCATGGTGTGTTGCAAACAAACCCGGCGTTGAAATGATGACGTACTTCAGCAAACACCCTGTGGGTTCTCCCATTCGAACACCGCCAGTGTTGTCCAGTGAGTCCTGTCGAGTCCTAGACACCGTTGTCTGCAAGACTGTAGGTTGAGGTGAAAACATCACTTAGATTACAAAGGCAGCACAGAAGCTGACGTATTCCTTGAGCTTGAGACACTACACTGCAAACCCTGGTCAGGTCATTCTGCAAAGCTGGTACTGAAAGGATAATTACTACATAGTGCTGAAAGCATCTACAGCCTTAGTTTCAGAAGTCTAGAGCAGTGAATCAGGCCTCTGGTCTAGAGCAGTGAATCAGGTCTCTGGTCTAGAGCAGTGAATCAGGCCTCTGGTCTAGAGCAGTGAATCAGGCCTCTGGTCTAGAGCAGTGAATCGGGTCTCTTGTCTAGAGCAGTGAATCGGGTCTCTGGTCTAGAGCAGTGAATCAGGTCTCTTGTCTAGAGCAGTGAATCAGGTCTCTTGTCTAGAGCAGTGAATCAGGTCTCTTGTCTAGAGCAGTGAATCAGGCCTCTGGTCAGAAGCTCAGAAGTCAGGAGCTCCCTGAAAATGCTTAAAGGCACATCAACCGTTTCTCTCCATGCTCTCCCAATCCTCCTAAATCAGAATCTATTATTCTACTATTGTAATGTCTATTATTATTTACACATATGTATTAATTTTCTCATACCCAAGTCACAATAACTACCATGCTATTTAACATCCGGTCACACACCAGTGAGAAATGGCAGCCAATCATACTCAGTGTCCTCTTGACTAGAAACCACAGTGCCCCCTGGGGGGACTGGACCAGGCACAGGGAAGAGCAGAGAGGACAACACCCGGGACAGACGCATTCACACCAGGACAGACACACATCAGGACCATTTAGAGTAACCAATTGATCTAACTGCCGTGTTTTTGGACGGTGGGAGGCAGCGGGGACCCTGGAGGAGACCCACACAAAGGCAGGTTTAACATGCAGCAGAGTCACCATGGTGAATCATGACGCGCTGTACGGAAGACGAGGCAGACTTGGTGCTGATTGGCTGCAAAGAATTGCGCTCTGCCCACTTTGACATTGATTGGGTCTGTTTGATTGGTGGTTGGCTCTGGTGGCTCTGTCCAATTGGTGGTTGGCTCGAGGCTCGCCGTGTTATCAGAAAGGGCACAGCCAGACAGAAAGATGTGACCCAGGAGGAAACTGAAAATGCCACAGAGGTGAGAGGTTAAAAAGAAACAGTGAGGTGAGAGCCCACACTGCTAATTCAAACAGCTGGTGCTGTCTCAACACGCCAGTGAGCTCAAGAGCCAGAAGAAGCACGTTCGGCTCCGCCGGCAGGAAAAGGTGCGAAGAACAGGAGACAGCGCACTCATCAAAACCTGCCAGAAATATCTCCCTCAACACATGAACAGCAAAAGCATCAATCTACCATCTACCAACATATAAGGAACAGCTAATAGTAGCTCTATGTGGAGGAAGCACCCAGCACGTCCCTGCCAGCATTATCACTGGTTGATAATCACCTGATGAACCCAGTAGCCGCTGCCTCCTCAGTACTCCAGGAGCACGTGTGTGTGTGTGTGTGTGTGTGTGTGTGTGTGTGTGTGTGTGTGTGTGTGCGTGTGTAAACTCTGCTGGAGATGTTTCATTCTCGGCAAAGCTTGACATTTACCAGTATAAACACCTGCAGGTGCACTGGCAGGACAGGAAGCAGAGGTCCACAGCAGGAGAATTACCATGGTCACCAATTACCATGGTGACATTCAGGCTGCCTTACAATTATGCTCATGACACTGTTTTCAGCATTTAGTCGAAGACAAAATGTCATGCTGACTACAATATGACGATGAATGTCATGTGAACGGATTCATTCTAAAACGTTTTTGATTTGAAAAAGGTAAACTGTCGAGGTAAAACGGGGAAGTCTTCCTTCAGTGTACATATGTGTCGGTGTACATGTTCTTCAGATCTACCTATACAAGTGCTTTGTCATCTACTCACAGAATACATGCTAGCCACATGCTAACTACAGCAGGCAAATAATAACAATAATAATAATCTTTATTTGTATAGCACTTTTCATACATACATGCAACTCAAAGTGCTTTTAATCACAGATACCATGGAACAAATACAAAACTGGACAAGTGCAGAACTGAACAATAAGAGCTAGAAGGGTCCAGTTAGTTAATCAACATCAGTGCAGTACTTCAGTAAGCATGAGGCCTTTACTGACTAGAAAGGAAGGAGGAGTGTGTGCTGTGTCTATTACATGGGAGGTGTTCAGAGACGTGCCTGATCAGTCCTGGTATTCAGTGAGGTGTCTGATTGGTCCTGTTCAGAGACGTGTCTGATCGGCCCTGGTGTTCAGAGAGGTGTCTGATTGGTCCTGGTGTTCAGAGACGTGTCTGATCAGTCGTGGTGGCATTTCTTTTGGAGTTGGCCTTGCAGTGTGCATGTGCATGTGTCTTGGAAGGAGAGTGTGTGTATATGTATGTGTGTATGTAGTACCTGTCAGAGACTATAAAGATGTAACCCCAATTGTCCCTTGGATTAATGACACAAAATTCCACCCTGGCATTTCTTCACTACAAATCCACTTCAGTACAAATCCACTTCAGTACAAGTCCACTTCAGGCTTTCATAATCACCAAGTAGTTACTTTGGCAGACTGGACTGTCATACTCACCTCCCAGGTGAGGCCAGCAGGATGGCCAGATCAGCAGGAAACAGCCTGGGATTAATAACAACTCCATACCAGGTGCAGATGTTAAGCACGAGAGGCTCGTTCTAGGGTTCAGTGCCACTCAGTGCCCACACCCCATGACACTGAGCACAGCACTCCTATTACTTCACCAGTAACCTGCACAGTGGACACAAATCATCATCAAGGCAAGCGAGGGTTGTCTGGTGAGAACTTTCCTTCTTGTGACTTGTCATGAGTCAGAGATTCCATCCAAGATCCATCAGAATCTTTCAGCACCTGAAACTAAGCAGCTCAGGGTAACTGTGCTTGCTGTAGATGTCCTCTGTTCATGCCCTTGCTAACGTACCAGTTAGAGACACTCTAGAGAGAATAAAAACACCCTGCTCTTTGGTGGCTGATCCTCACGCGTGGATGAGGTGTGAACATTAACGATAATTAATATCTATTCTAATTTTTGTCCCACACTTGTAAATGCAGTTGCTATCTCATTCACAATCACAGCATCTCTGATGTAACAATAGTCTGAATGTTCTGGGTATGCTTGAGTTATCTGCAATACGTAGTTACATATATGCAGTGATTTTCATTTACATCTCTTTGTGCTATAGCTACGATGTGCAAGATTTGGGGGGGATATGCACCAGTACAAAATGACAATATGACAGAATCAGTAAAAGTTAGTGGTCAGTGGTGCTCACCAGGCGGTCATCTGCTCACAAGGTCACCTGCTTACATTATATACAAATATTTATGAAAGGTTATTTCTTGATGACAGTGGCTGTTTTTGTTGATATATGTTTTCTAAATGTTGCACATAGTTTAAATGCCTACTGCATAGATATTACTGAAATGACATTTTGTTAGGTGTTGTCCCTCAAACTAAATGTTAAGATTCATCCACTAGTGACTGAGTGTACAGGGATCACTTCTGATGTTTACAGAAGAGCTACACAGATGATCATGATTAAAAACATCTTGAACGTTCATTACTCATTACTGATGTCTGCAAGCAGTCAGAGGCCCTGCTGCGAACAATCTGGAGAAAAGAGAGAAAACGGAAGACGTCGCAGGTGTGAGTGCCGGAGCCGCCGCTTCGCCCGAATACAGGAAACTCAGCCCTTCATCTCAGGGTCTGCAGAACAACACCCGCATGTCTCGTGCGCTAATTGAACAAATTATCCATGAACATCTGTTACCCGTTAAAATGACCCACTTCCATGTTACTACCTCGGACAAGAGGTTCGATAGCATCTGCACGCCACAGCTGTTAGGCACTCTGAGTACCTCTTCCATTACCCATGTTCAATATATCATGACAGACATAATTACTCAGACGTTCCTTTTTATTACAAACTCAGCAGAGAGGAATCTTCATTCATCCTACTCTGATGTTCCTTTGGCTAAGTCGTTGAGGCGGTCATTAAAGCATAAGATCTTCAGACATGAGCACCTAACGCAGAATCCACGATCATCTCTCCTGAACGGCGATGTTAGAAAACTCACACTAATGAAGAGCTGAAGATCCAGGTCCGTAACACCGACTGTCACGACGGACTCTCTATAAAAATGTGCCATCAACCCTCAGGCCTGAATGCCCATTACAGCACCGTCTGAAAACGCCTGTGTGGACCGTGTGATTCCATGGAAACAGCCGGAGTAATGATTGCTACATTCAGGGCTACGGTGTCAGAGTAACGAGCTTCCCAGCTCGCACTTTTGTCTCCTGTGGTTGTCACAGAGATGGGTGTCCCAAAAGAGTCCTGTCCAGGTGTCGTCTTCTCTCTGGAACGCCGCCTGATTGAGACAGAAAAGTCAAACTTCTACTCCCACTGCAACCGCCTAACCTCACACACTCATGACCAAGATGGAGAACAACGACGTATAATGCCTTTCAAGTGTATTCAAGCTATTAAAAGCGATTTGTCTGGATTAGAAGTGACTCTTTGATGTTTTGTGCAGTATCATATTGTATTTTAAAAGACTGACCCTCAATTAATTTAAAGTGATATTTGTTATATGTAAGAACATATTCTATGAGAAATTATTAATTGAAAAAGGCTGTTTGCTTTAGTATTAAACCCATGTGCTCATAGTTTACATAGAAGAAGTGTTTTAATGTGAAAACAATTTGGATTACAATTAACCTTTACCAATTAAATATTGAAAGAGTTCATCTGTTCTGGATAAAAGAGCCTCTAAATAATTTATATGACAGTGAATCTGAAGGAAAGCTGTGAAAATGATGATCAAAGACAATTCTAAGAAAATGAAAAATGTTACAGAAATGCGGCATATAAAAGAATGTTCTGGACAGCAGAATGAGCTAGACATACCACTGATCACTGAATGGACACCTCCTCATCCCACCCATGCCGTGCCTAGACACGGCTGTCCTTCAAAAAAGACAGAGGTCAGAGGTCAGTGGCTGAATCAGTGGCTCGGATATGAGAGCCATTACTGAAGAAAAAAAAACACACATTAAAGCATATCTCAGGTTTGCCAGAAAGTGTCAGAGCAAACCAAGTCTAATGTGTAATACAACTGTCAGAAGAGATTAAAATGGACGCTTTGGCCCAATTTCCAAATGTTTTGTCAACAATCACTGCAGCACAGCCTGAGCATGGGGTTATAGCTGAAGAGTCTGAGCATGAGGTTACAGCTGAAGAGTCTGAGCATGAGGTTACAGCTGAAGAGTCTGAGCACGGGGGTACAGCTGAAGAGTCTGAGCACGGGGGTACAGCTGAAGGACAGATGGAAACATAGAGAGGTCCTGCAAGACAACTTTCAGTATACTAGAAAAAACAAAAGTTTGGGAGACATGTACCTTTCTGCAGAGCCGTGATCCCAAGTACAAGACCAGAGCAACACAGGAGAGGTTGAACAGCAAAAAGGTGTGAATTCTACAATGGCCATGTCAAAGTTCAGATTCCACTCTAATCAAGAATCTGAGGCACTGTTTGAAAAGTGCAGTCCACAAGTATCATCCAACCAACCTTGACAACAACCTCAACAACCTGGAGCAAATCTGACAGGAAGAATGATTATATATCACTCCCACACAGCCTGCAGACACACACCAACAGACCTACAGCTTCTACTGCAGCATAACGTGTTTCTACCAACCAATAGTCTGAAGAAGGAGAATAGTTACGCAAGCAACATTTACTCCTTAATTTTTTTTAAAGATATGACAGATAACAAATTTTGAAAAGAAATACTGGCCTGACCGATCTGTTGTGGGTTTTTTTTTCAGTCTGATGACTTTGGCGGTTGTGGATTTTGCAGGGTGCGGTAAATGTGTTATCACAAAGCTCGTTCTGGGGAAACATTCCAGCAGGAGGTAGGAACAGCAGGGCTAAAGAAGACGGTGTCTCAGAAAACGTGGAACATTCCCTTTAAAGCCTTTTCATTTCATCACAATTCTGATCCAAATTCATAGAAGAGTAATGATCCTAATCACGCCAAAGCTCTCTCTTTCATGCAGCTGCGTGGACTCTGTGTTCTGTCCTGAACTGAGATGGAAATGAAGTCTTTCATTCTGAAACCTCTATTCTTCAAGACACCTGACACCCACCGTGAGCAGAATATTTGAAACCGCTTTAAAAAGAAACAAGGAAAAACCTTTGAATAGTAAAAATAATCTGCTACAAGTTGAGTCAGACTCAGGCTTTTTGGCAGGCATCTGATGGCATTTAATGGTGAAATAAATGTGAAAATTATATTAAACCTGGTATACGCTGTACGCTGTAGGGTAACAGCAATTTTTGAATGATTTTATAAGTAGTCTTTTTCACAACCTGGCAACCCACAACCTGGGTTGTTATTTTGCTCTTATTTAAACTTAGCTGGGCCTCAGAAGAATGTGCCATTGGTCAATGCAGAAGGTTATGTTACATTTATACTAACTGCAGCTTCTCACAGAACGTTGCAAGATTTGTGAACCTGAAGCCATCCTATCTGTTGTAGCACTCATAAGGGCCCAATAGAGAAGAGCCTGTGAGACACAGTCCTGCTGATGGTCCTAGTAAATGTGTTAGCTTGATCATGCGGTTTTCTCATCAATGTCTAGCCATTATACTGCTGACCTCTTCTTAGATCAGATCACTTATGTCCAAAACTCAAGTAGAAGCTGAAAAAAACATGGAAAATGACACAATTAGATTTTCCTGCCCACAGACGTGCTGAGAGCTTCTCTTCAGCATCTACACCACAGACGCGTCTGTGTCCTGCTTGTCCCTACCTAAGAAACTGCACATAAACTGCATGTAAGATATACTGTAAACATGCAGTATATTATTTCTAACATTACATATAAAACTGATACTATCCCTAATACTAACTACTACTGACACTGGTAAAAAATCAACCAGTTAGACCCATTTGCCTTGACCTGGACCAGTGCTGAGAGAGAGTTCTGGTCCAGATCCAGGACCTGCCTTCATTTCCACTGCTCTTGTCAGTCATTACCTCACCTGTCAGTCATTACCTCACCTCACCTGTCAGTCATTAAATTACCTGTCAGTCATTACCTCACCTCACCTGTCAGTCATTACTTTACCTGTCAGTCATTATCCTGCATGTCACTTATTACCCAATTAAATTGATTTGTTGAATGCAGAGGGTTTTACTGATATGGCTGTGTATACTGTGACAGTGGTGTTCAATACAAAAACACTGAGGTGCTCTCTGACTGTTTGAACCCATATTCATTCCCCACCCCTCTCTCTCTCTCTCTCTCTCTCTCTCTTTCTCACACACGCACACACACACACACACACACACACACAGATACTTGCTCACCCACTCACTCAGGTACCTTGGTAGCACTCTACCGATTGAGACACAGTGACCGGGTTCACATAGAGGCCAACTGCTTGTTTTTGTATGCAGCCCTTTGTGGTTCCAGACAAATCTGTGCAATAAAATCAATGCACAGGGAGCTGTGGCTGTGGCCTGTGAGGTGGAGCTATGTAAGGTGGAGATGTGTGAGGTGGAGATGTGTAAGGTGGAGAAGTGTAAGGTGGAGATGTGCTCTGTCCCCTGTGCAAACACACTGCTGTGAACACACAGGGCTGAACCCCACTAGCTCTGCCTGCTTGTGGAGGAAAGGATAAAAACAAACAAACAACAAACAAATAAACAAACCACTCAGCCAGTGTCTGGGGTGTAATGGTGTGTTCATTCTGATCTCTATCCTACTGGTCCTGTTGACCAGGGTGATGGAATCACACATGCTCAGTGTGTAAGGAACACGTGAGCGTTCCTCAGAGGGAATTTCACATGGCTGGAATGAATTATATCAAATATTGCATTATATCCATCAGCCCCACCCTGACATTAACAACACCCCGAACACCGCTGCTCTGTTGTTGCCGAGGTCCTCTGTTGTTGCTTTGTCTGTTCTGAGACTGTCACGTTTGGAGTTACACATATTGAATAAAATCTTAACAACACACTTACCGTACGATGAAACACAGCCTCTGCGAGCCGTCCTTGGGTCATCTGACTAACTCATCGTGCTTTCCTACAGAGCATCAATATTTTATGAATTAAAAAACAAACATGCCTGAGAAACGTAAAAGTGCTGATGTCTCATCGGCATCAAAAAAGACAATAAGAGAGCGATGCCTTTGGTTTTGTCGAAGTGTAGGCCAGAACTTAGCCACTGTGTCATCTGTGGTGAAACGCTATCTAGTTAGCAAAGACATGAAGGCAAGCACAATGAGATGACACCAGGAAACAAACCCCCGGGAGGCGATTGATGAAGGTCAGGATGACTTTGAAAGGAAAAAAGCAGTTGGCACAATCAAAAACATCCACAGACATCAGAGGAGCGTTTGAAAGAGGCAGCGATTCACCCAGACCCGCCGACGTTTCATTTGAGCGTTTGGCTATTAATTGCGAAGGCTAAAAACGCCATGCGGTACTGGGGTAATTAATCCTGCCCGCACAAGAACTGTGGAACAGCCATGTGGACCACAGGTGGCGGATAAAGAGAGAACCGCCCCGCTCCCACCACGCTGTCAGAACCAGGACCGATCAAAGAGCTCAATCAGGCCCGGCTGGAGCGCGGGAGCTGGGGCCGGGCCCTCTCTGTCTTTATAGTAATAAAGACATCAGAATCATCCGGAACATTTCCACCTTCTACAGTGTTTTATTGGCTGTTGAGAAATGCCTTGAAAAGATCAGTTCTGTTGACCTAAGAACGATAGCGCCACCTAAAGGTCATAAGAAATTTTATAGGCTAAGATGGACAGATTTGCACCAGTCTCCAGTGCTGATGAAACAGTCTGTGTACAGTGCTTCAGAGGTTCCATTTTGCCAGTGTTAACAAGTGCTTATCAAAGGAATGGTGTGTGATGGAAAGGAGTCTTTCCAGCCTTGAGGACGTGGAATAGTTCAGCTTCAAAGGTCAACCTGCTGCTCTTCACCACCATTTAGCGTCAAAGAAATATATCCAGGAGAACAGATACAAAAGGGTTAGGGTGGGGGTTAGGGTTAGGGTTAGGGTTGCCAGAGGCAACAAGCCAAATACACAGTTCAAAAAGGTGTTCTTACGTTCAGCTGCTAATTAACAAATGTTAACCTGGACAATCAAAAGAGAAAAAGAAGAAAAAAACTAGAACTGATGTTGATTTTTGACAATTGAGACCTGGGAGAGGGGTGGGGCCTGGAAGAGGGGTGGGGCCTGGGAGAGGGGTGGGGCCTGGGAGAGGGTCAGGGCTCTGTGTGTCTAATCTTTTCTCAGGTACTAGATGGGAGGCACCACTGCTCCACACCCCTTCCCCCCACTCTCAATCTGTGTGTGTGTGTGTGTTGGGTGCTAAAATGTGTGACTCAAGCAGCGTCTCTGACCAGCCACTGTAAGTGTGTGAGTGTCAGTGGCGTGTGTGTTGGTCTTTGGTGCTCCCTGTCAGACTAACAGGTGGCTCCATGGTGCTGTAGCATCACAAGGCAGCAGGATCCTTCTGTCCCTGCTCTCCTGATGGGTGGTGTAGAGGCTCCAGGTGTGTGACGAGCACGTTGGCCTTACTGGGTGGATCTTGGGTGGAGGTGAAGGAGGTGTGGTTGCTCCAGCAGCTGTCACGTTTTGATGCGCCTTTCCGGGCCCAGATCACGCCAGCAGGGACCCAGCGCATGCCACTCAACCTTGTCTCCTAGTCTCTTCATTTTTCTATTAACTAAGTACAGGCTGCTTTTTCAGAACTCCTAATTCAGAACTGCTAATTCAGGACTCCTAATACCAGCACAGCACTCCACCCGTTTGGAGCAGCTGTTGTCACATAGCTTGTAAAGCTATTAAAAATGAACTTTGTCTCGATTTGCAGTGATAAACAAATCTTTATCCTCCGAAAGCAATTCTGAGATCTAATATGAGAAAGATGACAACATTGCCTGATCCAGCAGTAATTAGTAATCAGAAATTAGTGATCAGTGATTAGTGATCAGTAATTAGTAATCAGCAGTTATTAGTAAGTCATTTGTCAACCTGAAACGATTCAGTGCTATGACAGTTTCACTGAAGGGCCTCAAAGATTTCATTCAAACGTACACGTATTGAGAAGAAGACACTTTCCCCGGCACTTTGACATGAAAGGGAATGTGGAAATAGGCAGGAGATTGCTGAGGACCACAGGTTGTAAATTATGCTTCATCAGGTGAGGCTGGACCACAGAATGTTTGAAATATTTAGGAACAATGGCACTAATGATGAGTTGATAATATTAAAACATCATGGCTGAACACTTCAAATACCCCCTTAGAGACCAAGGTAATAATATATGATAACGGGAATAATATTCTCTTTTCTTTCCATAAGGTACTTGTAGAACTCTTCACAAGGTCTCAGCGATGACTCCTGTACAGTACCAGAAGGGTTTTCTGTTTGGTCTGTGACAATTATTTTCAATGACTGAATAAGAAATATTTTAAAATCCTACTGAAATCTTTGAAGACATTTTGAGACTTAGACAACTTACGTGTCCTTTTTGTTCTTTTCTCTGCACTCATACGTCTCCCTGTCTCACCTGAGCGCATAGGTGGCTTAATTTCAACAGGCTTCACATTTAACTTTAGGTTTATGTTTCCGTTTATCAGAAGCTATGGAATCTAAAAAAACAGAGGAGGTACTGCAAAAAGACGTTGCTAAGTCCTCCAGACACGACTGAAGGTTATTGCTTATGTAAATGTGTAGAATGGTTTGATAAATGTTTTCTTTTGGAGTATGTACAAAAATTATTTGACTAACAAGTATACTTGTGAGAGAAGAAATGCACTTACTTAGTATCTATCCAAGCCATAGATACTAATTCCTTCGGGGTGTGTGTGTAGGAGTGACGTGTGTCTCTAAGCACCTGGGCTTAGTTACTACAACAGACCGATCAAAAAGAACCTGGTAAATCACAGGACGTTCACTTATGTAAGGTTTTCAGGTTCTCTGTCCACCAAAGTCTAAAATATTATTATATGAACATGTGGTAAAGATTAAAGAATCAGCCAGCTGAAGTGTCTTCTTAGCGTAATGAGAAAAAGCAAACCAAAGCACCTTAAGGTTCAACTCCACAATAGCTTGACCAGTGTGGTGGACAGAGACTCCTGATGCGATTCCTCCACCCAGGTCTCCTGGTTCGATTTCTCCACCCAGGTTTCCTGGAGCGATTCCTCCACCCAGGTCTCCTGGAGCGATTCCTCCACCCAGGTCTCCTGGCAATCTGACATCCATTTTCATCTTTGGAAATAAATAAATCATATATGAGACTCTGAGTCCAGTTCTAGGAAATCATTCACATGCAGGATTGCACAGAAGATGAAGATAGAGTAGTTTGCACACTGAACACTGTGTTCAGATTAGTCCTGGGTCCATGAAGCACTCAGAATTATGATTACATTTACAGTATTTCACAGACACTCTTATCCAGAGTGACGTACATATTTATCATCATGCCAGTATCTGTGGTCCCTGGGCATCAGACCCTTACCTTTTGTCTCACTTGCACATTGTTGTACTCTCTCTGTCAGGTCAAATACTGAATGTGTCTTGCTTGATATCACAGTGGAAATGGGTTAAATCTTTTCTTATGGATGTGGTTTTATGCTCAGATATTTCAGTGATCAGAAGATTTACTCCATGCTGAGCTGCTGTAGGTGAGGTGGTGAAGGTGGGGTGAAGGTTGGGTGGTGAAGGTGTGGTGGCTCCTCCCCAACCCTTACCACAAGAAGCTCCCTGTAATCTTCTAGCTACTAATCTGTGTAAATCTTCTAGCCAATAATGTATGTAAATCACATGCAGATCAATCATGACGTTAACTTTGTAATGAGGAAGCAGTCCAAAACAGAACTGCAGCCTCATTCATTCACTCAGTCACCATCTGATCTGCTTCACCTTCTGTTAAGATTCTACTTTCCTCAGCATCCTGCCAGGTGGTCTGTCTGTTGTTTAGTTTAACGGTTTGTTTGTCTATTCTTTTTGATCATCCATTTGTTTATTGTCATCTCTCACCACAGTGATTTCCATGCATTTTGCACAAGTTACATTTATCCAAAGCCTTAGCAGGTGTAATGAGGAGGCGGGCAGAGGGGTAAATAGGTAAAAGGAGGGGACCTTTATTTATATAACACAGGGCTGCTAGCACAGGGGCCAGCACAGCTGTGATGAACACCACTACTCTGCAAGGCTGCATACATACAGGACTGCTTTTGAAACCAAGGTCGCAGTGACACTAGAAACACGTTTAAAACAAGAAGATCTTTTCCCTTTTTTTGTCATTTGCTGTTTTTTTTTTCCTTTTTTGGTACAAAAATGGTACAAACAACAATACAAAATATTTGTGCTGTCGACAGTTTACAAAAAAGTCATTTTAACTGTATAACTGTGCAGTGATTGTGTTCTTTTCTGGAGTTAGTTGTTTTATATCTACTTTTTCTCCTTCATTATTGTGAGTATAATACACTCCAGAAAGGTCTCTGGAGGAAAGAAAACAAGAACGACCACGGTCATGCGGGTCGCTTCAAATCTCAAAATCTTCAGTATGATATTTCATAGATACTCGTTGTTGTCCATTAGAAAAAGATACATGCAAAAAAAGGAAATAAAAAGAGAAAACAATGAATAAAGCTCCAGTTTTGTCTCATCTGTCCAGCTCCAAGCAGTGACAACATTATGTACATACAGCAGTGAGGAACACAGCACGTCCCACCACAGAACTGCTCTCTGTCCACTCTGTCCTCTCTGTCCTCTCCGGTCCTGGTGGTCTCGTCCCTTTCCTGAAGCTCTGGTTTGCATGCTACACACTACACACCCTCTTCACAACGCACTCTGAGGCCTGACTCCTTTAGTCTGGCCAGGGCTGGTTCACATAGAGGGATTGAGAAACAGTATGATTTAGGATCCACTTCAGCCGCTAGACAGACAGACGGACGAGGACATGAGCGTCTGCTGAACCTCTAAATCTTCTGTTTGCCACAGAAGCGTGTCAAAGACACATGCACAAATGTATTTTACAAAATGCTTAATGACATTAAGTGTCAACCTGTGCGATTGCCCATTTCACATTTTAGTGACTCGCCACTGAATTTAGGGAGCAACCTAACATATGTCACAAACAGCAGAGATTTGGCCTGGCACCTCTGGGTAGTTTTTTAAACGGGTGTAGAGCTGCATGTTAAGCTGTATGTGCAGCAGCAGGAAGAGGCGTGGCCTATGGATCACAGTGGTGCAGAGTTCAGCAGGGAGATGTACAGTATAGATCTATTCATGAAGAGAGCGTATAGCTGAACCCCTGGCAGATGGGAAACACTACTGTGGAGAAACGTCCCCCCCTCTAGAATCATCCAGTTATGCTTTGCACCAACGTAGCAATTCCAAAATAAAGTCTGCTCAAAGTAAACATGTGTTTGTGTGAGAAAGAACAGGAAGGGGTGTGTAACTGTGCAGTAGCAATATTTATCTGTAAACAGCAATAAAATTATATGGCATTAGGCTTGGAATTTCTCAGAGTTTACCAGAAACTCAAATGGCTTATCATGTGGTGTTCTGAAGCCTATTTTCCAAAACAACTCTAATAACTCATTAAAAGCAAAGCTAACCAGAAATTTTGGAAAATAAAATAGAGAAACTCAAAATAAAGAAACTGTACAAAACATCTAATTCCATTAAAATAAATGTTCAAAGAAAACCATATGTACAACAGTATTGATAGCATTTGTTATGTATGCAAAGCCCGAACAGACATTTGTACAGCTGTGGCCATGCTTCTGTAAATAAAAGCAATTATACAGCACATGACAAAGCTGCAACCTATCAGATATGGCCACCTGAACTTGCGTCATAGCACATAGCCAATCACAGAGACTTTTGAAAAATGGATACTTCTACCCAGGTGACATTTTACAATGACTGCACAGGATTTTCAACAAAGCTTACAGACAAGTTACATCAGCTCAACATTAAAGAGGCTGACATAAACAGCCTTTTTGTCTCGACTTTAACGTTTTGAAGTGCCCTCTAAAAAAAAAAGCAAAGTAAAAGATGATCAAACGCTGCATCCCTGTTCTACTACTCCCGTAACCACGTTTTGAGATTTCTAACGTTGATTAATACGTTCTGCCATCAGTCCAGTTGCCCACTCTATAACTCACCCACAATAAAACTCTAAGCTGCTCCCAGTTAAAGCAAACCCAGCTCCTGGTGACCCAACCCCTGGTGACCCAGCTCCTGGTGACTCAACCCCTCGTGACCCCCCCGGTGACCCAGCTCCTGGTTACCCTTCCCCTGGTGATCCAGCTCCTGGTGAAAGCAAAGTGATACCTACTCCTATTGAGCCTCTAGCCCTGTAGCCGAGAAAGTCAACATGACCATGATGAGAACTTCAGAACCAACTGAACTTGATTCTCTGACACCCTCCACCCCTCACACCCTGTCCTCTACACCCTACGCTACTATCAATGCTGCAGTACCCTAGATTAAGACAGAGGGTCAAAGGCTATGTACACATTACCAGGCTGAAGTGAGGCAAATTAGATTTCTTTATAATGTGACATAAATCCGATTTTCTCAGGACTGTGGGGACAAATCTTTTCAAATCAGATTTGAATCCCTTTTGTAGGTGGCCCTAGATGAGATATGTATCTGATTCGTGGCTATGTGACATAAAATTTGGATGGTGAGATCAGATGTGTATCTGATTCGTGACTGTGTGACATAAATGTGGATGGTGAGATCAGATATTGTGCGCTTAGCGCATTTGGTCGTCAGCAAGCACAAGCAGCGTGGAGGAGAGCAACAGCCGTGACAACAGTAGCTACGGAAACAGCAAAAGCTAGCTGTCTGGCTTTTTAACGCCTTATCGACCGGATCGTGCACAGCTGATGAACTGATGGCATCACATTTTCCTCAAGAGAAAAATGCAATGCATGCTTCAGCCACTAGGGGTGTCAGTAATGGCCGTTTTAATACGGTGTTTTTGTTGGTGGTGGAGCTGGTGTGGCATGCAGACACATATCAGTGTTGGTCTGTTGTGGAGGACAGATACGTTCACACTGCCGTCCTGTAATTATGAATGTGAACCGTCAATCAGGCACATCCAGTTTGAGAAAGAAATGGAAAGTAAACAAAGTATGTAGTGTGAACAGAGCTATAGCTCAGACTTGTATACTTGTTGAGAAGGCGTCTCACTGACAGGCGTCTCACTGACAGGCGTCAACTGGACGGGGGAAGCATGGTGCGTGCTCTGTTGGTTGTAAAATGTCACTGGTTTGTGGAGGTGAGAATACCTCCACAAACCAGAGAACAAATACCTCTACAAACCAGAGAACAAATACCTCCACAATCCAGAGAACAAATACCTCCACAAACCAGAGAACAAATACCTCCATGTACCGGGGAGCAAATATGTCCATGAACCAAGGAATAAATACCTCCATGAACCAGGAACAAATACCTCCATGAACCAGGAACAAATACCTCGATGTACCGGGGAAAATATGTCCATGAACCAGGAAGTGTTACTAAGAATAATACACACTTACCCCTTCACAGATACCCCTCCCAAAAATCTGAGATCTTCAAATGTTCAAATGAAAGTTTTGTCTTCTGTATTAGCTGTCGTAACTATCTGCAAAACTGTCTGATAGATTGTCCCATGATGTACTGCATGGTACACCACCAAGGATGAGTGCACGAACAGGATGAGGGCCAGTGTGGGTAGAGGATCCACGAGGTTGCGGAGCTGATATGGGGTTTGACTGGGAAGGACTGGGGAGGACTGGGGTGAACTGGGTTGCACTGGGGAGAAAACCAGGCTGTAGTGGTTGTTTACCTGCTGCTACTTTTTAATCTGGCACATTGTGTCTGATGAATGCAGTCCTATTTCACAAGAAATCTCTCTGAACTCTGGGAAAGCTTTGAATATTACAAATAATTAAACATAGGGCCTTTGTTTTAATAAATTGCTTTGGATTAAAGCAACTGCCATATAAAAGTAATATTTCATGGTGGTGGAATTAACTGTGGCAGCCTGGGCTATGCCTGTGAGCTCATTGTGGGGGGGTTTGTTGGGTTTGGCTTGCAAAACTGATCCATTAATGATACAGCGCTTTGATATAATGTTAACTTTCAGTGTCCTGTATATGTTTTCAGACTGGAACTCAAGTTTGATGTGAGACTGGCAGCATCACCTTCACTGCAGTCACTCTCCACTGTCCTTGTTGGGCTCACTTTAAAGGCCTTGCTGATCCTCCTGCCATCAGAGAGACTCAGGCTGAAGAAGCCACATACCTCTGGGCTAACTGCCGATATTTTTCTTAACACAAAAGTCAAGAAAATGCAATTTATGCATTTTCATTATTTTACAGTTTAGTCCTCTTCAATACTGGGGTGACAGGCACACCAAAGGCAGGTGAAGAAGTGCTTGCCTCCATTATTATGATGAAATTCACCTCATCAAACAGAGGTCTAATCAAAACAAGCCACCAATGTTCAAGACCCACCTACTGATGTCCATGACCCACCCACCAATGTTCAGGCCCCTCCTACAATTCTTCAGGCCCCTCCTACCATTCACTTCCACCCTTCACATTGCAATAGACATCCTATAAGCATCAATGTCTTTCTAAAATAAATAGTAGAATAGCAAAAAACATAAAAACAACACAACCTTTATTAATTTCACAACTGTGGATTTGCTACAATGATGAATTTAATTGTACTTTTGAGTCTTAATCTGCTCTGCGTTGTATAATATAATAATAATAACTAATTATTTTGACCTAGTCGTGTTCTCCAGTCTGATGAATGCCACTGTTCCACTAACGTTCTGTAACTGCTCTCCCCACACTAGCTAGGTGCTATGTAAGGCTGTACAATCTAGAAAGACAGTGAATTAGCAAGTCTTCAGTGGTCCTTCTAAAGTAAACGTGGCTGGTCGGTTTTAGTAGTGAGCACGAATGTCAGGGGCAGGTCTGGACGGAAGGACAGTCCTGAGATTGGGAAAAATCCAAAACTACACACCACCAAAGGCACTTCTTAAACAACAGCAGACTAGCGACGACGACGACAGTGCTTTTCCACTTAATATACTTCAAGTTTAAGAAAGAAAAATAATGGCTTCCTCAGACTCTTGTCGAAGAGTAGAATGTGTAACTTCTACTCTTTTTTTTCTTTCATTTTTTCCCTAAGCAAACTGCAGCGTATCTGTTCTTGCAGCGGTGTGTAGCCTTGGGGGAGGGGGGTGGGGCTAGAGGGGTGCTGTTGGTTATTACCCCTCTGTCCCCCCGCAGCAGAAAGCCTGCAGACAGTTACCTTATCCACAAGCAAAGGAGCATTAAAACAAATACTACAGAGTACTTAGCATGAAAGAAAATCTGACTAGAAAATAACAAACAAAAAAAAAAACCCAAACAAAACAAGAAACTGATTTAAACAAAAAAACAGGAGGAAAGGTTGTTTGCAGGGGAGAGGAAGGTCCACACAGCTGTCTCACTGTACAAATACTCTCTGGAGCTGGGCAGAGACATGGCTGTTGGCGGTGTTGGTAGGTGTGTGTTTGAGAGAGTTCTGCTCCGTGATTGGAGGACGCAGCAGGTCAGGTGACATAAGAGTGACTAGAGAGGGCCTTCACCCCTGTCCTAGTCATCGTTCCCGCCACCATACATGTCGGCCAGCTTCTTGAAGCGCGGACCCCAATCGTTGAGGTAGTCATAGTCCTGCTCGCCACTGCTCGAGGAGTTCAGGGAGCTGACCGAGCCTGCAGTGGATCCGCTGCCCTCGTAGTCGAACACCAGCAACGAGTCATAGGGCGGCGCTGTCGGGTCATTATCCGCCGCACGCAGACCCTGGGACGCACAGGGGGAGAAAGTCTGAACAAACAAGCAAACAGAACGCAGCCTCAGTGCTCATCGGCAGCAGCCCCAGCACATTGAGGAGGTGAATCAAATCTCCCGGAAGATCCTGGCACGGGCGCGACCAGCTGGGTGCCTTTGGATTCCTGACCACCGTTCTGCTTTCTCCAGAGGATCAGACTTTCTGTTCTGGTGCTAGCTGTGTGAATGCTAGCTGATTCAATTAGTTGCTCGTTCATCTGTGCAACGTGGTGGTGACCGGAGAGTTAAATCATTGGAGCTGCTCCACAGAATAAACACCTCGCTGGAGAATAGACACCTTGCTGGAGAAAGTCATAGGCAGCAACCAGACTCATCACCAATGCAAAACGAAACTTAGTCACAGCTACTGCACATCTTTTCCATTGTTGTCTTTGAAACACTGAGAGAAACACTGCCCTGCTTCCTCTGAGGCCATAAGCCAGTGAAAGAATAACATGTAAATGATATGTATGGTCTTCATGTTCATTTGCTTTGTAGTGAATGACACACCCAGACTATTCAAGGTAAACACAACCCACCCCTGCATAAGACATGAGTGAAGGAATAAATGAACATGCACACAAAACAATCGCACACAAATATGTGGCAAAATGTTACAGAAGGTTTTGAATTCTGTGTTATTTCTTTAGCAAAATCCAAGCAGGGCATTCTAAATGTGGCCCTATGAACAGCTTCAAAAAGTGAGCTCTAACTTAAGTGCGCAGCTGCTCCCTGGATACGCGTTATACCTAAAGTCATCGCAGTGCGTAGTTAATTGAATGCTTAATTAGAGGTTGTTGTAAAGTACAGTGTAAAAACTGCAGTGTGTGTGCAGAGAGAGGAACAGTGTTCTTCAGTAGTTTACAGTGACTGGGATTCCTGATCCACTGGCTCCTGTCATACTTAACAACAAGAGAATCCTCCCTGTGAATATACCATATGGGTTAACGTTTGCCTTTTGCGCTTGGGATGGTAGATGGAGCAGACGAAGGGGCCTCAATGCTCCTCTAATTAGGGCACCACACCTGTTTTAATTGGTATCAGGTTTGCGAGTGGCCTTCAGTGTGCAGCAGGGCAGCCGGCTGTTAGCTGAATGAAGTGTGTTCATGTAACAAAGCCAAGTAAGTGGCATTGACCTGGAGGAGCTCTCTCTCTCCGTCTGGAGGTGCTCATTCCCTCTGTCTGGAGGAGCTCTCTCCCTCTGTCTGGAGGTGCTCTCTCCCTCTGTCTAGAGGAGCTCCCTCCCTCTGTCTAGAGGAGATCTCTGTCTGGAGCAGCTCTCTCCCTCTGTCTGGAGGTGCTCTCTCCCTCTGTCTGGAGGTGCTCTCTCCCTCTGTCTAGAGGAGCTCCCTCCCTCTGTCTAGAGGAGCTCTCTCCCTCTGTCTGGAGCAGCTCTCTCCCTCTGTCTGGAGGTGCTCTCTCCCTCTGTCTGGAGGTCACGACGAGCAAGGAGCAGAAACTCCAGACTCCACGTACCTCGTTGATGAAGTCTCCGATGTCCCCGGGGTGGGGTAAGACTGGCCGCAGGGGGTACTGGGACTCTGGCACCACGGGTCTCTCGTCTACCCGCCGCACGCCCGATGACTTGCACATGATGTGCTCCAGAGAGTCAGGCTGCTGTAGCTGGCTCAGGTCATAGTCCTGCAGGTTAATCCACAGTCGCACCAAAGACAGGTCCACTTAAGACACGCATCACAAGCCTTTGTCTGTCAAACCATGTTAACCTACAGTCACACCACAGTGTCCTTAATGTCCTTACATTTAGTATATAGTAAACTAATATCCCTCACCACCAGCTGATTTCTTTGTGACCAGGTGAAACAAAGTTACCCGCCTGGTGTTGATGGTTGACAGAGTGAACTTCCACCCCAGACACTGGGCTTAATGGAACAGCTCTAGGATCTGAACCCGCTCACCTGGTCTTCCTCCCCACCTCCTTCCTCATCATATTTCAGGATATTGTCTCTGACATCATCCTCTGGGTCGATCAGGAGCTGTTTGGTCTGCCTCTCTTTCTCTCTCCTCTTAATCCATACCACGAAGAGCAAAACCATACCTGTAGCACAGAAAACACACACACACACACACACACACACAAGCATGCCCAGTGTGAGAGATGAATAAAGAATGTATGGTAGTTCTAAGATGGTTTTGTTTGAAAAGTAACAGGCTCCCTGGCCATTATTCCGGTCACCATGCTTGGCAGGGCTATGTATTTTCCCAAACTGCAGTGTACACAGAGCTGGTCCAGCCGGCAGCACAACACACAAACGTAGGGTGTGACTGCTGGCAAAGAGTCTTCCTCATTCACACGGATTCATTTGGCTTGACATTATTTTTCTGGAACGTTCTAAAACCAGCTGTCAACTTTGGCCTAGGTAGTGTTCCAGCTAGTGCTACGTAAATAGATATGTCGGGTGGAGCTGACAGATATGCTGGGTGAAGCAGCTCACCCATCTGGACTCTACATGCGAGGGAGGAAAATCCCCTTGCTTGCTTCTTCACCACCCGCCAAACCTTTCACTTAGACACGGCACACCAGCACAGGCCCATTCGGCTTCAGTCGATAGATTTTACACCACAAAGTAGAAGGGAACATGAGGTGAGAATACCTCCACAAACCAGAGAACAAATACCTCCACAAACCAGAGAACAAATACCTCCACAAACCAGAGAACAAATACCTCCATGTACCAAAGCAAATATGTCCATGAACCAAGGAATAAATACCTCCATGAACCAGGAACAAATACCTCCATGAACCATGGAGTAAATACCTCCATGAACCAGGAACAAATACCTCGATGTACCGGGGAAAATATGTCCATGAACCAGGAACAAATACCTCCAAATAGCTCCATGAATCAGGGAGGAAGAACATCAGAGCATCATTAATACAGATGCTCTATATTAAAGCAGAACCACCTGGTTAAAATGTAATGAAAATAATAAAATAATATCTTTCTCCAGGCCATGTTCAGCTGTAGCCGGTGTAACACTGGTTTACCCTCTGGCTTGTCCAAAGTGCTCCCAGGTTTGGACCATGTTTGTGCTGTGTTGAAGCTGTAGAGTTTTTCCTACATATCAGCTCTTCCAGTGTTCCTCATCTGGCACTTGGCACCTTGTTAGTCCAGATGTGTCACATATGAACATTTTCCTTCTCTAAGATGGTGGCAGTTTTGTACATACAAGGCACTGCTGTAACAACAGTGATACAGTTTAATGTTTTTTTTTTTAAATGTTCCAAGTAGCTTATGTGTACCCAAACACATTACAACTGTTCATTGAATACTGCGACACATGCTGCCATTGTCAAAATGGTGACAGTCTTGTGAAAATATTGTGACATTAATGGTACTTATATTACGAGCTGCCACTCTAAACCAGAGCACATACAACTATCACAGAGTAGAGTCGCATTAGCATAATATATAATGTAATGTAATAGAACGTATTATAACGTATAATGTTCATTTGCATTAATGTTTCAAGTTACATTATTTACAAAGCAAATTAACAATCAAAAAGGCAATACTTTCTGTCCCAACACACACACAGTTATATCCTGGATCTTACCTAGAACTGACACTGAATCCTACAGAGGTCCTGCCCTAAGATACAACAATAACCATGGAGACCACAGTGGACGTGAGCAGAGTTACTCACTGAGTAAGATGATGATGCAGATGAGGATGGCGATGATGGCTCCGGTGCCGAGTCCCGCCGCAGCGACGGCTCCCGCCACGGTACAATCTCCGTGCTCATCACATGGACACACCTTCACCTTAATCACGGAGCGGTTAGAGAGCGGGGGGTTCCCAGAGTCGGACACCAGGACAGGCACCTCGTACACGCCCGACTCCAGAAACTGGATTCTCAGACCGAGCCGGGCATAGTCTCCTGTATGTGAGCATGATGGGTGGGGTTGTAGGTGAGGGGTAGAGGTGGGGAAAGGGGTTGTGGGTTGAGGCAGTATATCAGTAAGGGTAGTTGGGTATCAGTATGTGTAGGTAGATTTATCATTATGAGTAGGGTGTGGATGGGTATGATGGGGAGTTGGATTAGAGATTGAGATGAAGTAAGAGTTAAGGATAAGGGGATAGTAGTAGGGGTTAAGTATACGGAGTTAGTGGTAGGAGTTAGTGGTAGGGGTTAGGGATAAGGGGTTAGTGGTAGGGGTTAGGAACAGGGTTAGT
Source organism: Brachyhypopomus occidentalis (assembly GCA_020368025.1). NCBI lineage: Eukaryota > Metazoa > Chordata > Actinopteri > Gymnotiformes > Hypopomidae > Brachyhypopomus > Brachyhypopomus occidentalis. Next base: position 1,731,590 of record JAGXOD010000011.1, on the reverse strand, counting down.
GGTAGGGGTTAGGGATAAGGTGTTAGTTGTAGGGGTTAGGGATAAGGGGTTAGGAACAGGGTTAGTGGTAGGGGTTAGGGATAAGGGGTTAGTGGTAGGGGTTAGGGATAAGGGGTTAAACCAATCAATGGACTGCAAGATTTCAGCACGTAATCTTATTGTGAACAGGATCAAATCTTTCACCAATATTTAAATCACATCAATGACAATTGTCCAATAAGTGCAGAATCAGAATCAGTATAGTAATGGTCATCACTGGGATAATCTGAGCTCGAATTTGATCGACTGAAGCAGCATTTGGCTTTCTGTTTCGAGATTTCTGTTAGCCTTTGCAGTTTGTGGTGCATTGTACAGGGCCACAGGTTCCTCACACTTTATTGAAAGTCACTGTGAAACTGATAAGGTATTATTCATGCAGCTTAGGGGCTTTCAGAGCCTTTTCACTACACTGACAGGACTGATTCTGAGGCTCCTGCTCAATCAACTCTTTTGAACAATTTAAGAAGAAACAATCAAATAAACAGGAGCACAAGCACCATGCTCATCTTGACTACTTGGGATGGCGAACTGTTGCCGAGGTGAGAAGCATTCTTAACACTGCTTTTCTGGAAGGTTCTTGCGCCCCGCTCACCGTTGAGACGAGACACGGTCCAGTTGCGTCGGATGGCGGAGGGGTGGACAGGCAGCTCGAAGACGAAGGGGCCCACGTTGGGGTCGGAATCGGCGTCCGCCGCCGTGATGTTGATAAAGCTGCTGTAGGACCTCTCACAGATCTGAGCCTCCCGTGGCACGAGGGAGGGTGCGTTATCATTCACATCGATCAGATAGATCTGAAGTGTGCCAGTGCTGCTAGCTGGAGGGGAACCTGCCAGAGAAAGACAGGGAGGACAAATTAACATATAAACGAATAAATCTTCATTTAGATATCTCGGTCCAAGGGCTACCAAAATAAGGGGAGAGAGAGGGAGAGAGAAAGAGAGAGAGACAGAGAGAGAGAGAGAGAGAGAGAAGGAGAGAGATGAGGACTGGGGGGAGGAACTGTGGTACATCTCCGCCATGTTGCCATGCTGGTGTTAACCACATTCTCCACATGCCTGACATGCACTGAAGTGTGAGACTACATGTTCCCAGCGTAATGAGCGTTTCTGTTACAGACGTATAAAACAAGACCTCCTGGTTCTGCTGACATTTGACCTGTGTGTGATCACACGAGGAGAACTACCACACGCCCTTTACCACGTTTTGTTCTGCCGAGCGGCGCTCGCTGTGGGTGCTAATGTCACGTCCGCTTGAATCTCTATTTTAACCACTGCCTGGAAAGGAGACCAAACAGCCAATCAGGTGTCAGGTCAGTTTCTAAAATGCAGAGGCACCTTACAGTTCAGTGCAGATGTATAGTGTCTTGAGAGGAAGTAGAGCTGGAGAAGCACATTTCCCACAGTGCACCAGGAGAAGACACACGGCCGCATACTAAGAGCTTTACACGTCTGCTAAAGGCTCAAACTTACTGGTGGATTTATTCTGTTTTGGATATTCAGTCCCCTTCCTTTGGCTGCCATTTTCAACAGCTGGTAGGATATTCAGCTCCACTACATTTATCGTGGAAACCCCCATAACAGATTTACTGCATGTCAGACAGGCGAAACACACGGTTACTCATCCTGGAGAGAATGAATGTGGAGCGAAACGAGAGGAACTATGGAGATAAAGGAGATAAAGAAATGAGAGATGGAGAGAAAAGTGAGCGGAGCTCTGTGTGTGTGTGTGTGTGTGTGTGTGTGTTTGTTTTGGTAGTAGTGAGCTTTCACCCCCTGGCAGGTTGTGCACTGAGGCTTCTATAATCAGCTGCCAGTGTGGAATTAACCAAACCCTCTCAGACATCTGTCTCCATTAGTGCACACATGAACACACACACACACACGCGCACACACACACACACACACACACACACACACACACACACACACACACACGCACGTGCGCGCGCGCACACACACACACACACACACACACACACAGAGCTGATAAAACTCAGCTCTTGCCTTTGGAGGCAATGCACGTGTGCACTCTCTCTCTCTCTCTCTCTATTCATCTCTTCCTTTTGTTCCCTCTGTCTAATTCAGCACTAGATTGATGGCCAGTGGGAGGAGAGGGAGGAGAGCAGAAGGAGTGCTTGTTCCAACCCTTCCAAAAGCCCCACCTCCAGGAGCAGTGCATCATGGGAGATCACTTCCTCTGGAACGCCCCTCTTATCTAGTGGTCATTAGTTCAGCAGTGACTGCTGACTGCTAAGTTCTGCCACCAGATCCACACACTGAACAACCCTGCAGACATACCTCACACACCTACACACTTCTAACCTGCAGACATACCTCACACACCTACACACTTCTACCTGCACATACCTCACACACCTACACACTTCTAACCTGCAGACATACCTCACACACCTACACACTTCTACCTGCACATACCTCACACACCTACACACTTCTAACCTGCAGACATACCTCACACACCTACCCTGCTGACATCACATACCTCACACACCTACACACTTCTACCCTGCACATACCTCACACACCTACACACTTCTAACCTGCAGACATACCTCACACACCTACACACTTCTACCCTGCACATACCTCACACACCTACACACTTCTACCCTGCACATACCTCACACACCTACACACTTCTACCCTGCACATACCTCACACACCTACACTTTTACCCTGCACATACCTCACACACCTACACTCTTCTACCCTGCACATACCTCACACACCTACACTCTTCTACCCTGCACATACCTCACACATCTACACACTTCTACCCTGCACATACCTCACACACCTACACACTTTACCCTGCACATACCTCACACACCTACACACTTCTACCCTGCACATACCTCACACACCTACACTTTTACCCTGCACATACCTCACACACCTACACTCTTCTACCCTGCACATACCTCACACATCTACACACTTCTACCCTGCACATACCTCACACACCTACACACTTCTACACATTATTCAACAACAGCACACATTTGAAGAAATATAATATCCTTATTGTCTGAGTACAAAAGACTGTCAGTCTGATTACTTAAGCACACACATGGTAATACTCTGCTGTATCATGCACTCAAGGGGACTCACTGATAGGGAGAAAACATATGCAGTCTCTGTCTCTCTCTCACACACACAAACACACACACACACACACACACTCACACACACATACAAATGCACTCTCACACACCGACGCACACACACACCCTCTCACTCACTCACTCATGCAGGTGCATACACACGCTAACACACACACACACACAGTGATAGTCCTGTGCACAGCACTCGTGGAAGCATTCTGTCTAAGCTGATATCAGCATTAAGCAGGTTTTAAAATGCAATGAACACCAACAGCAGCAGACAGAAGAGGGCGCTATAGAGTGGGTCTGTGTGGGAGGGGGAGCGCTGGTGATTGTGGGGGATTAGGGCGGTTATGGGGATGATGCACCCAATGACAGCATTACGCCTCTAAATGTAATCCCCCACAGTAACTATTACCATAATCCCCTAGATTATCAACACACACTCTCCAAGTGCAATACTCAGGGTCTGCAGACAGACAGACATACACACATCTAAAGGAATTTCTAGTTTAATGGTGTATAACCACAGCCTACTCCATGTCCTGTAGGTTGGGGGAGGTTGTGACTGGGTTTAGGGCCCTTCATCCCAGAGTGTGAGGTCCACACACTCAGAGAGTTCTGGCCCACACACTCCGTATTAGCTCCAGGCTGAGCAGTAGCTTCCTCATGTCTCACGCTCAGGCATAGCAGAAACCCCAGACACCTCTCTCTCTCTTTATCCCTCTCTCTCCCCATCTCTATCTCCCTCTCTCCTACTACGCTTCCTTCTGAAAATATCCAAGAAGAGAAACAAACAATACAGGCATTATCGAGTTTTCCATGCTTTGGTCTGGAGGTTCGGGTTCCTGTTATGGTCCTGCCTGGGTTTCTGTTCTGGTCCTGTCTGGATGGGACTATTGTGATTGAGAGCCTCAATGGGGGTGGGGGGGGGGGTAGAGAGAGGGGGATAGAGAGAGATAGAAAGAGAATCTATACAGAGAGAGAGTTCACAGAGAGAGAGTTATTAGAGAGAATAACAAAGCACATAACACCCTGTACTGACAAATTAAATTACACAGCATAACAAATTTAAGTGTTATAAATTACTTGACCATTAATACAATTAATACAATTAATAATCGAGTGACCTCATCAAAATAAAGAGCAAAAACAAAGGCGAACCCTCTCAAAACAATGAGTGAGTGTGAACTGGCCATGGAGACGAAGCCACACGGCCATAGAGACCAGGATCTGCACCCACTGCTGGTCCTGCAGATTTTGGACAGTTTATACAGTGCCAGGAGATCACAGAAAACACTATGAAATATGGATTCAGTTATTTAGACTGTAATCTAATATCCTTTAACAGTTGTTTAGACTGTAATCTAATGCCCTATTACAGTTATTTATACTGCAACCTAATGCCCTTTTACAGTTATTTAGACTGTAATTTAATATCGTTTAACAGTTATTTAGACTGCAATCTAATGCCCTTTTACAGGTATTTAGACTGTAATTCAATATCGTTTAACAGTTATTTAGACTGCAATCTAATGTCCTTTTTCAGTTATTTAGATTAATCTGATGTCATTTTACAGTTATTTAGACTGTAATCTAATGTCTTTTTCTTAGTTATTGTTTACCTCATGGCATTTCATTTTGGTTCATGCTGATGATGTTTTTTTGCTGTTGTTATTTTTTAATTTAATTTATTACTTTTCTATCCTTTGTATATCAATAATATATTTGCATATACTGTATTTCTGTAATTCTTTGGCAGAATTCTCCCCTGCTACGGCTGTATCTCCACAGCCCTGGACTGCTATTACTGACCATCAAGAAGTCAAGGACTCTTAATAATAAGAATTACATAGAGAACACACACACACACATATATATATATATATATATATATATATATATATATATATATATATATATATATATATATAAACAAAGATCTATTCATCATTCCCATCTATTCTTTGTTTATGTATTTCTTTAATTACTGTTGTCATGGTGACCGGCATCGGCCAGAGGAGGATGGGTTCCCCCACTGAGTCTTGGTTCCTCTCAAGGTTTCTTCCTCGGGCTCTTAGGGAGTTTTTCCTTGCCACTGTCGCCCTTGGCTTGCTCACTGGGGGCTTGGACTTGGGCACTTGTAAAGCTGCTTTGTGACAACAACTGTTGTAAAAAGTGCTATATAAATAAATTTTGATTTGATATTTCATCCTGTCATGTCCATTGAGCACATTTGATTTGATATGAAATAGAGAGCGAGAGAGAGAGACAGAGACATAGACAGAGAGATGGAGGGTGGTTAGGGTTTAGGGGATTGAGTGTTAGGGTTGGGGACTGAGTGTTAGGGTTTAGGGAACTAAGTGTTAGGGTTGGGGACTGAGTGTTAGGGTTTAGGGGACTGAGTGTTAGGGTTTAGGGAACTAAGTGTTAGGGTTGGGGACTGAGTGTTAGGGTTTAGGGGACAGAGTGTTAGAGTGTTCCCAGATGAGGAGCTTTAATGGCTCCTCCTTTCATCCCTCCTCCTTTCATCCCTCTCTCCACTCGTCCATCAGAGAGAAAAGGCGCAGAGAGGCTGGAGGCAGAAAGGCAAGACACTGCTGCCCACGCTGCACACCACGGCCATGACGGTGTCAGCCAGCGGTGAGAAACAGCCATGCATTTAGGCAAACGGCAGAGCTGGCCGGTCTGATAAGGCCCCAGGGTAGGCCAGCACTGTGTTTGTCTGTGCTGATTGGGGTTGTGCTCAGCTAAGCTTGCACACGATGGGATATTAGAGAGAACAAACAAACAGAGTTAGAGCGAGAGAGAGAGAGAGAGAGAGAGGGAGGAAGGGAGAGAGAGAAGGAGAAGGAGAGAGATTGAGGGAGAGACTAAGATAAGGAAAAAAAGAGAGAGAGAGAGAAAGAGGGGAGAGAGAGAGGGAGAGGGGGAGAGAGAGAGAGAGAAGGAGAGGGAGAGATTGAGGGAGGAGATAAGGAAAGAGAGAGAGAGAGAAATATATTAAATGATATGTATTAAATGTATTTTTGCTTGTCATCATGTATATGGGACTGGTTTAATACTATGTACACATAAGACTTGTTTAATCTTATGTACACATGGGACTGGTTTAAGATACAGTTTGAATGGGAGTTCTAAATATATTGTGCTGATATTTTAACACATTCATCAATTTCTCCTCAACACACCGATAACACACACTCTCTCTCCCGAAACAGTACAGTTTAGAGGGACAGAAGGTCCTTTTAAAATTTACATCATCTTTATCATTTTCCCCTGGCTTACGAGGTTGTTTAGTGATCCTCATGCATATTTAGTAGTATTTGAAATCTCTGTGGTTTGCCTCTCTCCATTGAACCCTGGGTTTAGCTTATTTTATTATGAATTCTTATATGTTGGCCTATATTTCATTCGCTTAAACACCTGTCAGTCTTTGTCAGTCTGTTATTCTATGTTTTATTGGCCTTTGGTATCAAACAAGCACAGAGTGGAGAGACGAACACGCCTCACCGTTGTCTGCAGCCAGGAAGGTGGCCTCGTAGACATTCTTCTTCACGTAGATGGACTCTCTGTCCAGAACAGCCGACGTGGTGATCTGACCATTAGTCGAATTGATAGTAAGCCAGTTAGCAGGGTCTGACAGCTTAGCATACCTACGTGTGGAGATAAAAGAGCATTTAGACAGAGAGACAGAGAGACAGAGAAAGAGAAAGAGAGAGAGAGAGAGAGAGAGTGTGTGTGTGTGTGTTTGAAATCTAAGCAGCACATAATGGCATTTTTAAGATTTAAACTCTTGATCGTAAAGGAATTCTGTAACAGTACATAAAAATTGGAACAAACACATTTGTGATAAAAATGCTTTATTGTAGATCAGTGATTACCCTTCATCGCTGATTATTATTGTGGCCTCTTAAAACTGCTTTAAAAAATACAGCTGAAATGCCAGTACAATGAATAAAAAATAAAGGCCTTCTTATGCAATATATATGCTATTTATTTAGCTATATATGTAAATGTTATTTATTTAGCAATATATGTATATGCTATTTATTTAGCTATATATATTCATTTCGCTATATATGTATATGCTATTTATCTCCCTGTACTATTAACACCCATTGATGGTAAAGAAGACGTGGGCTACCTGTCCAGCATTGTGGTCAACAGTCTCACTGTTAGTTATTCTCTTTCATGTTAGCTTCCGTGTTGGCTGGTTTTTACTGTCTGACCTCATAAACTTCAGGATTAATGTTTAGCTGTCAGTACTTTTAGGCACATTATACAGTAAACATTATGTATTATTTAAGAACAGTGAAAATAACAGGAAAGATATGTAGCTACAAAAGTCTGGAATGAATCTGGACCCAGTGGAGATCTTTGGAGTGAATTAGGTGGTCCACCACCACAGTATTCGTGCGGTAGTGTGGAGATACCTGTGGCCATTGGAGTCAGCGTTTTTGGTCTAATCTCGTTCTGGTTGGCTAACCCCCAGAGAGGTGGAGTCATTGTTTTTGGTGTAATCTCGTTCTGGTTGGCTAACCTCCAGAGAGGTGGAGTCATTGTTTTTGGTGTAATCTCGTTCTGGTTGGCTAACCTCCAGAGAGGTGGAGTCAGTGTTTTTGGTGTAATCTCGTTCTGGTTGGCTAACCTCCAGAGAGGGGCCTTGTGTGAGGCAATTGCAGAAACATTGCACTTTTGTCCTGTTTCAAAAATACACTGACACAACCTCCATACAAACTGCTGACCACAGCAAGCCCTGTCTGCATCTTCGTCCAGCTCTTCAGGCACAGAGGAATCTTCGGGGCAAAGCCTTCCAAACTGCAGTGGCCCTTTAAACACTCTTTCGCTGACGAGGACATCCAGGACATTCAGAACACACATCACCTTCTTGCTGTCTCCAAACAAGATTCAAATTTTTCAGCTTTACTTGATTACTTCGGGCTTGAGCCAGAGGACTAATGCATCTTACACACACACACACACACACACACACACAGGCAGAGTGTCATCTCCTTTGATCTGTCTCTCTCTCTCACACTTCCTGGTTATTGTCTTTTTGAACTATTTGCTGTTCAACAAAACAGGCAGACGTACAGTTAGACAGACAAACGTACAGTTAGACAGACATCTATAACCGAGACCTATACATTCAGGTACATCTTGACAAATGTAAATTCTTGCTTTAATTGTGGTTTAGACTTGTGGTTTTAGCACTAAAGGCCCAGGAGATGGTCCATGTTTTTGCTCTAACCAAGCTTCCAACACAACTGAACCCACCTGAACCCACACCTACACGAGTATGTGGCTAGTAATTGATGCATTGTTTATGTGCTCGGCGTTTGATGACTGGGGAACCAGCGGCAGACGAAAACTCCAGAGTAAACATCCATCTGCTGGCTTAATAAACAGGACCCCAAACAGCAGCAAAGTCATCATCAACCTTCTACTGCAGAAGTTCTTCATGAGAAACATGACATTTCCTAATGTCTTATCACTTATTTAGTGCACATCATCATGAGTGTGACATCATCTAACCCTAACAGTCTCCAATGAGGTTCTCTCTCCATTATCACTCCATTAGACCAATGCTCCACACCCACAGCCCAAACACCACACCCCACACACCACACCCTACACCCACAGCCCAAACATCAGACCCCACACCCACAGCCCAAACACCACACCCCACACCCACAGCACAAACACCAGACCCCACACCGACAGCCCAAACACCAGACCCCACACCCACGGCCCAAACCTCAGACCCCAGACCACAGATCCACGTGGAACTGGGAGATTACGCCTTGCTTAATTTCAAGGTATTCTTTTAAGGTCACACTATGTGTGCATGCATGTGTCTGAATCCTGAAAATGTGTCTGCATCCTGAAAAACTGGCCAAGAAGCCTTCAGTTCTGATTGTTCTGTCAGTTCTGTACAGTCCTGTTTTCCTTCATCCAACACAGTGATGAACACCTTGTGGTTTCCACATCAGGCACATGGGCTATACATGGAGATCAGAAGAAACCAGAGCAGAGGTTAACGACTCTGACCTCCGGCCCGTCAGCAATCAGTCGAATTTATCTGCTTGTACACGTCTGAAAGAGCACTTATCTCTCTCTCTCACCACCCAACTACGCCATCATTAAAACTGGATTAACATCGGCTGACGATAAAAAGCCATTACAAAAGCCCCGTTCCTGCGCACAAGACCCTTCACCACTTTAAACAACCTTTTAATTAAACTCCCCAAACAGCACTTAATGCAGACACTATAAACTTGTAGTAAGTGTATTAAACTCAATAATGGCCCTTCGGCGCTCGCCGATCTGCCCCTGGTGGAACGGAGCTCCTGCATACACTGAGCTCCACCTTTGTTCGTCCTCTGCATATTAAATAAGGGAAACGAAGATGCCCAGATTAACGGCCACTCCACAACATCCTGGATGCAGATGTAAACGTCTATGGCTCTGCTGAAGCAGTGCCGCCACGAATATATATACGAGAGATTCAGGGAGAGGCGGCGAGCATCTGAGCAAGTGTGAGAGGGTGAGGCGTGTGGGGTTGGGGAGCGTCCTAGATCACAAGTGTGAGAGGGTGAGGCGTGTGGGGTTGGGGAGCGTCCTAGATCACAAGTGTGAGAGGGTGAGGCGTGTGGGGTTGGGGAGCGTCCTAGATCACAAGTGTGAGAGGGTGAGGCGTGTGGGGTTGAGGAGCGTCCTAGATCACAAGTGTGAGAGGGTGAGGCGTGTGGGGTTGAGGAGCGTCCTAGATCACAAGTGTGAGAGGGTGAGGCGTGTGGGGTTGGGGAGCGTCCTAGATCACAAGTGTGAGAGGGTGAGGCGTGTGGGGTTGGGGAGAGTCCTAGATCACTTCTTCAGTCAGACTCGCTGATGAAATGCCAATCAGCACAGAGCAGATCAGATCGTGTTTAGGCAGTGATGTCAGTTCTGGGGCGACCATCGAGCCATCAAAGAGACGACGAGACAATGAATGTAAAAAGGACCAGCTCAGCGACGGTGGTGCGACGGCAGGACGACGGGGGCGGCCAGACGGCAGCGCTGAAAAGCTCATTAGCATGAAGGATACTTGCACTGGTAATATTCCGAGGGGTGTTGAGAAGAGAACGCCAAGGAAAATATAGTGAATAAGCAAAGAAAAGCAAGAGTGAAAAAAAGAGAAAAAACTTTTGGAGGAAGTGCAAAAGAGAGAGAGAGAGAGAGAGAGAGAGAGAGGGAGGGGAGGTAGAAGCTCCTCAGGCTCCGCCCACTCCTCATTATTCTCCGATAAAGAATATTTGGAATTAATTGTCAGGGGGAGGGGCAGGGGGTGTGGTTAAGCCTCAGGCAGCGAGGTCTCTGGCCAAACCGACAGCTCGTTACAGTCAGGTAGCACTCTGCGGCGGTAATCTACCTCGCGGGTGTGTTTCAGATCGTCTCTCGTGGTTACCCAGCCTAATCAGCAGGCTTAGCCAACTATGCACATTACCTGAAGTTTGTCAGCAGCCCTGAAGAGTGATCGCCCCGTGTCAGCTCCACCGCTAACGAGCAGCGTGGCGGCGTGACTTGGAGGCGCGCTGAGGTAGAGGTATGCTCCTGTCACAGCACCGCCATTACTCACGCACTTTTAAAGGGACGGCAGAGTAAATTTGCTTCATGTGGCTTCTAGGGCAACAATGGTTGCCATTTCTCTTTAATGGGGTTTGCTACGCTTTTGTCTACTTCAGCTAAATGCCTCCCCAATTCATAGATGACGTTCCCATCGAAGCTTCCTGACTCAGAACTGACAGCAAAATATGCACAAAGAAGCTGTTTTAGCTTTCAACCAACATCCAACTACAAGATAGATAGGGGGAGTGAGAGAGAGAGGGAGTGAGGGAGGGAGGGAGAGAGAGAGAGAGAGAGAGAGAGAGAGAGAGAGAGAGAGAGAGAGAGAGCATGATGGCCCAGCTGGTAATTTCAATATCTTCCTAAATTATAATGTACACCCAATTTACTCTCATTAGTAGTGAAATTAACTGGTAAATTTGTTTAGATCACTCTCCCTCAGAGGTAGAGAGAAAGAAAATAAGAGTGAAGAATGAGAGAGAGAGAGAGAATGAGAGAGAGAGAATGTTTGTGTGTGTGTGTGTGTGTGTGAGAGAGAGAGAGGATTGTGGGAGCGTAAATACTGGAGAGAATGCTAGTCTGGCCTTTCAGGACACACTAAAATCTGGATCATCTCTGAAATTAAATCAGGCTGATCAAACATATACACTCTAGTACACACACGTACACACACACACACACACACACACACACACAAACGAGCAGTTTCACACAAGCTCATGTTATTAACTCTGGCTGGCACTGGTTGAACAGGAGCTGGGCTCTTATGAGCAAACATAACAGTATTTGCAGGTAAGATGATGCCAAACGGGTCTGTGAGAGCCTCAGTATCAACACTGTAATAAAGGGCTGGGGCTATGGATGGGCCTGGATCTGCCTGTGGGTGTGGCCTGTGGGTGTGGGTCTCTGCATGAGCCTTCATGTCTCTGCATTTGGAATGTGCACTGGGCCCGTTCGTCTGCATGGAGCCTGTTCTTAGTGTGCTCAGGGCCTCAAAGGAGCCTGGCAGAGTCCACCTAGAGGAGACCTGCTCAGGGCAGAAGCAGTCAACAGCCCTGCCAGAGAGGAGGGCAGAGGGGAGGGGAGGGAGGGGAGGGGAGGAGAAGGGAGGGGAGGAGAAGGGAGGGGGTTGGGAGATGACATAGAAGAATAAAGCCCTAGTAGTCGAAGAGTTCAGAGGTGCACGTAGACCCAACACCTAAGTACAGAGCCCCTGCTACACCAGCTAATTCAGTGTACAGCACCTTCCGGAAGCTTCTATCTCTTACCGGATGGTCTGCTGCATTAATGTGTCCGGGTCCTTTGCCGAGAACGTGGTGATGATGGTCCCAGCAGGGACACCCTCCTCAAAACGCACCGTCTTGGGATTGTCGGGGAAGACGGGCGCCTCGTTAACGTCCCTGACTGAGATGGTGACCCCAGCGGTGTACTGCAGAGAGGACTGGATGCCATCAGCTAGAGGAGCCTGGTTAGACACCACCACGGTCAGCATAAAGGCGCGGTTCATCTCGAAATCCACCGGCTACAGAGAGAGAGAGAGAGAGAGAGAGAGAGAAAGAAAGAGAGAGAGAGAGAGAGAGAGAGAGAGAGAAGGAAGAGAGAGAGAGAGGGCAATAAGGAATATATATGATTATTGAAAGAATCTCTTGAGTTCATACCTGTGTGTAAGTGTGTATATGCCTGAGATTTCACAGCAACCAAGTGACCAAATGAGGGAAGACCATTGAGAGCACAGGAACAGGAATGGCCAGTGGACACTACCATTGGACAGGACCATTGGGAGTCACGACGGAGCAGACGTGCTCATTACATACACACACACGCGTCAGAGTTGAACAAGCCCCGCCCCGAGGTTAACTCGCTAAGAATAACGAGGAGGCCACGTTTTAACGGCCTTCTGCTGCTATTTGACACCCTGGTCTACTTTAAATAGTACACTTTTTCCAGCCAGTAAACAGTCAGTTCTCTGCTCTATCCAACGCGGTTAAATAAACTGAGCAGAGAGGGGTGAGGGGGCGGAGCCTCATCGTCACATGTAGCGGTGCCGTCTGTGCTGACTGAAGCTGACAGCACTTAAACGTTTTGTCAGTTCTGTCGCTGCGCTCTTCCGTCACGAGGGGTCAGGGAGTGCCATTGCTACGGATACCTCGGGGCGAGGGCGTTGTCGGAGCATGAGCGAAAGTGACAGCTCAGCATGGGTCTAATGAAGACATCGCCACCGTCGCCACCGGGAACAGGTTCAAAGGTGAGGTGAGGTGCCACTGTAGCTGACAAATGGAGATTGATGTAGCACTTTGTGTGTGTGTGTGTGTGTGTGTGTGTGTGTGTGTGTGTGTGTGCGCATGGCGTGCTATTATAATGGGGACGATATGTGCGTGGCATGCGTTAATACTTTGTACTGATTAGGAATGACACAAGGCTGCCCACACACACTCTCAAACGCACAGAGGAGATGAAGCTGAATAGGAAGTGACAGGAAAGGAGCTGTGAGTGTGTGTGTGTGTGTGTGTGTGGTAGGTATATGGGTTTATGTAATCTGATGGACTTACTTCTCCATGTTCATATGTCCTGAGTTTATTGCTCAGTGTATTAAACTAATTACCAGAGGCAGCAGATGCTTGAAAGAGTGGAGCTATTTACCTGTGTGGAGCTGTTGTGTTGTGTGGAGCTGTTTACCTGTGTGGAGCTGTTTACCTGTGTGGAGCTGTTGTGTTGTGTGGAGCTGTTTACCTGTGTGGAGCTGTTGTGTTGTGTGGAGCTGTTTACTTGTGTGGAGCTGTTGTGTTGTGTGGAGCTGTTTACTTGTGTGGAGCTGTTGTGTTGTGTGGAGCTGTTTACCTGTGTGGAGCTGTTTACCTGTGTGGAGCTGTTGTGTTGTGTGGAGCTGTTTACCTGTGTGGAGCTGTTGTGCTGTTGTGTTGTGTGGAGCTGTTTACCTGTGTGGAGCTGTTGTGTTGTGTGGAGCTGTTTACCTGTGTGGAGCTGTTGTGTTGTGTGGAGCTGTTTACCTGTGTGGAGCTGTTGTGTTGTGTGGAGCTGTTTACTTGTGTAGAGCCGTTTATTGTGTGGAGCTGTTGTGTTGTGTGGAGCTGTTTACCTGTGTGGAGCTGTTGTGTTGTGTGGAGCTGTTTACCTGTGTGGAGCTGTTGTGTTGTGTGGAGCTGTTTACCTGTGTGGAGCTGTTGTGTTGTGTGGAGCTGTTTACCTGTGTGGAGCTGTTTATTGTGTGGAGCTGTTTACCTGTGTGGAACTGTTGTGTTGTGTGGAGCTGTTTACCTGTGTGGAGCTGTTGTGTTGTGTACCTGTGTGAGCTGTTTAGCTGTTTACCTGTGTGGAGCTGTTGTGTTGTGTGGAGCTGTTTACCTGTGTGGAGCTGTTGTAGATATGTGAGGGTGGATGTAGATACATGAGGGTGGATGTAGATACATGAGGGTGGATGTAGAGAAATGTGAGGGTGGATGGAGATACTTGAGGGTGGATGTAGAGAAATGTGAAGGTGGATGTAGATACGTGAGGGTGGATGTAGATACATGAGGGTGGATGTAGATACGTGAGGGTGGATATAGAGAAATGTGAGGGTGGATGGAGATACTTGAGGGTGGATGTAGAGAAATGTGAAGGTGGATGTAGATACGTGAGGGTGGATGTAGATATGTGAGAGTGGATGTAGATATGTGAGAGTGGATGTAGAGAGAGCAGGTTTACCAGGCAGACTATAACATGATGGGGGAATAAAGCAAAACACTACTACAAATGAGAAATCAATATTCAATTTGTGGCAATAGTCTTTAGTGAACCTTGAGTGGTGTGCCGTGTGTGTGTGAGTGTGCGTGTGTGTCTGAGCGTGCGCATGTGTTGGGACAGAAAGAGAGAGGACATGCACTGCTGCACTGCTGTATTTGACCTCTGACCCCACCTTGACAACGGTTACCATGCCGTCGTTGTTTTCGGGGTTGGTGCGGATGGTGAAGTGACGATTGGCATCGCCGCTCACGATCCTGTAGACGGCATTCCAGTTTGGAGTCCTCGGCTCATCTTTATCCATCACGGTGAGATTGGCCACCACCACGTTCACGCTGTTCTCCAGTACCTCTCCGGAAAACTGGAGCAAGATGAGGGGTGGTGGGGATGAAGATGACGAAGATGATTCAATGATTACATAGAACAGAATTACACTACACTCATTTTAGAGTCTGCACAAATATAAAAGTCTTAATTGTTTTTTTTTAAACAGTTAAGGATTCTGAGTTTCCTACAGTCTGGGATACAGTCTCAGGTACAGTCTCAGGTACAGTCTCAGGTACAGTCTCAGGTAACTTTATAGAGATGGGGGTGTAAAATGGGCTTAGTGACTGGTGGTTTGAAGTCTGGGTTAGGGAGTAATGAACAGGTTTGAACATAAAGTGAGTTTGAGTAGATACACTAAACTCGCTGGAACAGTATCGGTCGTGGTGCGTTCACTGACAGTAGCGGTTGTGGTGCGTTCACTGACAGTAGTAGTCCTTGTGAGGTTTTTAATGAGTCCAAACGACCCAGTGCTCAAGTGTGTGTTGTTGTGTTTGAAACACAGCTGAGTATCATCAGTAGAGCAATAAAAACAGACAGCATCGCAATAAAACTGCTCCCCAGAGGAAGTATATAATGTTTTGACTCAACATCAGCCCCTGCAGGACACTTCAGGTAATATCCCTGCATTTACCCAAATTTAAACTGTTTCTGGCCAAGACGATATGAATGAAATGATTTCAGCACCAGACCACTTGGGCTTATATGTAAACACTGGTGAAAAATGCCATTAACGACAGTATCAAAAATAGTTTACAGGTCCAACACCACCAGATGTTTCAGAAGACCAGTGTCAGGCGCTCTGTGGTCATTACCAAGCCTCACCGGTGCTGGTCCAGTGAATAAGAGAGCTTCATCCCTGTCATGGCCCTACACGGTCTGATAAACGAACCTCATGGTCAGTGAAGCAACAATGGAAAGAGCTAAGGATGGTGAAGTGAGCTCAGACTACACAGGTTACAAAGATTACACAGATTATGCAGATTATACAGATTACACAATGGGCCTAATGGTGCCAACCAATGTTCTGGAAAACCAAATATATAACTATATAAGTTCATAAATAAAAACCTTAGAAATTTAAATATAAATAACATACATAAAGTCCCAGAGAAACAGGACAGATTTTTAGGACAGATTATCAGATGTGTAACGAACCCATGGAGATGAGTTTCTGAAATCCACCACACTCACTTTCCACAAGGCTGTGACATAAAATATCTTCATAAAATTTGATTTTATTAAAGGGTAAAGGGAACAGCAATCTTGTGGTGATTCCATCACTGTGAACATATAAACCGCACACACACACAAGCACACACACACAAACAGGCTTTTGCCACCCCCACCATCACACACACTGACACACACACACACACATGCACATACAGGTTTTTCCACCCCCACCATCACACACAGACAGACACACACACAGCCTTTTGCCTCCCCCCACCATCACACACAGGCACAAACACACACACACACACACACACACACACACATACACTCTCTCTCTCTGCTGTTTCTGTGGTGCTGTGGTGTCTGATCTCTGCTCTCTTTTCTGCACGGGTGGACGGTGACTTTAATCCCACTCTTTCTCTTTCACTGTTTTTCTTTCTCTACATGGAGAACAATCATGTCAAACTCCCTGAAGGAGAAAGCCACAGTGAGAGAGGCGGTGGCGTTTGGAGAACTTTTAGTTAAGAAGAAAACCAACTAAAGTGGGTTAAAGATTCTCTTCACCCTCTCTCTCTCTCTCTCTATCTCTCCCTCTCTCCCTCTCTCTCCCTCCTTCTCTGTCTCTCTCTCCCTCCCTCCCTCTCTGTCTCTCACTCTCTCCCTTCCTTCCTCTCTCTCCCTCTCTCTCTCTCTTTTTCCCTTTTTTCGAAGAGAAACAGAAAACCGCACACGTGTTTTGTCCTGATAAGAGTGAGTGAGTGAGTGAATCATGTGTGTGTGTGTGTGTGTGTGTGTGTGTGTGTGTGTGTGTGTGTGCGTGACTGTGTAGAGGGAAGCAGAGGCAAAGCCACAAAATACATGTGATATTGTTTCTGCTTATACCATACTGGAACATAACACACACACAACCACACACACTGAATATAATACACACACACTGAAACATAACACACATACTGACACATAAGATACACACACACATACACAGAAACATAACAGACACACACATACTGAAACATCACACACACACACTGAAAAATAACACACACACACTTACTGAAACATAACACACACACACACATACTAAAATATAACACATACACACATACTGAAACACACACGTATGTATATGTTCATACAGAAAAAGTACACATACATATACATGAACACATAGACACTTGGACACATACACAGATATGTATACTGTATGAGTGTACTCTTACACACACACACATGAATATGAGCATACTCTTACACACGCAAACACACGCACACACACACTTTGTGGTTTTATAATGCTGGCAACATATTTTATATTGCTTCTAACATACTGAAACATAACACGCACACAGACACAGACACAGACACACAACCACACACACACACATCAAACACAGACACATACTGTACATACTGAAACACACACACACACACACAACCACACACACTGAGACATAACACACATTCTGAAACATCACACACAAACACACACACTGAAACGTAACACACACACAGTCACACACTGAAACATAAGACACACACATACTGAAACATACACGCACATACGGAAACTTAACACACACACACACACACACATATCCTGAAACATTCACACACACATACTGAAACACACACAGACATACACATTCAGAAACATTACACACACACTTACTGAAACATAACACAACACACACACACATACTGAAGGATAATACATACACACACATACTGAAACAAACACACACATACATACCGAAACATACACACATACATACTGAAACATAACACACACATACTGAAACATAACACACACATACCCACATGTATGTATAGGTACATACAGAAAAAGTATACATACATACACATGAAGACATACACACTTGGACACACACAGACAAGTATATGAGCGTACTCTTACACACACACACATGAATATGAGCATACTCTTAAACAGACATATATATGAACACACTCACACACACACACACAAACACACATACACACACACACACACTTTGTGGTTTTATATTGCTGATGACATAAAACCACAAAATACTAAAACCCAACTCTACAGAACTAGAGAACACAAACCATGAGTTATAGACTCATAAACAGAGAGAGAGAGAGAGAGAGAGAGAGAGAGAGAGAGAGAGAGAGAGGTTTATTGTTTGTTTATTGGAAATAAACAGACTGAGTTCTTCAGTCCAAAATGTGGTGTGAGGATGCCTGCTTTCAGCCACCCTCTCCAAAATCTATATCAACCAATCGGCTACATCACTACACCAGTCTCCGCCCTCTCCAACTTCTATATCAACCAATAAGCTGAACATGGGCCCTGACCATTAACCCTTAATATGGACAAATATATGTACTTGTTTTTCTGTAAAATGTTTTAGCTGTACAATATGATTCTGTCATTCCAATAAAACTCATTTAACCTGAAGTTGAAAGAGAAAGAGTGAAAGAGACAGATAGAGAACAAGAAAGAAAGAAATACAGATAGAGAGAGAGTGAAAGAGGGAGAGAGAACACACCACTGATCCAGAATCAGTAAGGCCAGTGGCAGTAGTGACTACAGAGAGGGTGAACGACAATGAGGCAAGAACAAAAACCCCCTTTATGTGTTTCTGATTTTAGTACATTTGTTAGGGTGTGTTGAAACAGTGTCCTCTATACATGCTGCTTCCAGTCTTTGGTTTACACCACTGGCAGCAACTGAACTCCCATGTCCCAGTAAAACAGGAAGTGCAGAAGACTGACAGGAAAGGCACAGAACACAGGACAAAGCTGCTGAGATTAGAAGCAATTAATGCACATACAATGATTTATAAATAAATAGGTGTAGTTATGTAAAGAGAGAGACACAGAGAGAGAGAGATGGGGTGAAAGATAGAGAGAGATAGTGAGAGAGAGAGAGACAGAGACTGAGAGATAGATGGGGAGAGAGACAGGGAGAGAAAGACAGAGAGAGAAAAAGAGAGAAAGAGAGAGAGGAAGATGGGGAGAGACAGAGAGAGAGAGAGGGAGAGAGATGAGACACACACACACAGCATGTAATCAGCATCCCCCCCGCTCTCTGATCTCAACAAAGCAGCTTTGCCGTCCGTAAGGCTGGATCTCACCCCTCCCCTACACACACTCAGCCTCACACACTCTGTTATGGGGGTTTAGACCTTGAGATCCCTTTAGGAAACAGAACTCAGACACACACACACACACTCAGCCCAGACTGCAGGCCATACTCCCAGATCACACACAGCGACAGTACAAGTAGCTTCATGGCTCTCCGTGAGGAGCGGAGTGCAGGGAGGGTTAGATATTCAGCATCCTTGAGACTCTCTGTTCTCAGACTGTCTCTGTCCAGAGGTCTGTTGTTAAAAGTGCTGTATACATGAAATGGAATTGAACTCAATTGAATTGGCTCATTCCTGGATCAAGTAGTAGCAGGAATGCATGCAGTTTCTTCATTATTAGCCACACTTCTATAGCACCTCTCTTAATATCCAAGATCACTTTACAGTCAACACACGGCACGAGGCTTTAATGTCCAATCAACACACACTGGTGAGAAGCAGCAGCCAATCACACACAGGCCTTCACCTTACATACATGAGTTTTAGAATTTGAACTATTTTAATGAATCCATCCATCCATCCATCCAGCCACCCATCCATTATTCTCTCACTCTATCCTTCTTTCTCTCTTTCTCTGTCTTTCTCTCAGTGGATGAGTCTCAGTGCTGTTGCTGAAATACACTGAAAATTAATATTAATATATTCCAATAATTACATTACAATTCCACTAACTCTCATGATCATTTGCTCATAAGCATCCTGGAAATGAATGAATGAATGTTAATGACATTCAAACATATAAACAGACAACAGCGGCTTTAAAACCTCAAGTCAATAGAGCAACTCCCCTTTCACTCCCGCTCTCCCTCCCTCTCTTTCACTCCCTCTCACTCACTCCCTCACACACACACACATTCACACACACTTCTACTGAGGCAGATGTCTGCTCATGTGCTTTGCCTCTGGTCCACTGGGCTAATTCTTGGTCCAGGTTGCCAGGTTAAGTGTGACAGTGTGTGACAGCTCTGGGTCCAATAAGACAAGCCCTAAACAATTTAGCAGAGAGTGGTCCACACTCAGGGTGTTAGAGGTCATAAACAAGGCTGCCCGGGTGCCTTCAGCTTCACCTCTAACTGCCAGCTCAATACAAATGACATGGAAAAGACAAAAAATAGCACAAGGTAGAAGCGCTTCTTAAAACTGTGTTATAAACTTACTGTTATTCTGCTGTTGCAAGTATGCCAGAAGGTAGGGATTTTGCCCATCCTGGCAACCAGTACTCACTGTGGTCTGGGTGAGCTCTGGTGGGTTGTCATTGATGTCAGTGATGGCGATGATAGCTGTGGCTGTGCTGGACAGGCCAAAGTTGAGATTCCCTTCCATATCTGTGGCCTCCACAATCACTGTGTACTGAGCAACTCTCTGTGCAAACACACACACACACACACACACACACACACACACACACAGAAAAGAGTAACAGACAGTGAACGTAATGTATCAAAAGCTATGTGCTAGCAAATAGCTGTTTTATAATGACTGATTGTGGTAATATTGTTGCATGGCAGATGGACAAGCAGTAGGCTGCAGTGTAATGTATACGTGTACATCTCCCTTTACCTCTGTCTCCCAAAGCCACACTAATGCAGACATTTATTATTTACCTCAGCATTTTGCAGGGTTGCCAGTGTATATGCCCGTGTGTGTGTGTTCGTGTGTGTGGGTGTGTGTGTGTATGGGTGTACAGCCCCATTTATTGCGGTACGCTAGCACAGATGTCTCTAACATCACTCACTTTAATAGGAGAGATGGCACTTACAAAAACCTACTGCGCTGACAGTGCTGGATAGAAAACATGTTACTTAGTGCTGAGAAACAGAAAGAAGGAGGGAATGTTCAGGTCTATCACCACATCGTCGGTAGGGTATAGATTCTACACCAATAGGGAGGGAGGTGTTCATGGAGCTGAGAGAGAGCGAGAGAGAGAGAGAGAGAGAGAGAGAGAGAGAGAGAGAGAGAGAGAGAGAGCAAGGAATGGAAGGGAGAATGTGTGTATATGTAAGGAATTCTTACATGAACACACTCATGCAGTCACCCTGACACACACTGGCTAGATTATTCATTAGAGAGCTGCTGGGTCTGGGGAGAGAGGGAGTCACGGTATTCACTAGGCCCTTAATTCACCAAGTGTGAATCAAATGGAGTCAAGCTGCTTCTCCACAGTCATTCACACTGATCACGGTGCACAGTGGTGAAGCTGACCAGAACAGGTACTGTGCATGAAGACATATGGCAGTTCAGAGATATCAAACTACATCACCACAGCAGTGTCCATATATCAAATTACAAGACCATCACACTACATCACCACACCAGTGTCCATAGATCACCAAACAAGACCATCACACTACATCATTACACATAGATCACATTACAAGACCATCATACTACATCACCAAATCAGTGTCCATAGATCATATTACAAAACCATCACATTACATCATTACATCAGTGTCCCTAGATCACATTACAAGACCAGCACACTACATCATTACATCAGTGTCCATAGATCTCATTACAAGACCAACACACTACATCACCAAATCAGTGTCCATAGATCTCATTACAAGTCCATCACATCAGCACAGTAGTATACCAACACACTACTGCACAACTAGAATACTGCTCTATCACACTAGTGTCTCACTACTGAGTGACTAAGTGATTTCTGCATGAGTAGGGCCAGTGATTCCTGCCCCTCCCCCTCTCACCTGAACCCACTGCTAGCTAGACCTGCCACAGTCAGCTAACAGGGATTCTGGAATGGTTAATGAGGATTCTGGAATGGTTATTGGGCATTCTGTAATGATTATTGGGGATTCAGGAATGGTTATAGATGATTCTGTAATGGTTATAGGGGATTCTGTAATGGTTATGGGGATTCTGGAATGGTTATTGGGGGATTCTGGAATGGTTATGGGGGATTCTGGAATGGTTATGGGGATTCTGGAATGGTTATTGTGGATTCAGGAATGGCTATAGATGATTCTGCAATGGTTATAGGGGATTCTGAAATGGTTATAAGTGATTCTGGAATGGTTATAGGGGATTGTGGAATGGTTATTGTCCTTCCTCACCCAGAGAAACAGATAGAGACAGAGAGAGATAGAGACAGAGAGAGGGGAGGGGGTCTGTCTGGAATGCCTCAGAGAGATTTCAATGATTAATTAATTTCTCGATCTCTTGCTTTTTATCTTGCTCTGTGTTATACTTTTTCTTTTATGTTTATTGTCTCTCGTATATTCCTATTAATCTTTTTATCTTTTATCCTTTCACTTTTTTATTATTATATATTTTTTTACCATTCTTCTGCGCTCTTCATTCTCATTAGCATAGATAATTCTCTAAGTTACAGACAATACGATAAATATGTACATTGATATACACTTTATAAATACTCTTTAATTATTGCCACAACCTGAGCAGCAAAATAGAAAGTTGTCCACACAGAGACTAAACCCTCCTGCTGACTAATGTCTCATGGCCAACGAGTGTGTGTGTGTGAGTGTGTGTGTGTGTGTAAGCATGCGTGTGCAGGTGTGTGTGCTCATCGACCCTCTGTGGGATTGCGTCATGTGTGATTTTTGTAGAGAGGGTTGGGAGAGATCTGGAGGCAGGACTGCTCTCTCTCGAGACTGACGGGGCAGACACACCACACTCCTGGGTCTGAGGGTGGACACTTTTAGTGTGTGTGTGTGTATGCATGTGGGTGTGTGTGTCACCTCTCTGTCCAGTCCGGCAGCCACAGTGACGATGTCCCCTGTCTCTCTGTTGATGGTGAACATGTTTGGGATGGGGCTGTGTGGGGTCTGCTGGAGGATCCGATAATGCACCATCCCGTTAGACGTGGTGATGTCATCTGCGTCGTGAGCCGTTACAGTCATCACCGTGGTACCTGCAGGAAGTGGCTTTACCGTTACACACTTGAACACACACTCTCACTCAATCAGAACATAGGAACTGTCACAACCAAAAGCAAGAAGGTAGAATACCCACAAATCCCTACACAGCTCATCCAGGCAGAAAACAGAATGTAGAAAGGGGCATGGGCCAGTAGGGGGCAGCGCTGCTGAACTGAACACTAGGTGCTTTAGGAACATGATTTAGGGATGTCTCTCATTAGAAACACGGGATCATACACCTCTAACAGCCCATCACAAACCCACATGGCAGAACATACAAACCGATTTAATCATGTTTAATCACATATCCTATCAGACCATGACGGTGGCTGAATCTGTGTGTATGTGTGTGTGTGTATGTGTGTGTGTAAAACAGTCTAGGCATCCACTGTCAGGGGAACCCACTTCCTAGGTAACTCCAGCTTTTTACTGAATTATGGTCCGGAAATTACATGATTGTGTGACCATCTGCTTTGACCAGCATCATTTTATACAATTCTGAGATTCCACAAATATACTTTTCTCTCACATGCTAAAAAGACGGTAGACTGGGTCATTTCCATGGGGGCAAACAGTCTGTCCACACAGCAACTGTATCCACATGGGAAAAAGCAGACACTGCCTGTCTGGACCTCACTTCTGGACAGATGGCCGCTCACACGAGATCTTGTTTCTTGCTTTCCAAAGCAGGGTGGAGGCTGAACCATGGCGGGAGGCGGCTGGCGTGCGTGCTCCAGCAGGACTGCTGATTCAGGTGGAGCTCCTTTCCCAGCAGGATGGGTGGAGAGACCAATCGCTCTCGGGGGTGATCTTTTAGACATCTCCAAAGACATCTCCAGACGAACAAAGAATGGAATCTCCATCTCCATATGACACGGTGCCTGGTGCTGTATTACTCTTGAATTATTCTTGTTTACTTCAGCGTGTATTCAAAGTTCTATATATGTCACATCTGCACAAAGTCTTCAATGTGTCAACAACAAATGCTTCCTTCATGCCCTAGTGTATCCTACCCTAACATACCCTACTGTATCCTACCCTAACATACCCTACTGTATCCTACCCTGTCATACCCTAACATACCCTACTGTATCCTACCCTAACATACCCTACTGTATCCTACCCTGTCATACCCTACTGTATCCTACCCTAACATACCCTACTGTATCCTACCCTGTCATACCCTACTGTATCCTACCCTATCATACCCTACTGTATCCTACCCTATAAAACCCCACTGTATCCTACTCTATCATACACTACTGTATATACCATACTGTATCCTACCCTAACATACCCTACTGTATCCTACCCTATCATACCCTACTGTATCATACCATACTGTATCCTACCCTATTATACCCTATTGTATCCTACCCTATCAAACCCCACTGTATCCTACCCTATCATACCCTATTGTATCCTACCCTATCTCAGTCATCTGCCACATAGAGTAGAATTATGAAGCTGCACACACCAACCTGCATCCCTACCATCTCTTTCTCCATCTCTTTCTTTCTCCAGCTACGATCCACACAAGTCTGTCAGGCCACAGAAAACCCTGTATCCACACATAATTGTTACACCAACCTCCATTTCAAACTTCATTAAGTCTCAAAGCTCAACTGGAATCAGCTCTGCTGCTGATGTCAGAGAGAAAGACAAGAGGAGAGAACATAGGAGTGGAGAGAGGGAGACAGACAGAGGAGAGACAGACGCCTCTGTTCCTGTCAAAGTAAGGGGGGATGAGAGGCAGAGAGGGAGAGAAAAAGAGATTCAGAGCGTGAAAATGAGAAGTGCGATGAGACAGAGAGAGAGAGCAAGACAGAGCGAGAGACAGAATGACAGAGTGAGAGGCAGAGAACGACAGAGAGAAAGAAATAGAGTGAGAAAGAAAGAAGAGTTTATCAGTAAAAGTAGATTGACTTTGTGCTGGAACTATGTGTTAATTTCATTACAGCTGCATTCACAGCTGGAGTAATGGGGGTCCTTTTTGTATTGGTGTCCAGCGCTGTGCCTGAAGGGATTAAGCCCTGCTCTTTTAAATGACTCTTTAATTTGGAAAGTAATTCAGCTTTGTAATTGGATTTCCACAGAAGGCGACAGGGCTCAACATGCAAAGCTCTCTCAGTATTAGTCAAACACACACACACACACGTGCACGCACGCACACACACACGCAACCGCACGCACGCACGAACTCACGCATGCACGCATGCACACACACACACATACAGACAGAGCCAAACTGCTTAATCCCATTGGAAAAAACTTTTCTCTGCTGCTGGTATTGTAAACATTATTTGTGTGTGTGTGTGTTTGTGTATGACCATGGTTTGTCTTTTGTAATAGATTTTATGTTATGTTGTCATTAAGAGTTCATCTGCTCTTCTGACCTCCACCTAACACTCACAGACACACACCAACACATACTCTCTCACTCACACCCACCCACACACACACACACACACATATACACACAAAGACATATAGACACACAACCACTGTTTAAAAAAGGTGGAGAACATGTCTAGAAAGTGTCTCCATTATAAAAGTAGTTTAAAATGTTATTAACTCTACTAATAGGTTTCATTGTCCATGCTTTAATATGATTTAACATGCTAGATTAAATTGGACAAATCCACTATGCAGTTCTTACCTCTACCATGAGGGGGCACTGTGAACTATGGCAATGAATTTACCTGCATTACTGCTAACAACTAAAAGTAGTGAAGTAGTCTCACCACATGATGAGTTATCAACCCAACTACATATAATCCATTTCGAACATCCCCTAGA
Source organism: Brachyhypopomus occidentalis (assembly GCA_020368025.1). Lineage (NCBI taxonomy): Eukaryota > Metazoa > Chordata > Actinopteri > Gymnotiformes > Hypopomidae > Brachyhypopomus > Brachyhypopomus occidentalis. Next base: position 1,705,740 of record JAGXOD010000011.1, on the reverse strand, counting down.
TAAACAAACATCATTGCACAAGTTGTTGTCAGTCACCCGTATGTCCAAACCTGTTGGATATGCACTTAAAACCTGACGTCCAATTATCTGTGGCTGGGTAAAAATAAACCAGGTCATTACGGTCCTGATGGAGACACAGCTCACGAGGGGATGGAGGCGGATGGAGCGGTCCTGCATCCTGCTATTTCATCACCTCTGAGGCAAGAACTGAATGGCACCATGTGCATCATTATCCCCAGAGAAACTCCAGCTCAAACACACACACACTCACACTCACATCCCCCCCCCCTCCACACACACACTTACATGACCACACAGACTCATTCACACATACTTGCAACCATAAACAAACCTAAGAGATCTGCCTGGAGTGGTTAGGATATCCAGCATAGACAAATGAACAGGTACACACACAAAAACAGTTCAAAAGCACAAGCTGTTTGATGTCCCTAGGTGCTTTTGAGAACAGCGTTTTCACATAGATTACAGACCAGCGTTTTCACACATATTACTTCTTAACCTCGTATGTGTTCAAAATTGGAATTTACTGCACCACAAACTGTTATTAGACCCATTTAAAGTTGGACAATGTATATATATGTAATGTTCCACCCACCAACAACAGGAAGGCCAAGAACAACACCTCCCCTGTGTGTGTGTGTGTGTGTGTGTAGCAGGGGTCGAGGTGATCCACTCCCACTAAACACTCTGATCCCCACCACTAAACGCTCTCATTCCAAGAGCAAACACAATACACACGCCAGTGAATCTGCGCCATTCCAGGTTCTGTGTGTGTGTGTGTGTGTAGCACACACACCAGTGAATCTGTGCATTTATCTGTGGGAGAGGTTTGTACCTGCTGTTGACCACTCTCTGTCCAACTTCATGGAAGATTCATTACCAAGTCTGTCTCAGTTCTCCAGATAGAGATAGCTCCCCCCCCCCCCTTTTTCTTTCACTCTTTCTCTCTTTGTTCCCCCCCTTTCTCTATTTGACGTTCTTCTTTCACTTAGCCAGCATGACCACCCCCATGTTTTTCCTACCTGGTTTAGATCCCTCCATCACAGAGCCGTTGTACACCTGGTTCTTGAACTCAGGCCGGTTGTCATTCATGTCGATGACGAAGATGTAGAGATCCACAGGCTGCTCCACCTGGTTACCGTTCATGTCCACAGCATGCGCCCGGAGCTGCCGACAACACACACAACACTGTGGTTACAAGCGTCAGCTAGCACAACCACAACAGGTGAGAAATAGAATAATCAGATATTTCTCATCCACAGATATCCAATATATGGACACTAGCACTTCCGTTTGTGTCTGGTCTGTGTCTGATTTGTAGATCTTTCAAAAATGAAGGTCTGTCCTATCTTACCAGAAGCCAGAGGTCTATCAGAGGTCAGAAAAACCATTGATTCTGATGTAATCTTACCAGGATACAAAGTGATGGGGCTGTTTAATTTAGACAGTGAAAGATGTACGTTTGTCTTTGTGTCTTGTAAATCTAACCTGAGATCTCAATCAAGGCTCAGTTTCACTCTCATCAGACAAACACTAGCATTCTAATGTTGGAATGTTCCAGAAAAGAACTGACAAGCCAAATGAACCTGTATGATTGGAGGAGAGCACTCTAAGAACTTCCAACCAATCACACAAAGGCACAGGGTACTACATCAATACATGTAGATGTCTTTTGTTTGAACTATTTGTTTGCCTATCATGTTTTCTCTGTCTCTTCATTTCTCCCTGTTCCTGCTTGCTCCTTTGCTTTCCAACACACACACACACACACACACACACACACACAAACCAAGCCAGAACATCTCATCCCGATGGCGGCAGGCCACTTATCAGAACAACCCTACTGAACAGCATTTATTCGCTGGAACTTTAAGCTCACATAACTTACTACTGACCTTGCGACTCCTCACCGCAGGCAACAGGACTTTCAAAAAAGTTTTTCAAGCTTTTTGTGATGACTATCAGACATCAAGGACAGCTGGAGATGGTCTGAACCTCTTACTCATTAAAGTAACAGTTATTCCATCTGGAACACTGTGTGTTTGTTTCCTTCTTTCTTTCACTGCCAGTAACACGCACTGCTCTGGAACTCCACGCCAGCGTTCTGACATGGTTGTTCCAAAATCAATATGCCTTTCCAGTGCTTGTCCAAAATGTTCTTCCTTTTTCTTCTTGTCTAATGTGACATCTTGTTGGTGAAGTGAAATGTTTTGACAAAGCGTAGCTGAAAAACGTCTGTTTGATAAACAGAGCTTCATCTGTTTAAGAAGCACAGAAAGAATGAAGTGTGACTGTGGTTTGGGCCACAGTGAGGGTTATCCAATCCCTTTAAAACAAGATGCTTTTCTGAATGGATTATTTTACACTGCCAATAGGAGTCACCTGTTCATTCTGTGTTATTTGGCTGAGGTTTTCAGTAACGATGGCATTTCAACAACTGCTTCACGTCCTTAGTAACACACGGATCAAAACCGTTCAGGATAGAGCTCCAGACCCTGAGGTAAAGTGAGGACTCAAGCATTATCCAAAGTGTCAGAGCCTGTGAGAGTCAGTCTGATTTACAGTCTGATTTACTGCACCCTGGATGGCTCCAGAATGTTCTGTGTGATGTATCAGAGCTGACCCAGAGGACATAGAGGGGTCCTGGTAGAGCTTCAGTTGCAAAAATACAGGAATTCTCTTTAACCACAGCCAAGCCTGTGTGTGTGTGTGTGTGTGTATAAAGTGAGTAAAGTGATGGAAAATTTCCTTGCAGGGGCAGCTAACGCTAAATATTCATACAGATGAACCTCAGGGCACAGCACATCAACACAGAAACCTTTACTCATCTTAAAACCAACCAATCCCTCCACCCTTCCCCACCATCATCCACCCATCACCACTATCCATCCATCACCACCTCACTACACACACATACAGTCCACACCACACACACCTTCCACACACATCCATTTTCTCTCTCTCTGCAGATACACATATACCCCCCACCCCCTCCTTGGAGGATGGTGCTATGGTGATGCTAGGACTTGGTCCCCCAAAGGTTAATTTGACTTTATTTTCCTGCGTATCGTCTGATCCACTGTGACAGGCAGGATTCCCAGGGCTCCGACTGTGACACGGTTATCTCTGAAGCTCCTGCTCCGATCTCGTAATTCAATAGCCAAACAAATCAAAGATTAGCCACATGTTTAATGAAGAGGAAATGTAATTCTGTGTTGGAATTAAAGTTATCTTCAGACAGATGGAGAGCAAGGAGCAAAGTAAATAAACAAATGAACAAAAACCCCGTTTGCCCTCCTCCACCTCAGCAAATAGGAGAGATTAAGGTGGAGGCAGCTGGCTCCTTCAGGACAGACGGGGTCAGGGCGTCTGCTGGTGGGGAAGGTGCTGGAGTCAGAAGCATCGTTACATGGACAGACAGACCAACAGAAGCTTAAAGCATGAATGAGAAAGAATGAGTGATCAGTCAAGATAATTGACAGTGTATGCAAGTGTGTGTGTGTGTATGTGCATGTGTGTATATGTTTGTATGTGTGTGTGTGTCTGTGTGTGTATACATGCATCTATGTATATACGTGTGCATGTGTATATACAGTACCTGTGTAAATACATGCATGTGTGTATATATGTGTGTGAGTGCATTGTGTAAATGCGTGTGTGTGTGTGTATATGTGTATATACAAGTGCGTATGTGCATGTGTGTTTATGTGTGTGTATATATACATGCATGTGTGTATATACATGTGTGCATGTGTATGTGTGAGTATATACATACATGTGTGTATATACATGTGTGTTAGTGTGTGTATGTGTTTTGGCAGTATAAGCAGACATAAGCAGTTAATAAAAAATAACTGTGACCACAGTTCATCCAGTACACACTGCAGTATCTGAATCAGAACTGTCATTAATTGTTTTCCCATTTATGTTTACATAAGTTAACAAAAGTTTATTATCCAAAGCGGCTATTTTAACTGTAAACGCAAAACTCTTCCTTTCCTGGAACATACATTACAGCATTTTCAAGTTCATCTTTGGATCAATATGTTCTGACCGCATTCTTCCAAATTCGCATTTACATTGTTTATTTATTTATTTATCTGTGGTGTGTCTGTTTCTATGCATCTCTTCGTCTGTGGGAAGCTGATGTCGTCTTGATGGTCCTCATTATAGTGACATTGTTTATCCATTCTGAATGTCGGTTCACACACTAATTAGCGCTTGATGTGTTCATCCCGTCGACTCGCGCACTCGCTTTGATGTCTACGGCACAGTGGTGGGAGCGATGCTAATTACGCGGAAAGCCAGTATCGTTTCTGAAGAGCATCACGCCGCGGCTCTTTAACGATGACATCAGCTCAGTAAACAGACAGCGTGGGTACATCAAACCCGCTCCACGTAGCACCGCTAACAGGACAAAACTGCCTTTTCATTCGACGAGGCAGCCCTTGACAAATGTACACCTCTCACTGTCGACTCCGGCGTAACTCTGCGCTACGCGTTTGCGTTTCGCTAATTGACAGCGGGCGCGCGCAGTTGTCAGGGGCCGCGGGCATTGTCTCCCGACGTGTAGAAGATCAATTTAACAAGTTAAAAGTGTCAAAACGGATAACGAGGAATAAACTCCACTATCAACCCCTCACTGAAACCTCCATACAAGTAACAGAAAAGACGGGATTTTACTGAGAGAAAATAAGCAGTTAGACTGATTGGTACTGCTACACGAGCTTGGTTGATTGTTTACAGAAAAGAAAATGACTATAAACGAGACATTACGCATTTCACACTGCACAAGCTATTTATTCACACTGGATACAGGTCGAGTCCATAGGCTATGAGGTGTGAACATCGTTGGTGTTTGTGTTAATTACATCTTTATGTCATTAGCACTGATGGTCATGATAATTAAGACCCTCCTGGGGGTTACTGAATGAACCTCAGGAATACAATACTCTCTTTGGTCTCTGTTAAAATGGATGATGAGACACTGCGTTGGAACAGTGGGTGCATGTAAACTATGAATTATCCACGTTGCAATGCAGTGAGGGATTTTTTTTTTTGGGTAGTTGAAGGACATAGAAGATAACAGACACGCACACCTCCAGAATGTCTAAAAGAGCCCAGCTGTAGTGAGGAACATCTAACCCCAGTGAGAACATGTGTCCTCCGTCCACCTGGGAGAACCTCAGGGCAATTAAAGCAAACATGTCCTGGTGTCTTAGCAGTATATACTGTATGATGTATGTATGTACGATGTATGTACTGTATGATGTATGTATGTACGATGTATGTACTGTAGGATGTATGTACTGTAGGATGTATGTACTGTATGATGTATGATGCATGTACTGTATGATGTATTATGTACTGTATGATGTATGTACTGTATGATGTATGATGTATGTACTGTATGATGGTTCCAGAACCGAAAACTCTTCAGTAATGTGATATATGTCAGATTGTTGAGGATTTAGCGACAGCCCTTCTCTTGTGACCTCTACTCACTGTACAGTCATGCTTGAGTGTATAGTTCATAGTACGCAGGCCAGTGTTCAGTCCTGTGGGTGACATGTGTCTGCTCCATGCACTGATAAACTGGTCCCTGTTGAAGCTTATCCGTTGGGACCATTCAGGCAAGATCCATCCAACTACGTCACCATGGTAATAAAATGTGGAATCTCACACATGGGCGGAGCTGTGTATCAAGCTATACCGTACCGTTGGTGTGAGGTCTTAAGACTCAAATAAAGCTTGAGCAGAAGCAGAACTATCATAAAAACAAAATGGAGCAGAAATATCACTGGTGGTCAGAAGACATACATCATTACAAACAACAAGTGTAAAAGACAAAGCCCAAAACATATTTATTCTTATCTGCTAACTGGCCCCATTGTACATGTTCACATTAGGTTCAAACATGTTAGCTGACAACTACACAAACATCTGCACACAACCTCCACCAACATCTGCACAAAACCTACACAAACATCTGCACACAACCTCCACCAACATCTGCACAAAACCTACACAAACATCTGCACACAACCTCCACGAACATCTGCATACAACCTCCACCAACATCTGCACACAACCTCCATGAACATCTGCAGAAGAAGAAGTATCGTTCAGGGTTTTAAACTTTTCGTAACCTGATGGCAGGAGCACGGCACTCCTGTCTGGAGTTTGAGCAAAACAACCATAACAACAACAAGTATTATTTATATAGTGCCTTTCCCAAGCTCAAGGTCGCTTTATAATCAATATCCCTCCTCTTCCCTGGAGGGTTTACTGATGTGGAGTATGAATGTGAGGATGGTTAGACAGCTGTGTAACTAAATCCAGGCACGTCTGTAATGAATTCTGATAAATCCACGTCTGAGACTCACATGGTATGAGGATCGCTCCTCTCTGTCCAGGGGCTTAGTGACGTACATCTTGCCTCTCTCTGGGTCGATGCTGAACACCTCGTTAGGGGGTTGGTCTGCCCCTACCCCGGTGATGCTGTACCTGATGTTGATGGATCGATCCTTGTCCGAGCGGATCTGCAAAGATGCGGAAAGATACTTTAAGTTCAAGGAGCTCGTCCGCTAAAGGCTGTGAGAAAGAGCTGGCGAGGGAACGCAGAAAACAAAGGCAACTTAAGCACCTCACAGAGAGTTAAATGCTAAAAACCCGAGTAAAGCCAGACTGAGCAAACATCACACAGGAGCCTCCTCACTGCTGCCATATCACAGTTAAATAGGGAACAAACGGTTCATATGGCCTTGAGAACGCGTAGCCTTTCTGCCTAACTAATCAGTCTGGCTGTGTGGAGCAGAAACGTGACCATGTGCTGGATGGTGGACTGGCGCTCTTGGCAGTCCCAGAGCAGAGCTCTCAGAGCTGGGCAGGCAGGCCAGCGTTCCCTGGGCCTGGGCAATCACCAAAGCAATCAGACAAACTCTACCATTCATCACGCTCTCTCTCACACACACACACACGCACACACACACACATACACACACGTGTATACACACACGTACACGTGCACACACACACGCTCGCATACACGTACACACGCGCACACACACTACATGCACACACACTACATGCACACACACTCTACTGGCTCTACTTCTGCAGATTTCATTAGTGCTACAAAGACATGCCCTGTGCTTTATGTTCGGTGGAATTGGACTATGGTAAATGAGAAATTCCATATTTCCACCATTTTTCGGTGGGACAGCGTGTGGGCGTGAGCGCCCCGTGTCATTCTTCTTCTGTTTGGTTAGTGTGTCAGGCGGAGGCGGAGTCACACAGCGGGGCAGGGGATGTGTGCAGTGACATGTGCTCCTTAGATTAAAGACTCAGGCAGACTTGGAGAGCTCGGAATTACTGCAGGAATCTGGTGACTGACAGCTGGCAAATTGAAACTGAAGAGTTACTAGGGAAACAGCCAGTGACTTTTATTTTGGAATAAGCAAAAGGCTCCATTTTGGCAACGATGCCACTCAACTGAACTGCATACACACACACACATGCACGCATGCACACAGTAGACATAAACACATGGAAACTCAGGTCACGTAAGAAATGGAATATGAGAACACACACAGCCAAACCATGGTGTGTGCATACACACACACACACACACACACACACAAAAAACAGAAAAAGGGAGAGAAGACACTCTCTCACACCATTAGATGACTATTGTGACTATTTCTGCTCCAGAGGAAAATACTGTGTGTGTGTTTGTGTGTATGACTAAGAGAGAAGAGACAGAAGGAGAGATTAATTAAATTACACACCCATGTAGAAAAACACAAACAGCACATAAATACAAAATGCATTTTCTGTTTAGAACATGATTTTATTCTTTACTGGACTGACAACAGACAACATCCCTATAACTCCTCTTCCCAAACATCCTCATTTTCATGAGTCTTTTTTGTTAGGTCAAGTGTGTGGTCAAGAGCACTAGGTCAGGTTTGTTAGATCAGGTGTGTTAGGCCAGGTGTGTCTGGTCAAAAGTGCTGGGCTAGGTGTGTTTGGGCAGGTGTGTGTGCTCATGTGTGCTAGGTCAAGTGTGCTAGGCCATGTGTATTAGGCCAAGTGTATTGATGTGTTAGGCCAGGTATTAGTTCAAGGTTACTGCAGGACTTGCATTACAAAGCTACCTCAAATCAACAAAAAAAAGTAATGAAAACATTTCACAAGAACAGAACTAGCTCATTATGGCCAGACATGCTGTTTGTGCAGCGAAGCGAGTGGTAATGGGGTATAAATCGTGATATCTATTACGTGTTTGCATACCTGCCACGGCCTTGATCTGCCCAGATTTATCAGCTGAGCTCAGGGACCGTGCTCTAGCTGGGCTCATAAGTGTGGCAGGCCAGCAGTAAACTGGTAAAGCTGAGAATTTATAAGGGTCCCACTGGACTGTAGGTTTTGAAAAGCACACAGTCTCATCAACAGAAAAGCAACAATTCTACGGCATGAGCGGAAAGCAGTGCTGGAGTTTCCTCTGTCCAGAGTTTTTAAATCCAGATAAAGCAGATGAGTAGAGAGAGGAACCAGCATACATCCAGGAGAGGAGAGAGGAACCAGCACACATCCAGGAGCAGAGAGGAACCAGCACACATCCAGGAGAGGAGAGAGGAACCAGCACACATCCAGGAGAGGAGAGAGGAACCAGCACACATCCAGGAGAGGAGAGAGGAACCAGAACACATCCAGGAGCAGAGAGGAACCAGCACACATCCAGGAGAGCAGAGAGGAACCAGCACACATCCAGGAGAGGAGAGAGGAACCAGCACACATCCAGGAGAGCAGAGAAACCAGCACACATCCAGGAGTAAACTCAGTTACTTTAGTTTGATGGTCAGGACATGCTACCTGTACTCTAATTTCTTCCAGACTTAGCCATGCCCCTGGCTCTTCTGAGCTGTTAGTACCAGTCACTTTTCTGGTAATCTCTTAGCTCTAAAAATACCAGGAAACACACTCACACTCACAACTATAAAACAATATACTCACACTCACACCTGCCAAATACCAGAAAATGTACTCTCAGCTGTTAAGAATTCAAAAAGACAGGACTGTACCGGCTGAATGATATAATCTGCAGGAATAACACTATAAGCATGAAAATCTGAATAACAGGGTAGTTGTTTAGACACTTGTTACACAATTACACTAAATAAACTGCAGGGCACCTAAATTTAGCCTCCAATGACGCACCACCTGTATCTAACAGTTGGCTGATAGCTACATCAAATCTGCTGTTAAGGCTTTACCATATGAGAAGAGTAAAAGGTGCACTGGTGATCACCAATCAAATCCCTCCCATCACTCCACGGGGTTTGTTAGGAGAACCAATAATGTGCATCTGTTACCATTAGCGCCTCCTTCCTCACCCTACATCAAACACACACGCATGCACACGAGCGCACACAAGCGCACACACAGAATGAAACACAATGAAAATGTAAAATTGGCTGTTGAGTGTTTGCACTCCTAAGGGTAATGGATGAAAAATTGATTCATTCTAATAAAAACAGTAGTAAAAAAAAAATAAATCACTCCTCAATTCTATTTTCCTCAGAATGGTGAGAGGGAGAGGAAAAGAGAGAGATTTGAAAGAGTGAGGAAGAGAGAGCACGAGCAAGACAGAAAGAGAGGGAGAGGTAGAGAGGGACAGATAAAGAGGGACAGAGAGAGGGACAGATACAGATGTGGATACATGTACTGTCTGGGTATCTGAATGTTGACAAAGCCCAAAACAATCTGTTTGGTCAAAACAGTTTCTCCCTTGATAATGGGCATAATGACCTTTTTGATTGGTCCTTGTCCCACGTGACAGCCCATGTTGCACGACCAGATATCTCTCTGATCCCTGTTGTTTTAACAACTTCAGATGAACCGAGTTAGACTGAGTAATTGACAAGAACTATTAGGATTAACAATTAGGACAGATTATTGGAATTAATTATGGGAATGGATTATTGGGACAAACTAAGGGAATGTATTATTCGGGTATACTATGTTGAAAGATTATTGGGATTAACTATGGGAATGTATTATTGGGATTAACTATGGGAATGTATTATTGGGATGGCTAACAAAATGGACAACAGCAGTATGAACGTTTGTGATGTTGGCTGTCCTTGAGTGTAGAAGCAGGTGTGTGGGGTTAGCATGCACACCCCTAATCATATATTAAAACAAGAGCTTCATTTATCAGTGTAGCATCTCGTAGATATGCAGAACTTTGAGTTGCTGTTGTGTATGAAAACTGCTAAACGTGCCTTGATTTGCCCTTGAGCAGAGCCCAGTACTGGAACAGTATAAGGTCAGAGGGCTAGTTCATATACATTGTAATATATATATATATGGCCCAGACTAATATATACAATCTTTGAAAGCGCTGTGTGTGCGGCACGCACGACTGACGCGATTCAAATTGCACACATTATGTGAGCAAGGGGATGCGAAAGAAAAGCACGAATCATGAGCATCGTCCATATCAAGATGGCGTCGCAGCGACTGAGTCTGGAAGAGAAGGTGGATTGAGTGAGGTTGTGTGGCACCCCCAGATCACCCGATTTAACCCCACTTTTGATTTTTGGTTATCTCAAGGACAAGGTCTACCGCCATAGGACCCATAACATTCCAGAGCTTCGGGCTGCAATAGGAGGAATTACACAAAATTCCCCTAGACATGTGCAAGAAGGCCTGTGACAACGTGACGTTGCGTGACATTGGGGGCCGCATGGTGGATCCCTGCATGGAAAACAGAGTGTGAATCACTTCTTCGATCCTTTGATAATATATTACACCATAGTTACATGCAGGTATTAAAATACTTAAGGCATACGGCCTTGTTAAAAATTGTATATATTAGTCTGGGCCACCGTGTATATATATATTAGAATGTATATGCACATATATAATATGTAGAGGCAGGCAAAATCGACAGTTCACTTGCACAGATGATGAAATGATGAAATGAAATGAAATGATGAAATGATGTCTGAAACATCCCATTTACTTCACTGCAGTTTTATCTCCATCTCTCTTTCTCTCTCTCTCTGTCTGTCTCTCTATCTCTTTCTCTCTCGTTCTTGTTTCATGACTGTCTCACTAGCATAATTATTACAGCAGAATATGTGTCTGCTGGTGGGTTTTTCTAGAAGTAAAGTAAAACACATCACACCAAAACAAAAGCAAGCACAGCTGTTCTAAGGGATATGATGTCATTGTGGTGGGAGAGGTTAGCATTGTGGTGGGAGTGGTTAGCATCATGGAGGGAGTGGTTATCATCTAACATGGCTTCTGACGGTTTCACTCGTGTTATTGTCTGCACTGTTTCCCAGTCTGTACATCCTGCTGATCAGAAGAAGAAAACGTCCTTCAGAACGTTCTGAGCAGGAAAAGCCTTCGGGGTTTTAGCATTCGGAACTTTCTGTCATGCTGAGATCTTCCTTCATTACGCTCTGTGAATTATATGTGATTCATTTCATGCACTGAGTAGTTGGTTAGAAACTGCCAGCTCAGTTGGAGGGTTGTTATGGAAATAAGAGCTGTGTCCCAATCCCCACACTTGCTCTCTTATAGTGCGCACTGCAACAGATTCAGGACGAAGTGCACTTAGGCTGGAGGAGGTCAAACACAGAGTACAAACACAGAGGAGAAACAGAGAACAAACACAGCGGACAAACACAGCCGCTCTTACAGGCTTCTCTGTGCCTGAGAGGGGTATGGAGGGTTTACAACTCAACTGTCATGGTTACAGAGCACAGGTACACAGCAGAGAGATGTTGAGGGAAACACAGACACACACACACACACACAAACATGCACACACAAACATGCATACACCCATGCATACACAGAAACACACATGAGTAGTAGTCTATGTGGAGGGTAGGTCTCAGCAGTCTATGAGAAATGAGTCTAAGGAACGAGTCTAAGAAAACTCTAAACTTCTCATTAAATAAATAAACGAAATACATATTCGAAAAATATCCCTGTCAGAGTTTTTCTGTCTCTCACTTCAGACAAATACATGAAAACCAAGACACACAAGGAAACAGTGCAGGAGACACTGAACCCTTCAGATCTCCCTCCTCACATCATCACAGACTATGATGAAGAGTGAAGTTCTCACACTGGCTCTCAGCCCCTATCCACATATGATGCTCCTGGACCTGTTCCCCCAAAAGAGGAGTGATCACCCCAGCTGTAATTATTCCAGATATGAAAGACATGCTGTCTACTACACCAAATACATGATGGGCTTTTGATGGGCTTGTGCTGCAAAGGTTATGCTTCTGTTTCAACATATATGTCTCTGAATCAAGATCTGTGTGTGTGTGTGTGTGACAGAGAGAGAGAGAGAGAGAGAGAGAGAGAGAGAGAGAGTGTGTTCAGGTTCATCATAATTAGAATTTTTCATATTCTTAATTGATTTATTCATGTTGTACTATAACACTGCTTTGGCAATACTGTAACTGGATATGGTCATGCCAATAAAGCTTATTGAATTTAAATTGAATTGAATGAGAGAGATACAGTAGAGGGAGAGAGAGAGTGAGTTAGAGAGAGAGGGATAGAGAGGGAGGGAGATAGAGAGAAGGAGAGAGAAGGAGAGAGAGAGAGGGAAATATATATATATATATATATATATATATATATATATATATATATATATATATATATATATATATATATATATATATATATATATATATATTTCCGTTATGGAAGTAGTGGTGGGTAATGTAATGGTAATGACAATTACCAGAGAGGTAGAGAGAGAAAGGGGGGAGAGGGAGATACAGAGAGAGAGAGAGAGAGAGAGAGAGAGAGAGAGAGAGAGAGAGAGGCAGCAGGGGCATTGAAAGCAGGTCTATTAGTGCAGAGAACATCTTTTAATAGGAGCGGAGCTGTGAATTACTTTTCCAGTCGCTGTTTTAGCAGGATCGCTGGTGTTCGTCTGTAGCAGGCAGGTCTGCTCTCAACACTGCTACTACAGCTGCAGCCAAATTACACCCGCCACTTTACTGCCAAACAGCATTACAGCAACCCCCCCTCCCTCCATCTCTCTCCCTCCATCTCTCCCCTCCATCTCTCACTCTCTGTTCCATCTCTTACTGAATCATGCACCACGAGCTCCCGGGAAAAGGCATTCTGACATGTTTCTGCTTTGAGTCTTGGGACAGTGTGAGCTTCCATTTCTTGCAGCAGATACAGAAGGTTGTTGAACACTCGCTCACACACACAGCGCCCGCTGAATGACGGCTGTTCAGGAGACTTAAACAAATAGAGAACAAGAAATAAAGAGTGAGTGAGAGAACGAGAGAGATAGAGAAAGAGATGGAGACAGATGGAGAGAGTGATTGGTGGTAGGAGAAATCAAGGGAGATGGACAGAGAGAAGAGGAAGGTGGCATTTGAGCTGCCACCGCTTCCCTGCCCCACCAGTCTTTCAGCTTTTGTTCTTTTCCTCCTAATACATCACTGTTCCGCTGCAGAGTTGAATATCCAGCCATATCCAGCCATAAAGAAAGAGCAAGAAAGAGGGAGAAAGGCAGAGAAACAGAGAGAGAGAGAAAGAGAGAGAGAGAGAGAGAGAGAGATAGAGAGAGAGAGAGGGATTATTTTAGTTCATATTGCTGTGGGCAGAACAGTTTGTGTACAATTTATAACATTATATGTATGTGTATATATTAATTCTATGTACAGTATATATGTATTATTTACTGTATTTATTGTTGTTTACTGCTCTGATCTTCACCTGTGTTTGTCTACAAGTTACTGTGTGTACCGTTACTTCTGTTTATCTGTAAATGCTTAGGCTGTACAATACGATTCTGTGATTCCAACAAAACTCATTTAAATTGAGCTTGAAAATTGAGAGAAAAAATGTTAAGGGAGAGAGATACAATGCCAACCCAGCTATAGCACAGAGAATTGCTCCCTATTGGCTAGTTGAGAGCAAATGAGGGCCAATGAGAGGGCAGCTAGATCAGCTGTTGTTTAAAGTGATTACTGTCCTGTGTTTTCCAGGTGTCTAGATTTTTCCAAGCAGCAGGTCTGTAAAAGTGCATCTCCTGTATAGTCTGTTCTGATAATGTGGTTGCATCTCCAGTACAGTCTGTTATAATAATAACAGTGTTCCTGCTGATGAAAATCCCTAAACTGTAGTGTGACTCCCCTCCTCTACAATGTGACTCCCCTCCACTGCAGTGACTCCCCTCCTCTGTAGTGTGACTCCCCTCCTCTGCAGTGACTCCGCTCTTCTACAGTGACTCCCCTCCATTGCAGTGTGACTCCCCTCCTCTGTAGTCTGACTCCCATCCTCTGCAGTGAGTCCGCTCCTCTACCGTGACTCCCCTCCTCTGTAGTGTGACTCCCCTCCACTGCAGTGTGACTCCCCTCCTCTGTAGTCTGACTCCCCTCCTCTACTGAAAGCATGTGTGCATCTCTAAATTGATATAAATCTCTAAACTGATATAAATAAACTGATTCATTCTTCTTTTCATACACTACTCCCCTCCTCTGAAGTGTGACTCCCCTCCTCTGCAGTGTAATTCCCCTCCTCTACAGTGTGACTCCCCTCCTCTGCAGTGACTCCGAAAGCATGAGTGATTGATATAAATCTCTCTGCAGTATGACTCCCCTCCTCTGCAGTGTGACTCCCCTCCTCTGTAGTGTGACTCCCCTCCACTGCAGTGTGACTCCCCTCCTCTGTAGTGTGACTAATCTCCTCTGCAGTGTGACTCCCCTCCTCTGCAGTGACTCTGCTCCGCTACAGTGACTCCCCTCCTCTGTAGTGTGACTCCCCTCCTCTACAGTGTCTCCCCTCCTCTGCAGTGTGACTCCCCTCCTCTGCAGTGTGACTCCGCTCCTCTACAGTGACTCCCCTCCTCTGTAGTGTGACTCCCCTCCTCTGCAATGTGACTCCCCTCCTCTGTAGTGTGACTCCCCTCCACTGCAGTGTGACTCCCCTCCACTGCAATGTGACTCCCCTCCACTGCAGTGACTCCCCTCCTCTGCAGTGTGACTCCCCTCCTCTGCAGTGTGACTCCCCTCCTCTGCAGTGACTCCGCTCTGCTACAGTGACTCCCCTCCTCTGCAGTGTGACTCCCCTCCACTGCAGTGTGACTCCCCTCCTCTGCAGTGTGACTCCCCTCCTCTGCAGTGTGACTCCCCTCCTCTGCAGTGTGACTCCCCTCCACTGCAGTGTGTGACTCCCCTCCTCTGCAGTGTGACTCCCCTCCTCTGCAGTGTGACTCCCCTCCTCTGAAGTGTGACTCCGCTCCTCTATAGTGACTACCCTCCTCTGTAGTATGACTCCCCTCCACTGCAGTGTGACTCCCCTCCTCTGTAGTGTGACTAACCTCCTCTGCAGTGTGACTCCCCTCCTCTGCAGTGACTCCACTCCTCTACAGTGACTCCCCTCCTCTGCAGTGTGACTCCCCTCCCCTGCAGTTACTCCGCTCTGCTACAGTGACTCCCCTCCTCTGTAGTGTGACTCCCCTCCTCTACAATGTGACTCCCCTCCTCTGTAGTGTGACTCCCCTCCACTGCAACGTGACTCCCCTCCACTACAGTGACTCCCCTCCTCTGTAGTGTGACTCCCCTCCTCTGCAGTGACTCCGCTCCTCTACCGTGACTCCCCTCCACTGCAGTGTGACTCCCCTCCTCTGTAGTCTGAATCCCATCCTCTACTGACTGTGTGACAAAACTGCTCCAGGGCTCACGCCAATACATCTCTACACGAGGGAAGATGGACCTTCCACTGGCCACCATGTGAGTGGAGTTACTGGCCACTCACAGGTCATCGCCATGGACACATCTGGACAAGCCAAAGCGAACTGGAAACACACATCTCTGTGCTCATACACTATATTTGCTGTGCATACACACAGTCACGTATAACATACCCATGCATGTATTTACCAGCGATAGGATTCTGAGTCACTAAACAAATAGTTTCTAGTTTTCTTGTTGACAGTAACCAAATAGCACCTCCAATGTGAAGATGATTTCTTCTCATGAAACGGTACTGCTATAAAAAAAAGCCATGAATTCCATAACAGATGTGAGAAATCAACTTGGTCTTCTCCTCCCTCTGCAGAAACATTAGATTATGCAACCATTTCATTTGAGAAAGAGGCTATCTTTATTTTCATTTTTTTTTAATGTTTCATTTCTCCCTTTATTTCAGCGCCTTACTCATGCCTTTGTAAGCTCCCATCCTCCCTGTGTGCTCACTCACTACCTCTCTTCCCTCACCATCCCACAGACACAGCTGTGGGGCATTGTGGGTAATTACCATTAAGTCTCCTAACCTACAGTAGAATCCATTATCTTTACATGCACTCCGGCACCAGCCCGTCTCTCTCCCTAAACGAGTCGGTAAACAGGATCAGATCTCTGAGCCGCGGCTCCCACATACGTCCGCCGTGTGGTCCTCCTCCGGGAAATCCAGCACTGCTAAAACAACGAGAGGAAAAAAACAAAAACAAAAAAAAAACACCTTCAGCTCTTGGCTTGTCAGCTCCGCTGGGTCTTCACATCTAATAACTCCCCGCTGAAAGATCTCCAACTCGGCCTGCCGCCGATCCTGGGGTCTTTCACCTCTCCGTCTCTGCTTTCCCCCTATATTCTCCTCCCCAATTACTCCACCACTCCACCACACCACCTCCAAGCCCCTCCACCCCTGCTGCAGGCGCCGGTGTTTATGAAATAATGCATCACATTTATTTGTGTACTTTCTTAGATAGATGTTACACGATTTCCATATACGAGGGGAATCGCTTCCTCTCCGGTCGCCTCCTAATGGCGTTTCTGCAAAACACAAGCTGGCTCTCATTAGGATGCTCCTCGGGGAGCGGAAGGAGCTTCTCCCTCTTCCCCCTCTGCACGGAGAAGTCGCAGTAATGCGGTAGGTCATTACAGCCACATAAGCGAAGGCACACCGCTGCTCTTTCACTGCAGACAGTCCCCCCGCTGCCCGGAGGGTGCATCCAGATGTCATTTAGGGCCTCAGACACTGCAATCACTGGGTGTGATTTCGTGAAATCACCGGAGTGTCTGTTTTTTGGGCAGAGACGGAGCCGAGAGGAGAAGAGTTGGTGGTGCCGGTCAGGGTTCTTCAGATATGCTTTTACTTCAGCACTGGTCTTACTCACAGCCTAAGAAGGAGCGATCACGCGAAGCACAGCGGTTTCCTCGGAGATTGCAGCTCTCAGCAGCCCTCGGCACCATGGTAACATCATCACAGGGCAGTCGGGCGGTGTCCTCAGGAGGAGGAAGGTGATGTTCAGTGTGGTGCTTTCAAGAATGTGGCTCCTGTTCTGCTGGAGGTTCCGTCCCATAGTTCAGGCCTCCCGCATGCCTTTGACACACGTCCCTCACGTCTCCGTCTTCCACACGTCTCCCTCACGTCTTCCGCGTGCCTTTCACGTGACTCCCGCACGTCTTCCTCACGTCTCCCGCATGCCTTCGGCACACGTCCCTCACATCTCCGTCTTCCACACGTCTCCCTCACGTCTTCCGCGAGCCTTTCACGTGACTCCCACACGTCTTCCTCACATCTCCCGCACCACACTGCACTGCTGCCTTCCCACACACCTCCTGCTCTTCACTGATCCGGGGCTGATCTCGGGCAGGCTCCCCTGCGACACGTCAGCTCTAAATGAGCGAGATCCCGCGTATCTCGTCCCCTCACGCCGAATGTCCGCCAAATCCCCATTTCCAGTCCTCACGTCCACAGCCCCAGGCCTGCAGGGGACAGATCTACTCCTCAGCTTGTGAGAGAGAGAGTCGCCCGGCCTAGACGGATGACAGGGGAGAGGAGTGGATGTGAGAAAGAGAGTCGCCTGGCGGATGACAGGGGAGAGGAGTGGATGTGGGCAAGAGACAAAAACACAGATGGGACATCGAGGAAACAATCCCTCTGCTTCACCCAGCCACGCTCACACTGGAAACAGTGTCTTGTAAACTGGGAAGCAGTTCTTTATAGCAGGCGGACTGGTGTTCTACCACTTATCCACGTGACTTTAGTATGCAGTGTGCTGGCAGGAGCACGTGGTAGAAGAACCGACCAGAACACTAAACACTGAACTCCAGCAAAACACAAGGACGATATGTCCTCTCTGTCACTCTCTGTCTCTGTCTCTCTCATGCTCTCTGTTCCTGTCTGTCTCTCTCTCCATTTCTCTCTCTCTCTCTCTCTCTCTCTCTCTCATGCCTGAGCTGATCTCATGGTTGTGTTGTTCATGTCTTTTTTAGATTGTTGCTTTTACACTAATTCAAACTGATTAGAGAGACAAAGTTCAAGTGCATTGGAGATACAATATTAATAATAAAAAGATGAATGACAAGCAGTCAGAATACAATCACATTATTCTGATTAACATGAGTTTGTTTCTCCTTCGTGGGAGCGAGGGATTCATGTTAGAAGAGTTGGAGCTCCTCATTGATCATGTTAATTGTTTTGGGTAAAGCAGAAATGTATTTGCTTTTTTCATATAGACATAACATCTACAGCTAATGTCAAGTTCACTCCTGCTGCAGACATATTAAGGGTCACTAATGCATCTGTTGGCTAAGAGAAGCTTGTACATTTACCAATGTGTCTATCTATCTATCTGTCTGTCTGTCTATATATGTCTGTCTGTCCATCTGTCAAGTGGAAAGAGGTCACAGATTACTGCTGATCCATACCGTTGGCTGAACACGACACAGGAAATGACAAATAAATGCATTTCGCAGTAAAAGTGGATGAGACCCAAGACTCCATATGAATGCAATGCCAAGTATTAAATAGCCCACTGTCCTAAAAAACTGTCCAGTCACACATTGATTTATTGTCTTTTTAACAAAACAGTAGGATAAGCTCTCTCTCTCTCTATATATATATATATATATATATATATATATATATATATATATATATATATATATATATATATATATATATCTTCAAGATGGGATCTGGGGCCTGGAGGATCCTGCGCTGTATCCTAACTGTTCCCTGGACTGCACTCTTCTGAATGAAAATGTTAGATGTTGTTCCTGAGATCTGCTGGGGGTCATATCTCCCCTTGTGCTTGGATTACTACGGAAACCACAAATGCCTTCACCTTCCACATCTTTTCAAGGACTTTCTCAGCCCGTGATGCTTTTCGTGTTCCTTTGTCCTGATGTTGCAATCTCTTGGGATTGCTATCACTTCCAGCCTCTTCTTCATCACTATGTCCAGTTGGTTACTCATTACAATTTTGTTAATCTGTGTCTGGAAGTCCTTCAGGATCTTATGTCCACCATTCTCCACCACCTTCAGGGGCTTGTCCCACTCGGTCATTCTCCATCACCTTCAGGGGCCTGTCCCACTCGGTCATTCTCCACCACATTCAGGGGTGTGTCCCACTCGGTCATTCTCCACCACATTCAGGGGCGTGTCCCACTCGGTCATTCTCCACCACCTTTGGGGGCGTGTCCCACTCGGTCATTTTGCCTTTGGCCCAAAATCAGCACATATGTCACTGCATACAATTTTTCTGCATACTATGTTTCTGTATACTACACCAGCCACATGGTTATGGCGATCCATGTAGGCTCTGCCCACTAGCGTCCTGCTGTTATGTGCTCTATTGGCTCTGGGGCGTCTTAGCATAGCCTGCGTCTGGGGTCCTGTATGGTGTGGTGGGACTCCACGTCACTGCAGTGTACTTAGGTAAAACTGTAGTGACGTATACAAAGTTTCCAGAGAAACAGGACATTTGAAACCTTGCATGCTTTACTACAGTTCTGACCTCTAGAGCTTTAAGTAGAGTGCAGGGCAGTTAGTCCCTTAGTACACACACAGATCTCCATGGACTGATTTGAGTAATGGTCCAGAGCTGCACTGTAACAGAGCCAGCTGAGAGGATGTGATTACTGTTAGCAGTGTTGGTGGTGTCCACCTCAAAGTGGCCTGCTTCCACCCCTCATCCATCCAGACCGGCTCCTTCCGTGAGCCTGAATTACAGCCTCATTCGCACCTGTCTCAGCTTGGCTAAAGTGCTCCCTAGAAAGAACACAGAGGACCACTTGTAAGTGCCTATGGAGTTCTTCACACTTAAATGGTCTTACCCTGCCCTGAGACTAGCTTCTGCTACAGACTCAGCAGCATTTAGGCCATGTGTGACTTACTCATTTGTCCTAAAGATAGTGAGCTAGTTAAATAGTTTGTTACACAGACAGACAGACGGATAGCTGGACAAGCATAGAGACACATAGATAGATGCACTATATTGACCACTATAAGGACTAAATGAGACTGATAACACCGATATCAGAGGGAGGGAGTGAGGGAGTGAGGGAGTGAGGGTGTGAGGGAGTGAGGGTGTGATGGTGTGATGGTGTGAGGGAGTGAAGGAGTGAAGGAGTGAGGGTGTGATGGTGTGAAGGAGTGAGGGAGTGAGGGAGTGAGAGTGTGAGGGAGTGAGTGGCTTTGGCGTAGAGAAGCATAGTCCAGATTCTGCTGGACTCCTTGACGTCAAACGCTGCACAGTTGACAAAGACATCCGTTACAATTACGCTGAGAGTTAGAATAATTATATATGTATACATATATGAGATGTATTATATATGTATGCAAAAAACATAGGAATATATAAGAATACAAAGGAACACGTGGGAAGTTGAGATTTTGTCTTTGTTTCATTTCCCTGTGCCAAGAATCTCAACAGTGCCAAGATATGTATAAATGTTTCATAGCTTTGAAACATTTGTCCACAAACACACACACACAAACACACATGCATATGCACCTATATGCACATACATGTGCACACACATACTTTCATCATTATTCTCATTAAACAGACTAGCATGGCACCAGAATGCAGAGTTCCAAACACACAACCCTGCCAGAGGGGGTATCAAACACACAACCCTGCTAGGGGGTTATCAAACACACAACCCTGCTGGGGGGCATCAAACACACAACCCTGCTGGGGGGCATCAAACACACAACCCTACTGGGGGGTATCAAACACACAACCTTGCCGGGGGACATCAAACACACAACCCTGCTGGGGGGCATCAAACACACAACCTTGCCGGGGGGTATCAAACACACAACCCTGCTGGGGGACATCAAACACACAACCCTGCTAGGGGGTTATCAAACACACAACCCTGCTGGGGGGCATCAAACACACAACCCTGCTAGGGGGTTATCAAACACACAACCCTGCTGGGGGGCATCAAACACACTTGATATTAGCATAAGCTAATCATAACAGACCATCATAACAACGTGATTTTCCAACTTGTCCTAGTACCTGATATTAGCGTAAACATGAATGATGCCAGACAAAGTTAGGGGAAGAAGAGATGGGGGGGGGACCCAGCAGGTGTGAAGGGCAGTAGGTTTGGGATGTGGAGATGTTCTCAGGAGAACCCAATTCCTTCTTCTCTCTCCTCCACTCCAAAAAGAAGAGAGAGAGAGAGAGAGAGAGAACAAGGGGATTGTACAGTAGAGACTCAGTAGTGGCCCCAGGTAATATCAGGCTGCTCTTTGAGCTCAGGATGGCTGGATTTACTCACTGGGCTTCTGGGTCTTCCTGAATGAACAGGGCGCTGACTGCCAAACACTAGCCTGAAGGATCCCTGACTCATGTATTCATGCAGCAGCCTATGAATTATACACTGCCTACTCCATATAAAACAATCTCCTGTCATCTCGCAATCCAAGTATGTTCGAAGGAAAAGAGATTAATCCTTATGTAGCCAAAGCTCAGCAACACTGAATCATTCCATGGAAAGTCTGGTGGTTTCCTAGTGGCTGAAGACAATGGCAGGAAAAGCCATAAACATTCCTGGCTCTCAGGATTTTACCCCACTGTGGTTTTCCCCACTCTGACTGTGTCTTACGTTTCCACATTGTTCAGACGAGAGATTGAAGGGGTGAAATGAACAAATAAATAAAAAACTGAATGAAAACAAACAAGGACACAATGTGAGTGTAAGAAAAGAAGCAAAAACCCCAAATTCCTTTTGTTTTGTTGTTTTATTTCCAGGCATAATTCCGTTGCTCTGTCTCCTCGTCACAGCTCTTGTTTGAACACATGTCGCACGGCGGACGCTGGAGAGGGTGAAGCCGCACATTTCCAGTGTGGCTATTTTGGCACAGGCAAAAGAGACAGACGCCAAAGAGCTTCATTAGGCCCAGTGGGAGGGGAGATGGATCCAGAGGCTCATGGAAGTCTATCATCAGTAAACACAGTGGCAGTCCGGGTTTTAATCCATCATAAGAGAGCAGAATAGGCTAGTGCATCACACCACCCAGTGCCTACACCTCCCTCCCCCTCTCCATCTACACCTCCCTCCCTCTCTCTTTCCCCCTCTTCCTTTATACCCACCACCCTCTCTCTGTACATCTACACCTCCCTCCCTCTACATCATTCTCCATCCCCTCTCTCCCTCTTTCTTTCCTTTCTTTCTTTCATTCTCTGCATTTTCCTCACTTCCTCCTTTTCCTCCATCTTTCCCCCTCCTTTTGTCTCTTTCTCCCCCTCACCATAATTCTCTTTCCTATCCCTCTCTTCCTCTCTCTTCCTTTCACTCTCTCCTTCTCTTTCTTTCTCTCCCTGACCCCCCCCCCCTCCCCACCCCTCAGGCTGTCTGTTAGCCGTATGCCGCCGGTCGTGGTGTAATGGCTACAGGAACCGTAGCTAATTTCTCCATGGTCGCTCACCAACCTGGAGACCTGAACATCCGAGCTGAGGAGTGTAATGAGTGAACAGTCCAGGTCTGTCACAGCGGGGATGTAACGAGTCCTCCTGGACAGAAAGCGTCATCCGGCTCTTTACACAGCAGCTTGGTTCAAAGCCGATTTCAGTAATCTGTGGCACCAAGGAGGCACACAGACAAAAGTGTATGAAGGAGTGTGTTAAGCTGAATGGACCACGGCCCATGGTTCTCAGACCAGCCACCACTGGGGAGAAAGTGATAAGTGGTACGGTGATATGCGCACTGCTGTTACACCTCCGAACGTGCTGAAGAAACCAACATTCATCCGCCCGTCGATGCCCTCCAGGAGTCAGCGTGTAACTCAGCGTGTAACTGAGTGGTGGGATGGTGGAGGAGAGCTGGAAGGAATCTTTCAGTCTAAACGCAATTCAGTACTGAGCAGATCACAGCACAGATCACAGCACAGCACAGATCACAGCACAGATCACATCACAGCACAGATCACGTCACAACACAGATCACATCACAGCACGGATCACACCACAGCACAAATCCTAGCACACATCACAGCGCAGATCACAGCACAGATCACAGCACAGATCATATCACAGCGCAGATCACAGCGCAGACCATATCACAGCTGCAATCAGCTGCAATCCAATGCAGCTGCATCGGTTTTTCTGAACAGTGCGTCTTTAGACTCCAGTGGTCTCGGTTACTTTTGACCTCTGCACCTCCGCATGTGAATCAGCAGACCTAGGTCATGAAGGCGTTGACCTTTAACTGAAGAGCTAGATCTGGTGTTGCGGAGATTTCAAAGCAGAGTGGAATGGGCCGTGCTGTGGAACTACCCATCTGGGAGTTGTGTTTGATCTCCGGAACAGCACGTCTGCCTGCATTTGACTGATTACACATTGTTCTAGCGGAACGCAGGTACCAGCTTTTTATATTCCACCTTAGAAAACACTAATGTTTAACGTCATTCAATGTCGCTAATGGAGATCTTTTAGACCTCCTGCACCTTCTAAAGCCTGGACTGCCCGTCTTGCGCCTGATCCACTGAAAGAGACAAACTAAGAGTCCTGTGACTCAGAGACGCAGACTGAACACATTCCGTGTAAAGCCAGTGAAACATTCCTCTGTGTAAGCTGAGGTCACAGTTAGAAAGGCAGTAAATGCTTAGCAAATTAGTAAACGCTTTTAACAGTGATCTGTTCCAGCCAATTCAGACAAGCCCAGAAGATCTGCATGGAGCCCCTTCGTCGTTTTCCCCGTCGCCCTGAGCAGGCGTATGTCACCACTCCCAAAGAGGCGTCTCCACGACAGACCACGACACGCCGAGTCCCCTTGATTTTACCATAACATGCTCCACCATATATCAGGCCCTATTACCATAAAAACATGGTCTTCAGTTTCTAGCTGCAAGATGTCAAAATGTGGAAAAACTGAGACTAGAGTCCTGTAAAGCCAGCAGGGAGGAGAGCCCACAGGTCCTGATGGTGCTGACTGCTGTTGACAGGCGTGGTAAACAGACAACTGTTAGCACACAGATCCATAGAGGAAATGTGAACTAGACCTCTGAGGTAAAAGTCTTTCACTGTAATCAAGATCCTTGGGGCAGTTTGGGGGTGGAGCCTATATGTCCTGTGTGCTTGGGGTGAATCATAAAAATGGCACTAAAATATTTAACACTCCACTGAAAACGTTCTACATCAACTGCTTTCAAAATTGAGCAGAATTCTCAAGAGACATGTTTATTTCATTATAGATATTCTCCATCGGAGTATGCCCACATTAACTCCAGAAACGGACTTTAACACCTCTTGTTAAAAAGGGTGCTAACCATCTAAAAAATCCAGAGTCAGCGTAGCTCGCGAGACGTCCTCGGACAACCTCTCTAATGTTTCCTGAGTAGACCCCAGGGAGAGATAGAAAGCGAGTGAGAGAATTAATGTTGGTATCAAAATGTTCACCCTTGCAAAATCGATAGCAGCTTTTGAAAATTACCCATGAAGCTTCAGTGCTGGCACTTTCACATGGCCGGAGGCAGCGGGGGCAACGGTGCTTCTTCCGGTGATAGCGTGTCTGTCAGCGTAATGCTCGCTGAAGTGTATTAGAGGACAGAGCTACATCTATTTAATAAAGGACTTGAGACAGTATCTGGCCAAACCTCGGGTGTGGGGTGGTGTTTAAACAGCCGTTTCAATTGACTTTAAATGTAATTATGGCCACATATAACGACGTCAGTGCATTCGCTCCCTTACGTAGCTTTTGTAATTCGTTTCCATCAAAGGCTGCCGTCCTGTCGCCAGCACCGCCGCAGAATGCGCGCGTCTTAGCAACACGACTAAGGGCAGTCACAGAGGTAATAGGATGGATACGATCGCGACGGTGACAATGAAAACGCCTCAGCACACAGACACCACACACAAAGTGTCGCATTCACAGCGTGCCGTGTGTCTGCAAAACAGTTCTTCCAGCGCGCAAGTGTCTTATGAATGTCGAAATATTAAACTAACTCCCATTATCCACACACAATGGTGGGAGACCTGTTAGTGGTGGATACCTCGCGCCGGAGCCTGCTGCCTTTCGGAAATACACCATTTCTAGAAGTGTTTATGAGCTTCTCAGCAGACTTCAGCTGGGATTAGAATGAGCGTTAAGGCTTGATTTGCCATAGAGAGAGAGAAACAGAGAATGACAGGCAGAGAGAGAACGTCAGAGAGAGTGACAGAGAAAGAAAGACAGAGAGAGCAAGAGAGAGAGAAAGAGAGAGTGACAGAGGGAGAGAGAGAGAGAGACAAGGGCAGAAAGAGAGAGAGAGAGAGAAAGAAATCAATGACTCTCCATCACTGGAAAAGTGTGGAGATCAATGGACACTTAGAAAAGCCTTTGAAGAAAAAACGTCAATAGCTCCCGTGTGCTATTTCTCATTGTTTGGCCGGAGAAGACAGCTAAAGACAAACTCACCTGTGGAGCAGAAGAACTTACACTGGGCACTTTGCATGGCCTTCAGACCCCACAACAACAGTACCGTCATATTCAAATGCTACATACTGAAATCCAACTCTAATAATGACAGTTTCAAGCGTTGAGGTCCTATTTATATTACTTTAGGCTTAGGACGTAGAACCTTCTGAGTAATTACAGCACGTATTGTATTGATACTTTGTATTTATATAAAGGAAGTCAAGAGTTTCTGTGTGGGCAGTGTGCGGAGTTTAGAAATGAGCAGAATGGACTGTAATCTTTACTGTGTACATGCACAACGTGTTACACATTCCACTGTGGTTGAGGGTGTAATTAACCTGTAATTAAACATGTAAAAAGCACTACATACCAATGTCATAATCAAACATTTCATAATGACGTTCTATTCAAATCGTTCACAGAATTACCCAAACTAAAATATGACATCGTGCTGAGAGGCTTTATAAAGATGATGCACTGAAACCTTACATGATAAGGTAAATATCACATCAGGATATTCAAACCCTGGATAATGATTTCCTATTCAGACAGTACATAATGATGCCCTATTCAAACAAGATAATAACCTGCTGGACCTGTTCTGAATGCTGGGTTGCCAGGTATGTGCCTTTTTTATCTTTATGAATAGTGTATATGCTTTTAAGAGTAATATGTAGGTTGAGGAGTGTTTCAAAAACACTTCAGTACTTATTTGCCTAAAGAAAAGAACAACAAATTCATATGACGTGTACTGAACGTTTAATGCAGGAAAAATTCCATCAGTGATGTTTTGTACATTTTCAACCCCTCTCCCAAAAAAATGGATTTCTTTTCTAACAGAGCCCTGTCACTCATGATGATCGAACAACCCATTACACTACAGACTGGCTTCATCGGTCATTAGGCAAGGTAGACAGATCCCGACAGATCCCAACAGCCTTGCTATGAGTCAGGGAGTTATGGGATACCCCTTTCTCTCCCTCTTTGTTTCTCTACCGCCACCCCCCCCCCCCCTCTCTCCCCTCACACCCTCCCTCTTGCTCTCTCCCTCTTTCTCCATCTTTCTCTTCTCTCTTGTCCCTTCTGTTGACAGGTCCTTCAGCTGGTGTGCTATCTCCCTCTCTCATTCCTCTCTTCCTTTAGCTGGTGTACTCTCCCCCTCTCTCTGTCCTCTCTTCCTTTAGCTGGTGTACTCTCTCCCTCTCTCCTCTCTTCCTTTAGCTGGTGTACTCTCTCTCTCTCTTTTTCTGACTTCTGGGTTACTGTCTATTGGTCGGCCGAATAGAGGGAGTAGAGGAAGTGCAGAGTTTGTATGGATGTTGTGAAACGTAAACACTACACCGTGAGCTCCTTCCAGCCTCAGAGAGGGCCGACTGAAATAAAGCCACTGTAGCATGCTAATGTGTACCAGAGTAGCACACTTTCCATGTTTAGCTTCAGTAAGCCCTGAACCGTTTTGGCAGACACTGACTGTAAAGCCCAGCAGCGGATATGCCATAGCGCTGCGGTACGAAGGCAACCTCTACAGTTGGAAAAAAGGAGGCGTCTGATCTTACAGAAGCTACAGGGTCAGGCTTCAGATCCGCCTGCTTGCCCTCTCACACCACTAGATCATCTGTGCTGACGCTCAGGCCCGACTGCATTCCTGACCTGAGAATTTGCTTCAGATTTTGAAAACCCATCAAAAAAAAAAAAAAAAAAGAAGAAAAAGCAAAAGCAAAAAAGCAAATTGGGAATCCAGCTGGTAACAGGATGCATTTCCAAAACATCAGGGTAAGTACGCTCCATCTCACCCGGACATCCTACCACACACATCGGACCAAAACCTGTTCGATCTGCCGCTCAGATCCCACCTAAGCCCATCAGGACACCTGCACAGGACGCTGCGGAGTAGATGAAGTCAGGGAGCAGCAGTGCAGTCTCCTACGAGCAAAGCCAACTGAACATAAACTCATTACATCTCCTACTGTGGCCTTTCAGATAATCCCCACAGCATCTCCAGCTCACCAGAGAAGCACTTGCTGGACTAACCTGGAGGACAGGGCTTGCAGGCAGGGTCTTGTTAAAAACGCCTGCATGGTGGTGGGTGGCAAGCCTGCTCAGTGTTGCCCTACAGGCATTATTAGAGGCAGAGGAGGCCGTGAGACACAGGTCTGGGCATGCTCCGGCAGGCCCTGTTTACTGCACCAGAGTGGGTTTGTGCTAGCTGTGAACTAGCCTTCCACACACCGCTTTTGATTTCTCTTTAACTCTTTCCCTCTATCTTTCTTTCTCTTTTTTTTGTTCCACTTTTGGCCTTTTCAGAGGTTTCTGACTGACCTTGGACACCAGAGAGCTTTTTTTTCTCCCAAGAACATATACTGGGTTCTAACAAGGACCCCGGAAGCCTGACAGATCTTTTAAAATCACTCCTCTCTCTCTCTCCCTTTCTCTCTCTCCCTTTTTCTCTCTTGCGCTCACTTGTTCCACATCAAAGGCAGGAAGCTTTCGTGCCCAGTGGTCCTGAGGGACAGGAGACATCCAGAGCTGAGAGAGAGAGAGCAGTGACAGACAGAAAGTGCTTCATCCACTAAATTTACCTAAAAGGGCAAAGGAACCAGCAGAAAGTAATCTGATATTTGACCAAAAGGGAAAAAAGCATCTCCTAGAGTAAAAAGCCAGAGTGAAGCAGGAACTGAGATGTTTCAGGACTTTTACACTCTGGCTGAGCAGTGATGACTCACCACATCGCGGTAGTTTACATGGGCCTTATTGTGCAGTTTTTTCCTAAATGGCATTTTCACAAAACAGTTTTCACCAGACGCATCTACTCCCAGCCGTCTTATTCTACATGCTTTGCCAAACCAGCAGAATTTCTTTGTTGTCATTGTTGTTTCTGAAATGTAATTCGTAATCTGAGATACTTGGGTGTCCACACCCCAACAGAGACGCACTGCAGGGTGTAAACCATAGTCATCATTCACACTGGGAACGTGTCCCCCCACATACCGCAGGGACGTGTCCACACCACATCGCCGCAGGGACGTGTCCCATCCATATCACTGCACGGATGTGTCCCGTCGCATCGCCGCACGGACGTGTCCCCACCACGTCACCAAAGGGATGTGTCCCCACCACATCACCGCAGGAACGTGTCCCCACCACATCACCGCAGGGACGTGTCCCCACCACATCACCGCAGGGACGTGTCCCCCCCGCTTCCAGAAAAGGTGGTTTTTGTCCCTGCCATGTTTTGAAAGTTCACTCCACCAGTTTTGTGTTTCCTCTGCAGCCTTCACAGCGTAATTTATTCAGTAATAATACAAGTATCAACCTGCTTGTTTTAATCAACAAAACAAAGCAAATCTTCGCAATGACAGAATGGGAAAACAACAGTGTTTTTGTTTTATGTCACATAATGCCAAGATAATAAATGTGGCACAACTGATATTTTGTGAAACTAAACGAGTTACTGTATTTTCTATTAAAAGAAATAGTATAAGTATTCTTCAGCCATAGCACTGACACTTCTGGTATTGTTCAACACTGCTAACAAATGTGGCCTGAGCCTCTCCCGTTCGGTCTGATCTCTGATGGGTGGATGTGTCGGCCGCTGGACTCTGGCTCTCCAAGGGGATGTGAATTTAAAGAGCAGTGGACCTAAATGCAGCAATCTGTCCACTTTCTTCATTCTGGGCCCAAGCACTTTTAAAAGCAAAATAACACCTGTGGTGTAGGGCCAGTGATGCGTAATTGTGTGGTGGGAGACGCACGGACATGAGGTCATACAAAGGCACACTAGAGAACCACTCTCACCGAACAGCTGCTCTCACCTACCGAACAGCCGCTGTCGCCTACCGAATAGCCGCTCTCGCCTACTGAACAGCCGCTCTCGCCTAGCGAACTGCTGTTCTATTGCCTACTGAACAGCCACTTCCTCTCATACTGATCAGTCGCTCTCTGAACTATGGAAGAGCTGCTCTCTCACCTACCGAACAGCCAGTCTCACATACTCACGGTCTCTTCAGGTCTCAGTCACACCAGCTGTTTCTGTGCTTTTGCCAAATCACTAATGCAAGTGGATGCTGAATTAG
The DNA here is from genome assembly GCA_020368025.1 of Brachyhypopomus occidentalis. Lineage (NCBI taxonomy): Eukaryota > Metazoa > Chordata > Actinopteri > Gymnotiformes > Hypopomidae > Brachyhypopomus > Brachyhypopomus occidentalis. The sequence continues at coordinate 1,675,940 of JAGXOD010000011.1, read as the reverse complement.
CAGGATGTGCACTGCTGTCTGACCAAACTAGAATAAAGGCAGTGTCTGCCAGTTCAGCTGCGTTCAGTGTATTCCCCGAGGCAGAAGCTCCAGCTCCATGTTCTAGTGCTAGAGTGAACTCTCACTCTCAAGATAATAGGAATGAGTTAAAAAACTAGAACCCTGTGACAGCATGAGTAGGAGGTGAATGTGTGTGTGTGTGTGTGTGTGTGTATACACACTCACACCATGCTGAACTCTGGATAATTTCAATAATGTTCTAAAACCTCGATTCAAATCACATAAAAAAAAAAAAATTCCACATGGTTGTCCCAATCACCAATCCAAACTGGCATCTCCAGACGGTAAAGGGAATTGGAGAAGTTAACTTACGCTGACGAGCATCTGGGGGAAGGGCCCTCGTGAATTTTCGGGCACATTGATTGGTGGGATGACCCAGTCTCGCTTCTGGCGCCGCAGCCCAATGGTGTAGCTGGAGTTCTGTTGCCCTGGGAACCTGATAACCACAGGCGGGGGCTGTGACTCAGGAAGTGACCCGGTGTTCTTGTCCTCCGTGTAATTACTTGTCATTGCCTGTAAAAGAAAATGAGAGGATGATGAGGGTGTGGTCAGAAAGATGGTGTTGGTCAGCAGTGGTGATGGAGAGCAATGGTGTTGGTGAGGGATGGTGTTGGTGAGGAGATGGTGTTGGTCAGAAGATGGTGTTGGTGAGGTAGATGGTGTTGCTGAGAAGATGGTGTTTGTAAGGAATGGTACTGGTGAGGAGATGGCGTTGGTGACAAGATGGTGTTTGTGAGAGACGGTTTTGGTAAGGAGATGATGTTGGTGAGGAGATGGTGTTGGGGAGGAGATGGTGTTGGTGAGGGATGTGTTTGTAAGGGACAATATTGGTCAGGGCTGGTGTTGGTAAGGAGACGGTGTTGGTGAGGAGATGGGGATCTGACAGATCTCTAAGAGCATACCTATGTTCATTTAACAGAGGATTTGAGCACCAGTGAAACACAGAGACCCACTCCTCTACAGAGATCCACTCCTCTATAGAGATCTACTCCTCTACAGAGACCCACTCCTCTACAGAGATCCACTCCTCTACAGAGATCCACTCCTCTACAGAGATCCACTCCTCTATAGAGATCTACTCCTCTACATAGATCCACTCCTCTACAGAGACCCACTCCTCTACAGCCTGATAGTGTGAAGACCTTCACTGCAGTGGGAGCCCTGCTCAAACAAAGCTCCCCTCAGCCTACTGTCACACAGCACCCTTCACTGCCCCTCTGTCTCCCTCCCCCTCCCTCTCTCTCTCTCCCCCTCCCTCCCTCTCTCTCTCTCCTCACTATTTCCCCTCTGTATTTACTTCAGTTCAACAACGCTTTAATGGCTGTTACAGATTACATTACTGTCAAAGCAAATAGCAAATGTGAATGGAAGAAAAGAACAAGGTCATTAACAAAGTTATTAAAACATAAAAGTGACAGATAAATGTATATATATATATATATATATAGAGGGAGATGTCCTCCTTCCTTGGCCGTCTCAATATGGCTGTCTCAGCTGTGAGGGCCCCATCGCCCCCTCCTCCTCCCCCCACCCAAAGTTCTTCACTGTCTCTGCAGTCCTGAAGTGGCTGTACATGCAGGGGAACACAACTCCAGTGTTGGGGGCTGGGAGTGTGGCTCTGACTCCATCCTTCCCAGGAGGCAGTGGGTGAACAGCTTGGCCCCTCGTTCAGACACACTCCGGTGCTCTGTCCCCGGGGCCTTGGCCAGGCCGCGCCTCCACTGTCTGTGGTCTTCTGTCACATGGCGCAGTGAGCAATGCTCTCGAAGTTCAAGGGCCGATGAAGTTGAATGGTTAAATCATTAGGACACTTTTTTTTGTTTATTTCTATCCATTTGGTCCAGAAGTTATCAGATTGATTGCTTTCTTCTAAATTACAAATTAATTAATTGCAATTCATTAATTAATTGACCTTATTTTTTATTTATATTTAGGTATATACAATACAGAAGCATAACACACTCAACCACTACAGACATGGATGGGGAGTTTACTTTTCTGGTTTCTGTAGATCTGCATGATTTTGCCCTGCAGATTAAATGCTCACCTCCCACCTTATTACAACATTTGTTTATTAGAGACATCTCAGAGGTGTACAGCTAGACTCTGCACACCATCTGCTGTGCCATGCATCCTTAGTGTGAACTATCCTCCACTTACTCATCAACAGTCAGTTTCTGACCACAGGAGCATGGCCGATGGGGCATTTTTCGGGTGGAGGACCATTCCTAACCCAGCACGGACAGCTGCATCTGATACACCCGCACCCACACCCACACCACCACGGCAGTATCACTGCTGGGCTGAGAGCGGCCCGCCATCCAAATAATATCTGGCGCCCGGAGGTCCTGTGGTCAGAGAGGTCAGTGATGAACTGGGTGGAGGCGAGTGACAGATGCTGCTGGGAAACAGATGGATGGCACACTGTAATTATGCACTTAATTATAAGATCCACCTACAAGTCTGAAGATGTTTCTAATAAGGGGGTAGTGGAGAAGGGTGGAGAAGGTGTTTTTACAAAGAGGCAGTGTGTAGGTGGAGAGGGCGTTTCTACCAAAAGGCAGTGAGTAGGTGAAGGTGGTGTTTCTAATGAAGTGGAAGTAAATTTATAGTAGTTTAATCAGAATTAATATTTCACTGTAATATTATGGTCTACTTGGTCAAGTCTAGTTTTTTTTTATGTTCAAAAGCTTGATTAGTTTTCCTTGGTTTGTGGTTTGCTCCGTGGTTAGAAATGAAGTGAAGAATGTTGAGTTTTCTGTTTTTCTTTGAAGCTCTTAATTGCTTTCTGATCACTTTTAGTGCTTTTTGTGTCTGTTGGACTTTAATTACATGGACCTATCTAGAATCCGAGATTCTGTTTGTTCTTTTTAAGCAGACCTTGGGACTGTGGTTTGATTAGGGGCAGAATGCTTTGACTGGGAAACTTGTTATTAATCTGTTATAACAGGTCTTAATAACCTTATAATCTAATGGCTAGAATTGAGTTAGATGCATCACTCAAAGGAGGCCCCCTGTAGTCTGGATTTACATACAAATACAGGTTTCCACAGAAGGAATGTGGTCAGAGCTGTGGTAAGGGGGCGTGGCTGTGGGTGTGGCCAGGGGCGTGGTGACATTAAGTATATGCTGGCAGCTGTGATCCCAACATTCATAATTCTTGGAGATTCCTGGCCAATTGTTTGTGAAAGTTTGAAGAGTTCAAATTGGTAATTTCTGCATGACAGGGTCAATACACTAACGTCATTACATGCCCATTAATTTTCCAGATAAGAATCTCATATATTCAGAATCTGATCTGATACACATCACTAGCTGTAGTCCTTTGCCATTTGTCATTTCCATGTCTAAGGTATTTCAGATGTGTATTACATGTGCATTACATGTGCATTGTGTATCGTGTATTGTGTATATGAAGCAATCCCTTCATGTACCGATGCGCTGCGGAGTGCAGCACTAGGAGCGTAGATCAGATCAGAACACAGCCTTGGGCTTGGAAACAAACGAGCTCTTGCTGTATGTGAGAGAAAATCAGACGAACTGTGCAGACGGGACTCAACCTCCACAGAGGAAGGGTTCGCTTTATTTATTTATTTATTTTTCTTTTCAGCCACATGGTGTTTTCTCCTATTTTGACAGGTTTAATGTAATTTGCCATTTCAGATTTGGCCCACATAAGTGGAGTGGTCCTTGGGGGTTATTCCCATGAGTAACTGCTTTCTTGGGGGGGGCTGTACAGCTCTTGGAAGGCCTCAAATATCCATGTCTCTAATCTCTTTAAAGGGTTTCCTGCTCTATATAATATCTGTAAACCCCAGATATTTCACAGTGAGATGCTAAAGGATTGGGTTATGACTTATCTGAGATTATTTGCTTATTTGGGACAACCTCTCTCTCTCTGCCCCTCCCTCTCTCTTTCTGCCCTTCCCTCTCTCTCTCTCTGCCCCTCCCTCTCTCTCTCTGCCCCTCCCTCTCTCTTTCTGCCCTTCCCTCTCTCTCTCTCTCTCTCTCTCTGCCCCTCCCTCTCAGTACGCAGTACCTGAGTCATTGCAGCAGATTTCAATGCAAGACACCCTAAAAGACCACCCATCTCCCATGCTACAGTTAGCAAACTGCTTGCCAAGTTTCGTGAAACTGGTTCAGTGTTGGATTTTCCAAAATGTGGACGCAAGAAAACTTTTATGTGAATGGTGAAGTTAACAAACAAAACCACTGCTATTGGTCAGACTGTTGGAACACAAACATTGATGGTATGGTGTGGTATATGGGGTACAAAGACAGTGGGGCCATTATCATCAATGGAAACCTCAAGGCCACTGGATATGTGAAACTGCTACACGACGATGTGTTTCCCTCTTTATGCACTGAAGCTGGTACATTCCCTGAGATTTTCCAGCAAGATGGTGTACCACCACATTATGGGCGTCAAGTCTGAGCATTCCTAGATGAACCGCTTCCTGGAAAGTGTATTGGTTGTCGTGGGCCAGTTGAATGGCCGCCCAAGGTCTCCCGATCTGACCCCCTTAGACATTTATCTTTGGGGTCATCTGAAGGCAATTGTCTATGCTGAGAAGATATGAGATGTGCAGCACCTGAAACTATGGATACTGGAAGCCTGTGCTAGCATTTCTTCTGCGGTGTTGCTATTAGTGTGTGAAGAGTGGGAGAAGATGGTTGCATTGACAACACAGTGGGCAGCACTTTGAACACGTTTTAAAAGTGGTCAGAAACTTGTAAATAACTCATGAAAGAATAAAGTTACGTTAAACCAAGCACACCATTGTTTTTCTTGTGAAATTCTCAGACCAGTCTCACTCTCATACACGCCAACCTCACACTCTCATCAGGATCCTCACACACTCCCCCATCAGGATCCTCACACACTCCCTCCAGGATCAAAAGTAAGAGAAAATGAGAGAGGGAAAAAGAAAGAAAGAGTGAGAGAGATTCTTGTGTGTATAAGAAGGGAGCACAGGAAATGATGCAAAATGACCCCAGACAGCCAGAGGGATGTGGGATTCAGATGTTTCCACATATTAACACAGGTCTGTTTCAGCACTTTTATGTCCGCTGCACGTCACTGTTCTCTCTCCATTTCTGAAGTACCACACAACTCACAGCATAGAAGAGGAAGGAGAAAAGGAACAGAAAGAGAAGATGGAAACCAATTTGTCAGCCGTTGAAAGGTTGCGGGGTCGTGAGTCCTGTGAGCTGTTGGCTCTGATTAGAGCTGTTCAGAATCAGGCTGTTGGCCATTTTCTTAGAAAAGACTTTTTTTCCCCCTTTTTCAGATGTGGAAGCTTCTGAATGTGCTGTTATAGTGGCCAGGGAGAGGCAGACCTTCCAGCACTGTTCATTACACACAAGCCCAGGGGGAACAGAGTTCAAGGCTGCATTAGAGTGCGTGTGTGTGTGTGTGTGTGGACACATACACTGGTGGCCTGCAGTACAGGTAGACTCGTGGGAGGGGGTGTCATGTACGATTTTATCAACAGCAGTTAGTGTGTGAAGTTGGAGGTGAGAGAAACAGGAAAGGAAAAAGAGACTTATAGAGAGGAGAGGAAAGGAGAGTGTTGAAGGACAGACCCCTGGACATCTGCCTTATACACATTCAAACCCATCCACCCATCCACCCACCTACCCATCCACCCATCCATCCATCCATCCATCCACGTACTCGAAATCAGATATTACATTAATGTGAATTACAATATATATATTATTTTATATATTATTATTCACTTGTTATAAAATGATAGTCTTGTGATGGTTCTCCTACCTGCTCCTTGTAGCCTAGCAACAACTGATTGGTTAGACATCCTTATGTACTTGATGAGGAGTTGAAATGAAATGGTTTGTGCAGAAAGAAACATACTGAGATGCATGACACAGGAAGTACATCTTTTTTAATTGCCTAATTTGAACGTTTCGACACCGTTTCAGTGCGAATTGTGCATTCAATATATCTAATTATGTTCTATACTGTTAAACTCAGAAATAGATACATAGTAGCAGATTGATGATTTAATAGGGAGGGCAGACTGACTCACACTAAGTACAGTAGAGCTTTATTCACAGCCCACAACGCAAACAAGCAACTTTCAAACCACCGTAGGTCCAGAGCATTCTAGGAGCTCAAGGGTTAGAGTCTGAGTGCTTGCCACTGAGTCTTTGCTTTGGTAGCTATCAAAGAGACTTTAATCTTTTATCAGACTACATGCTCACCTATCAGACTTCATTCTCACATATCAGACTACATTCTCACCTATCAGACTACATTCTCACTTATCAGACTACATTCTCACTTATCGTACCACACTGGGCACACAAGTGGACATGGACAGACCTTGGAGAGAGTCAGACGGACCCTGGAAGAGTCAGACGGGCCCTGGCGGAGAAGTGGGGGTCAGGAAAAGTTTAGGATGGCATGCGGGCCTGGGTGGTGGGGAGAGTGTGGTGGATGTGAGACATCGATACATTGATAATCCTCACATGGGCCAGGTGTGTATACTGCTGAGGAGACACGGGGAGACAGGATGAATGGATAAGGAAGTGTGTGTGTGTGTGTGTGTGTGTAAAAGTGAGTGTGAGAATAAATAAGGAGAAGGGATTTTCAAGAATTGCCTGGTGGATGTCCCATGATGGGTGATGATGTGTGATGTGTGATGTGTGATGATGTGTGATGACGTGTGTTTATGTTTGATGTGTGATGATATGTGATGGTGTGTGATAGAGGTAATGAGAGGTGATGATGTGTGATGATGTGTGATTATGTGTGATGATGTGTGATGAGAGGTAATGAAAGGTGACTCGGGTTCTGCCAGTTATGAACGCAGAGTCAGTGCAAATTGAGAAGACGGCATGCAGGATAAGTGCATGAGCAGGTCCTTAAAAGACAAGATGTGTTTCAGTTTTGTGATAATCCTGAGTTGATCGAAGCTCTCACAACTGCGTTTGTTTCTTTTTTATATTTAAAAAAAAAAAAAAGTCTTTGGTCTGGTTCTTTACATTAGCTGAAAATTGTCCCAGACTGCATGCTGTATCTCTGACAGAACCAGGAATACCAAGTCTGTCTTGGCTACGCTGGAGATACATCTTTGACATACGGCACTTTGCATCTCATCAGCAGCCAGGGATGAGGTGCGGACAGTCATTCTCTCCAGACTTTAGTAGAACTACACCTGTGCACCGCCTACATAACAGTGATGTGATATTTTGCATCTCTGGAAGATACTCCCAAGTGGGAACATGTATAGGGAGAGTAGAACAGGTCCCATGATAGAGCCCTGAGGTACTCCACATGTAATAGATGCTGTGGAGGAATGACGGGTGCCCATTGTGACAGAAGAAGTCCTGCTTTCCAAATATGTGCAAACCACTTCATTGCAGTACCATGGATGCCAACACCATCATCCAGCAAAATAGCATGACCAACAGCGCCAAAGTATTAGTTCAGGTCTCTAACAATGTCTACAGCATCAATATATGCTCCAAGTGGGGCAGACTCAGTACTGAGGTGTGGTTTAAAACCTGACTGAGAAGTATCAAAAATATTGTAATGCACTTAAAAATAAGGAAAGCTAAGAGAAGACAACACATTTGATAAGAATGATAGCTTAGAGTTGGTCTAAAATTATTAAGAGTAGATGGTTCCAGGGCAATGTCTTATCATAGAGATATTAATAAAAAATTCAAGAAACATCAGTGCTGATGCACGTAAGTCTCCATGGAGTCCAGAGGGTTCAAAGAGGCTGGACTACTGCATGCTTCAAGCAGGATGAAGCAGCACCTGAGAGACTGTGTGGGAAACACATCCGGAGAGCCAGGTAGGCTTCACCTGTAGGACATAGCGAAGGTAGGACACAGATACTGGCTTAAACTGACTGAACAAAGCAGAACAAGCCGGAAGGAGCGTGGGTCGGAGATAAAATATGTGCTGTTATAAATTTGGCAAATAAAAGATCTTCACATTCTTCAGCAGAGGCCTCGGGGTTGGCTATAATGGCAGGATAAAGAACTGTATTAATTGTGTTTAAAAGGACTTAAGGCCTCTGAGAGGTTTTTGTGATAATGTCAGCAAAATATTTCTTTCTTGAAGGCTTTACAGTTTGCTAGACATCCTTTCATAATTTTGTAGGAGACTCAAAGCTCGTCTTTTTTTTCCCGCATTCGTTCCCCCTCCTGTGTTGCTGAGCAAGGGCACGTTCATCACTGTGAAGTCAGGGCTGGCTTTTTTGCTTTGGGTTTTCTGCATTTTAAAGGAGCAACTGAGTCTATAACTCCAGTGCATGTAGAACTGAATGAAGCAGGTAGCTCGTGTCCTGAGGGTGATTCGCACTGCTGGAAACTACAGCCACACAGGGAGCTGAAAACGGAAGGGCTGTGAGAGGCACCACTGAGCATGTGCAGTACGAATTCAGGCTGTGTTTAGGAGGCGGGTGTGGAAAGGGGTCATGAACTGTGAAAGGTGATAGGAAAATACTGCACTATTATACATTAGTTGAATCCTTTTGCAGGTTTGTACTTGGCACTTTGGAATTGTCTCCTGGATCTAGCAGGTTCTCCTGGATGTCTATGTATACCCAGAGCACAGGGCACACTACATGACCATTCTGCACTTTACTGCTGCAGTTGAATGGTCTTTCACAGTCAGAAACTGCCATTTAGCATCTAAAAATAGATGCTAAGCCTCCTCTATGAGTCCTGGGTGCGCTTTAGAAATTACAGTCACCAGAAGACAGGAGTCACCATGAGACAAGAATCAACAGGAGACAGGGCTCACCAGGAGACAGAAGTAACCAGGATATAGCTGCACAAGCAGGGCCAAAATCACTAGTGAAAGTTCAACTTATGAGAAATTCAACAGTTATGCAATCTAAAAATCTTATTTAAGTGACCTAATATTGACTAATGCTGTTTTAAGTGGCATAGGATCTGAGACTGCAGACAGCCAGACAGGTCCAGAAGCTGAAGGTCACTAAAGTTCACACTGCTACTTCTAGGCTGCATAATCTAGGTGAACAGTGACAAAATGCTGAGAAGATGGATGCAGTATGACCACAACAGCCGTCCTGACACACGCAGATGCAGTACGACCACAACAGCCGTCCTGACACACGCAGATGCAGTACGACCACAACAGCCGTCCAGACACACGCAGATGGTGACGGTATCCCCAGTGACAGCTGTGTGGGTGCAGAGCTATTCCCATGGTAATACGGTGTGTGTATGTTTGCAGACATAGCTGGCTCCTCGTATCTAACTTCAAGAACTGGAACATCTCGCTGCTAGTCTAAGAGTCTAAGGGTTTAGAAGGACTACTCAAAATACAGTCCACCGTTAAGTCCACGATGTCAGATTCAAATTCAAATCTAGAGAAGGCGTATTACACACTGCCAAATTAAAACCTCATTAGCAAGCGAACAACTAAGCATCCTGAAGCCAATGTCTGGGCAAAGCAGTTGGAAATTGCACCCCATCACCTGCTTTGTGGCGTGTACGCCTGTGGAGTTTTCACTGGGCTGTAGGGGTCCAGAGCATGTAATGTCTGGAAACTGGCACTGGTGAATCTAAGAGGCTGTTCTTACGTTCCAGTGATATGGCCTTTGTTCACACTGATTTCTAAGTGTGAAGTGGTGTGTGTGTGTGTTAGTGTGTATCAGAGTTTGCGTATGTGTGTATGTATTTAGTATGTGTGTCAGTCAAGTACCAGATTAATTTCCCTTTATTCCTATCGTCAAAAGGAGACCCACTTGGCATGCAGGCATGGGTGTGTATATGCTTATGTGTGTGTGTGTGTGTGTGCGTGTGTGTGTGTATGTGTGTGTGTGTGTGTGTGTGTGTGTGTGTGTGTGTGTGTGTGTGTGTGTGTGTGTGTGTGTGTGTGTGTGTGTGTGTGTGTGTGTGCGTGCACGTGTGTGTGTGTGTGTGTGTGTGTGAGTGTGTGTGTGTGTATGTGTGTGTGTGTGCGTTTGCCACAGATAAGTAAATCTTGAAGAGTGCTGATTGTTAAAATAATAGAAAGTGTACCAGTAAACTTACTCCAGAGCCTTTATGCAATGTTTTACAAAACATAAGAAACCATGGCAGGCTTGTAGTGGACACTGCCATTTTACACTGATCAGAGTACAGCTGTGTGTGTGGAGTGTTGTAGAGTGGTGTGTGTGGAGTGTTGTAGAGTGGTGTGGGGTGGTGTGTGTGGAGTGTTGTAGAGTGCTGTGATATCTTTTTTTACACTTAAAAGTTCTGTGAACAGTGAACAGAAATGTACTCGTGTGTGCATGGACACACACACACACACACACACACACACACACACACACACACACACACACACTTACACACACGTATGTGAAAAACTTTTCTTAAATGGCTTACAAAAACTCAGTCATTTCCCCTCAGAGCGGATATTAATGATTAATGTAGAAGATGTCTGAAGCTAATAAGGCCCACTCAGTCACACAGGTCGGCCATGTGCACGGCCATTACAGCATCTCCAATAAACAGAGACACAGGAGCGTTGTAGAGGCACACAGACGGCGTGGAGAGTGTGAGCGTCAGCGGACACTCGGTCTGCTGTGTCAACGTGGCGGACGTTTTATGTGGAGCAGAGAGAGTGGCCCCGGCCTGTTTCCCCCGCTTGTGTCCCCGGACTGTGTCCCCTCGGACTGTGTCTCCCTGGCCTGTGTCCCCCATTTGTGACCCCCGCCTGTGACCCCGGCCTGTGTCCCCCGTCTGTGTCCCCCACCTGTGTCCCCCGCCTGTGTCCCCCGCCTGTGGCCCGTCAAAACAGCAGGGGGGGGACACAAGTCCAGGACTGTGAAAACAATGGCAATCAAAGCTTGGAGTCAAAGTTAGAAAACCCAAAATGTGCCACACCAAATTCCCCTCCTGCGCATGCTCCTGAACTTCACAAAAATACTAATTAATACTAATTAATAGTGATAATATTCATTAAATTATATACATCACATTTTGGAGCTGAGCTAGAGGGATGCCTACATCAGAAGGAGATGCAGTTCTGACCAGTCTAACCAAGTATTAAAGACAAAGCCACTCAGTCACAAAGCTTGTCTCTCAGCCTAAGTGAAAGATTGGGTGCGTACGTTTCCACATGTCTGCTTCCCTTTGAAGATAGCCGTCACTGCTTTAAGGAGACTGGGATAAACCATGCTGGGATAAACCTGGAGGCTGGTCCATCTTCCAGAGTGGTTAGCTCCAGGAAGGCGGGGGAGGAAACACCCTGATTCCAATATCAGCATTCCCATACCAGCATTCCTAAGCTGAGGTTGGACATAGCAATTCTCCAGCAGTAACTGGGAGCACTCTATACGCAGACACACTGAGCCAACAACATGTTTCTAAGGTTCTTTCTTTCCCCAAACGAAGGTGCTACAGATATAGTGAAGATATACAGAAGATACAATTTGTATAGTGTATTATTTGTATTATTTGTTTATTTGTATAGATAAACTGTAGATATAGTGCAGATATACTGTATCTTTTTTAGGTACACCTGTCCAACTGCTCTTTAACGCAACTGTCGAATCAGCATGGCAGCAACTCAATGCATTTAGGCATGTAGATCTTCTGATGGCTACTTCCAGCAGGATAACGCACCATGTCATAAAGCGCACATCATCTCAAACTGGTTTCTTGAACACGGCAATGAGTTCACTGTACTCAAATGGCCTCCACAGTCACCAGATCTCAATCCAATAGAGCACCTTTGGGATGTGGTGGAACGGGAGATTCGCATCATGGATGTGTAGCTGACAAATCTGCAGCAACTGTGTGATGCTATCATGTCAATATGGACCAGACTCTCTGAGGAATGTTTCCAGTATCTTGTTGAATCAATGGCATGAAGGATTAAGGTAGTTCTGAAGGCAAAAGGGGGTCCAACCCGGTACTAGCAAGGTGTACCTAATAAAGTGGTCTGTGAGTGTAGATATACTGTGTAGTGCAGATATACTGTAGATATGGTGCAGATAAACTGTAGATATAGTGCAGATATGCTGTAGATAAACTGTAGATATAGTGCAGATATAGTGTAGATATAGAGCAGATATACTGTAGATGGAGTACAGATAAACAGAAGATATACAGGTATACAGTAGCTACAGTGTATAGTGTAGATATACTATAGATATACTGTAGATGGAGTGCAGATAAACAGTAGATATACAGGTATACAGTAGCTACAGTGTATAGAGTAGATATACTATAGATATACTGTAGACGGAGTGCAGATAAACAGTAGATATACAGGTATACAGTAGCTACAGTGTATAGTGTAGATATACAGGTATACAGTAGATATACTGCAGTTACAGTGTAGATATACAGTAGAAATAGTGAAGATTTATTGCAGATACAGTGCAGATATATCGTAGATATCTATATATACTGTAAATATAGTGCAGATATATCATAGATATATAGACAGTGTAGATATTGTATATTGTAGACATACTGTAGATATAGTGTAGAGTGCAGATATAGTGCAGGAATACTGTAGATATTGAACAACGCACACACAGACAGGAAGGATGAGGAAAAGCAATACACAAAAAGAAGTTAGTAAGAAGCAGAGAAAGAAAGGGAGGGGAAAGGGGAATAGGGAAGAGTGGAGTGAAAGAGGATAGGAGAGGGGGAGAGATCAAGAACAAAGGATAGAGATAGAGCATGACATTCACCAATTATGTAGGCGTTCAAAGCTGCAAACACCAGGCTTACTTTCATCTCCCTCTCTCCCTCTCTCTCTCTCCCCCTTCACTCTGAGAATATTCCTAGGGGTAATGGTGGCATTTTCTCTTTCCTTTTACTTGCATTACCCAGGAGTCCAGGGTTTTTCATCGCCAAGATCCTGGTTTAGTCTTTCACAGAGACCAAGGACCCAAACACATCACCACAGAGACTTAACACCCAAACACATCACACAGACTAAACACCCAAACACATCACTGCAGAGACTAAACACTCAAACACATAATCACACAGACTAAACAACCAAACACATCATCACCAGAGACTAAATACCCAAACACATCACACAGACTAAAGACCCAAACACATCACACAGACTAAACACCCAAACACATCACTGCAGAGCCTAAACACCCAAACACATAATCACACAGACTAAACAACCAAACACATCATCACCAGAGACTAAACACCCAGCCACATTATCACCAGAAACTAAACACCCAGCAACATAGGCACTGAATCATTCCTCGTTTTTCCATGTTTCCAATGCTATGAAGTCAATTCTATAATTGTACTTTCATTTAATTTGGCTCAATTTCACGGGTATTTACATAATGTGTCATATTGTGGTCCTGGTAGGTAACCTGACTCCCAGAAGCTCTGTGGCCTGCTGACTTATTTACCCTGTACATTCTTGATTGTGAGGCAGAAGCTCACAGCTCATCTGCAGATGTGCTGGAGGATGTTTAGTGGTGTAGTGAGTTCATTTGGAACAAACAATTTTAGCCCAGATCATTTAGATCAGATGATCAGTCTGGTGCTCGATTCTGTGTAACTGTTACGCACAAACGACACACATACAATCGGTGAGTTGTACAAACCCCCCCCCCCCCCACACACACACACACACCCCCACCCCGTGCCTGTGGTAGCATTAGGACTTTGCTGTAATGTGTTGCAGCACACATTTGCCATAATCCTTCCCTCAGTGCTGAGAGTGGTACCGCCCTGAGTCCTGATGGCATTAGTGGAGAAGAGCAGAATTAGACTCATGTTGTGTTAAAGTGATTAAGGAGAATCAAACAGCCAGACCAACCCTGCATCGCTGTCCCTGTAGGCAGTACATGGAGGACGCTGAGGAGGGAGGGGGGAGGTTGCCACCCACCCTCAACAACTGGTACGTACTGCACGCGTCTCTAGACTGATGGGCCGAGAGCAGGGGCGGAGACGGGCGGAGTGAGGTTCTGCACATCTGGCACGTGTGTCTGGGTGGCATCGATGCTAATGAAGGAGGCCGTTATGCACACCAAACCAGCATGGCCGTTTCATCCTCCACTGCTGCATGGTAGGGGGCCTGCTGTCTCACTGTTGGCCTGCTGTCTCACTGTTGGCCTGCTGTCTCACTTTTGGCCTGCTGTCTCACTGTTGGCCTGCTGTCTCACTCTTGGCTTGTTGTCTCACTGTTGGCCTGCTGTCTCACTGTTGGCCTGCTGTCTCACTCTTGGCTTGTTGTCTCACTGTTGGCCTGCTGTCTCACTCTTGGCTTGTTGGCTCACTGTTGGCCTGCATTGGCATCCCCAGTCTTACCTTCTCTCTGTCTCTCTCTCTGTGCATCACTGATTATCCTCCTTCTGTCTCTCTCTCCCTCTCTCTCTCTGTATGTGTATGTGTGTCTCCTCTTCCTCTCTTTACACAGACAGCTAAACCACCTGATAAAGGCCCAGAACTGCACAGTACTGGTTTTGTTTATTTTTGCTGCATCAAGTACAAACAGATAAAGAAACAAGGTCACAGAATGTGTGTCTATATGTGTGTGTCTGTTTCATCCTTGCTCTGCAGGGTGTTGTGTGTGTGTGTGTGTGTGTGTGCGTGCATGCATGGGAGTTTCATCCTTGCTCTGCCAGGTTTTTGTGTGTGTGTGTATGTGTGTGTGTGTGTGTGTGTGTGTGTATGTATTATGGTGTCTTAAAGCTGAGTGCTCATTCTGTCTCCCAGGGTCTCTGGGCTGTCGGCACAGACCCGGCCCAACAGCACCAACTGCAGATTGTGGAAGCATCTGTCTCTCAAATACAGCCAGACATACACACACACAAACACACATGCACACACACATGCACACACTCACACATGCATACACTCACACACACATTTCTCCCACACAAAAAATCCAAACATTTTTGTGCTGATGTTTTTGTTTCGGTTTTCTCCTCTGTTCAACATACATGCAAGGACATGCACTCCGGCATCACTAGGGGGCACCTCACTGAGCAGGATACCCTTTAACTTTCTAAAGGAGAAGGCACACGTTAACGCTCCAATTAATTTAATTCTCAGTGACAGGAGAAATGCGCGTCACGCAGGGGCACCAGAGTGGACCAGCAGGAGTGCTGATGTGTGTGTCAGCCTGCCGCACGAGCCCAGGGACTGAGGGACAGACCTTTGCCCAGCTGAGATGGGGAAGCTCGACCCAGCTGATTGACAGGCCTGACTACCAGTGAGACATCCCCTGGATCCAGGCCTCAGCCAACCTGTCAGTGCCATGGACTGATGGGAGGGTCAATGAGGTTCACACACAGCCACTGAGACTTAGGGGCTCTGCCAATGTCTTAACAACACACACACACACACATACACACACTTTTCTTTAATCCCTTGGGGTTCATGCTAAAATAAAAGGTATTATTAAAATCTACCCTTAACAACCTTGAGCCCCCCACCAGTACATTGGCCGTGTCTGCCTATGATAGAGAGATGGAGGCTCTCCATCGATCTGACAAATAACCAAATAAACAAATACACAAATAACCTTGCAGACCCATGGAGGGCATGATGATGAGCTGATAGAGCTGATCCAGCCCCAACCGGCCCCGACCTGCCCCAACCGACCCCAACAGACCATCCGGGCCCAACCGGCCCCATCCGGCCTCATCCGGCCGCATAAATTCTTCAGAGCAGTAAGTAAAGACAGAGACAAAACCATAGAGGGGGGAATGAGAGAGAGAGTGGAAGGAGAGACAAGGAGAGAAAGAAAGAAAAAGAAAGAAAGAAAGATGTTTGTTTTCTTGAAGTGTGGGCCGACCTCCCTCTGTGAGCCTGCTGGGTGTGGCCGGACCTCTTTGTCTTGTCCTCAACGTGGAGAAAGGTCAAAGTTAATTAAATATGGCTGCTATCTTGCTCTTCCTGAAGCATTCTGACAGGGACACCAAAAGAGAGATAGAGAGAGAGGAGAGAGAGAGAGAGAGAGAGAGAGAGAGAGAGAGAGAGAGAGAGAGAGAGAGAGAGAGAGAGAGAGAGAGAGAGTGAGGTACTGGCCAAAGAGAGACTGAGATGACCTCATTTAACCAGATGTCTATTTGACAAATTTGAGAGTGTTGAGTGAACTGGGCCAGGTCTGGTGCTACTGTAGAGACACTCTGAATATGTGAATATGTTGTGATGGATGCAGACAGCAGGCCAATCACAAGCCAGAGGGAGGATGGCAGCCAAGCAGGAGGAGGAGTCATTGGCTGTCGGGGAGCAGCCGGCCCCGGCGTGGTGCAGGAGCATGTGGGAGACGCTGGCAGGCGGCTCAAACAGATGACATGACTGGGCAGGATCTAAATTTGGGTGTTTAAAAGTTAATTGGGCTGACCTGGAGCTTGGACAGAGAGGGTGGGAAGGAGGGAGAGGAAGAGGAGGGAGAGGAAGAGGAGGGAAGTCGGAGGACGTGAGAGAGAGAATATGACAGCAAGTCTGGCGTTCATGTGGAGTTGTGTTCTTGGCTGGACTGCAGGCCTGTGCGGTATGGGGTCCACCCAGCGAAGGAAACTGGCCTCCCCTATGGAGTCCCTCCATGTAGCATTCTGCAGAAATGTACAGAAGCTCTGAGAAACACACCCACCAGTGGTAGGAGAACAGAGGCCACACCCACCAGTGGTAGGAGAACAGAGGCCACACCCACCAATGATAGGAGACCAGAGGCCACACAGGGCTGATTCTGCTCATTCCAGCCATTTGGAAAATGTTTGTCAAATTTTGGCTGTTTCTCAAGTCAAACAGCCTAAGCGTAGCTCACCACAGTGCGAAGCTCTCAAAGCTCACGGGTGCAGCAGTTGGAGCAGCCTGTGTGTCAGCTGCTTCTGAGACTAATTAACCCCCCCAACCTCCAGCACACAGCACACACTGACCAGCACTGAGGACCTGAGCCAAAGGCGAGAAAACCAAACCAGCAGATGCAGCGAAACTCCGCACGGGCGCCGATATGGTGCCGTTCAACTGACAATGTCAAAAAAAACCCAGGAAACACGCCAGGCCAACAGAACGGATCAAAGTCAGATAGATAGATGGACAGACAGACAGACAGACAGACAGACAGACAGACAGACAGACAGATAGATAGATAGATAGATAGATAGATAGATAGATAGATAGATAGATAGATAGATAGATAGATAGATAGATAGATAGATAGATAGATAGATAGATAGATAGATAGATAGATAGATAGATAGATAGATAGATAGACAGACAGATAGACAGATAGATAGATAGATAGATAGATAGATAGATAGATAGATAGATAGATAGATAGATAGATAGATAGATAGATAGATAGATAGATAGACGCTCCCTTTGGGGTGAGTGTGAATAACAGAGGCATGAGCTGGAGTCCTTCAAAAGCGTTGGCTACATATAGCAGGGGGACACACACTCCAACACACACGTCCCAAACACATCACGGCTCTGTTCCTCGAAGGGCCTGCGATTTGTATGCATTCACATGTGTGTGTGTGTGTGTGTGTCCACTCTAGGCCCACTCAGTAGAGCTCTCTGCCAGTGATCTCCCCCCAAGGAGAACTGGTGGGAGTGGGGATACTGGATATATCCGCAGGAGTAACGTACTACAGCCAGCAACCCTGCAACCTAGCCAAGCAGACACGTATGTGTGTGTGTGTGCATGTGTGTTTCATTGTTCTCACACAAAAACATGCAGGAAGAGAAAACACCCACACTTACTTGCACATGGTCAATACACACTCACACGCAAACACACTCACATTCACCCACCAGACACCACATACACACACACATGGACATGCACATACAAACACACACGTGGACGTTCAGGCCCCAAATCAATTGTTTTTAATAACGTGAAGGGCAAACGAGACAGTGGCTTTCAGCTGAAGATGTCTCTGAGTTCGGAGCTCAGGTCATCACAGCCTGAACATTCACCCTGGAGGTGAGATGAGGAGGCAGTGTTGGACCTGATTGGCTGTGTAGATGTACAGCTGTTTTGGACCTGATTGGCAGTACAGCCATTTTGGACCTGATCAGATGTTATGAACTGGCTGAAGACTGGATCAAGACCTTGAGGATTTGGAGGAATTTCTACTCTTCAGTCAGATCCAGTTGGGGACAGTGCTGGAAAAAAAAAAACGAAAAAAGATGGTGGATTGTAGGAAAGTAGAGAACGAATGAATAATGTAAAAAGTAGGCGAGTGGGAATATCTCTACATCTCTCTCTTCCTATCTGTTACTCTGTCTGTCTATCTCTCTGTTACTCTGTCTGTCTCTCTCTCTGTTACTTTGTCTGTCTCTCTCACTGTTACTTTGTCTGTCTCTCTCACTGTTACTCTGTCTGTCTCGCTCTCTGTTACTTTGTTTGTCTCTCTCTCTGTTACTCTGTCTGTCTGTCTCTCTCTGTCACTCTGTCTGTCTATCTCTCTGTTACTCTGTCTGTCTCTCTCCCTCTGTCTGTTACTCTGTCTGTCTCTCTCTCTGTTACTGTCTGTCTCTCTCTCTGTTACTGTCTTTCTCTCCCTCTGACAGCTCATCACTCTATCTAGCCACTCTCCTCCGAGATGACTCTGCATCCTGCCGCAACCACAATTACGTCTGATCACAATTACTATGCCCTCCAAGGCAATGCATGTCATTGAAATAATTCCACTTGGCATTAGTGCGTCGCGCTCTGATGATGTCGTTCTGATGTCCATGAGTCGGGCAGGTCTTTTGTTCATGATGAGGGAGAGTTTATGTGAAGGGCCTCACGGTAACATTCCTCCCTCTGCCTCCCATGTGATTCTCTTTTGGAAAGAATGGACAATCACAACCTAATTACAGGAAAGCAGAGCCACCTACACAGCTCACTCCGCACAGACATCTGTCTGCTCCTGGAACCGGTTCAAAGCCAAACGCGGGGAGAATGAGCACTTCCTTTGAAAGTGAAATTATGGCGAATACTTCGTACAGATCAAGCATTGCACCATGGGATTTCAGTGAGCTCATTTGCAAACAATTTTTTACTAGACTTTCTTTCTTTTTGATGAGATTCAGAGCAATGCGAACCATATTCTGAAATTGACACACTGCTAACATGCACTCCTGCACATGCCCACACACACACACACACACACACACACACACACACACACACACACACACACACACACATACACACATACACACAGATGGAAGATGTGCTGGACATTATCTAGTAGTTTCAGTTATAACACTCGTAAACTGGTTCAGCACTGGCTCAACAGAACTCCAAAAAACTCCATTAGATCTGCAGCATAAACAAGGTAACTGAGGTAAACAAGATAACCAAAGTAAACAAGGTAACCAAGGTAAACAAGGTCGGTCCCACAAGGCAGCCCTTCTGGGTTCTGAATGCAGAAGGCTGAAACTGTCCGGTGTTTTGGACTTTGCAGCCGGATCAGGATAGGTGTGTGTGGCCCCTACACATGGGGGTGTTGAGACGCTCTGGCTGTGTGAGGCTTTTGGCCAGGCTGTGTGGGGGAAGATCCACTGCATGAAGCAGAGCCACCAGGATCAGCCCACACACAGCAGAAATACTCTACACAGCTACCCTCACGAAGCCCCGCAACACACCACTGGGTTGGGATCTGGGCTCCATGTATCCGTCCAGTGTTTTTACAATGTGAGCCAGGCAGGAAAAAACTGATCCCAGAGCAGCTCTGTGCCAGCATGGACGTGTAGGCAGCGAGGTGATGGCGAGGACGGATGGGATCCAGAGTTGTCTGGAGGGGAGGTGGGGTGTGTGGAGGGGAGGTGAGGAGATGCATGTCCCTCTCTTGCCATCACAAAACCTGGACAAGAGCTCAGGTGTCACATGCCCTGGACGAGGGGGAATGTGTCACTGACAAATGTTATCAAATCCTCCCCAAGGGCCCAGAGAGAGAGGTAGGGACAGAAGAGAGAGAGAGAGAGAGAGAGAGAGAGAGAGAGAGAGAGAGAGAGAGAGAGAGAGAGAGAGAGAGAGAGAAAGACAGAGAGACAGAGAGAAAGAGATAGAGAGGAGTAGGGAGATGAAGAAATATGAGAAAGAAAGAGAATGAAGAGAGGAAGAAAGAGGAGACAAGAGAAAGAACAAGGAGAGAACAGACAGGAAAGAGACAGAATTAAGGCAGGAGAGAAGGGCAACAGAGGATAGAGGGGAGAGAGAGAGGGAGGGGGAGAGATGAGATAGAGGGAGGGGGAGAGGAGTGGAGAGAGAGAGGCAGGGGGCAGAGGGGGAGGTTTGGAGGTTTGTTAGGAGGTTTGGTTGAGAACTGCCTTAGCAATCTGAATATATGTGGTGTGTGTGTGAAAAGAAAACGAGACAGATGAGTTTTTGACCTCTCGGCTGAGACACCTGAGGTTGGTTGTTCTGTCCTCAGGAGGGTTTGCTCTGGAGGAAGGATTTCCTCTCAGCAGACTGCAGAAGAAGTGGAGGACCTTTAATCTACTTAGTAAGCAATACTGAAACACACAGGCACCTGTAAAGGCCAGCTCGCACATACACACACACACACACACACACACACACACACACATGCACAAACACACACACACACACACACACACACACACACACACACACATACACACGAACGACAGGGCAAACAAAAAAGATGATCCAGAGAGACGTGTGCCCTGCTGAGCACAGACAAAAGTACCAGATGCAACTTTGCTGTAGCCCAGAATCCCTGAGGAGAACACACACACACACACACAGCACACAGAGCACACACACACACACACACAGAACACACAAGCACACACACACCGAGCACACACACAGAGCGCACACACACACACACACTCCAGTCAGCCTGACATTGTGCTGGATATCACAATATGGATAATTACTGGGATGCTAAAAAGGATGAGGCCATACGGAGTGGGAGGGAGTTGGGGACAGGGGAGAAGATAGAGAGAGAGAGAGAGAGAGAGAGAGAGAGAGAGAGAGAGAGAGAGAGAGAGAGAGAGAGAGAGAGAGAGAGAGATGCTGACAGAAGGAGAGAGCAGAGGAAGTATGGATGTAAATGAGCAGTTCCTGCAG
This sequence comes from Brachyhypopomus occidentalis, assembly GCA_020368025.1. Lineage (NCBI taxonomy): Eukaryota > Metazoa > Chordata > Actinopteri > Gymnotiformes > Hypopomidae > Brachyhypopomus > Brachyhypopomus occidentalis. Next base: position 1,654,840 of record JAGXOD010000011.1, on the reverse strand, counting down.
CACGGTGTGACAGGGGCTGTTAATGAGAATGTGGTCAGCAGTGTTTCTGGACAGTAGGGAGAAAGAAAAGCAGTTTAATCATCTGTTCAGGCCATGAGAAAGAGCGTGAGAGAGAGCTACAGAAGGTGGGATGGAGATAGAGAGAGAGAAATGGAGAGAAAAACAGATGAATGATAGTGGTAGGGTTGCTGAGAAATTGATCTGTTTGTCCTCATCATATGGAATTCAAAAAATTTTAAATTAATGGAATTAATTAAGGTCTAAGACAACAGCTTGATACTGTAACTAGCTTTTAGATCTGATACTATACACCAGATGAAATACAGCACTGAGACTACATATAATGCACTGTTTGGAGTATAAGCACCCAGAGAATACAGTGCATGGAGTATAGCACTCAGAATATATACATCATGGAGTATAGCAATTAGAGTATATACTGTATGGAGTATAGCACTCTGAGTATATACTGCATGGAGTATAACACTCAGAGTATACAGTATACTGTATGGAGTATAGCACTTAGAGTATATACTGCATGGAGTATAGGAATTAGAGTATATACTGTATGGAGTATATCACTCAGAGTATATACTGCATTGAGTATAACACTCAGAGTACACAGTATACTGTATGGAGTATAGCACTTAGAGTATATACTGCATGGAGTATAGCACTCAGAGTACATACTGCATGGAGTATAGCACTCAGAGTACACAGTATACTGTATGGAGTATAGCACTTAGAGTATATACTGCATGGAGTATAGCACTCAGAGTACATACTGCATGGAGTATAACACTCAGAGTACACAGTATACTGTATGGAGTATAGCACTTAGAGTATATAATAATAATAATAATAATAATAATAATAATCTTTATTTGTATAGCACCTTTCATGCATACATGCAACTCAAAGTGCTTTACAGATTAAATAATATATACTGCATGGAGTATAGCACTCAGAGTATACAGTATACTGTATGGAGTATAGCACTTAGAGTACATATCGTATGATTCCCTCAAAGGCAAAGGTGAGTGAGTTCGGCGGCAGGCAGACAGTGCCTAGGGCCTCTAGTCTCTCCTGCTGGGAGTCTGTCAGAAGCTCTGCTGAGAGCTGACCGCACTTCAAACATTAGCAGCCAGACAAATGCGTGACGTACGTGGCAACACCCACAGCAGAACAGCAGTGACTCCCACTCGATGCCAATCAGGCTACAGTAATTGTCTGATAAAAACCATCATCAAAAAAAACCCCAAAACAAAACAACAACAAAAAACACACCTACTGGCACCACATTAACAGTGAGCATCTCCACTGGCGAGGAGAGAACGTTCCCATGGTTTCATGCAGAGAGGGGAAGGATTATTCTTACGGCGCTGTCTGGCTAGACCGCAGATGCAGGTGTGTGGACACTAGCCAAGTTGGCAGCAGCCGGGCCATCTCCACCGGGATTAGTGCCTCTCTGCCAACTGGCTTTGCCGGCTTTAGCAAATTAAAATCCTGTGTTGAGGAGCTTTAAAGGCAGGCTGAAGAGCAGCACTCCACGGTATTACTACCATTTTCTCACACAAAACCACCAAAGCGCTTCATAATCTGTTTAGCTAAACCCGCAGAGGCGAAGCAGCCTCACGGGGAGCAGAACGAGAGAACTTTCCGGAATGCGACGGCGGAGAGAGGCGCCGTCCGTCAGCCGCTCAGAGGAACGGACGCGGAGAGCTTCGTCCTCTTCCTCTTCAAATACCAAAAAGACCAAGAGCACCACCTGCCAGGGAGAACGTGGGAGTAGGGACCGTCGGACAGACAAGCGCTCTTGTGTTCAGGAGATGATATTTTCCAAGACCGGAATGAGGATTGGCTTACGAAATGTTCGGATGAGGCCGGGCGAGCGTGTTGAGTGGACGCTCTGTGTGGAAGCATGATAAGCTGACGGGAGGACAGGGACCAGCACTGAGGCGCTCAACGACCCAGAGCTGGTGTCACACACTAATAGACACTATGAAGTATGTCTACTGAACATTTTTATGGAGCATGAAAATCAAGTCTAATAAGACAAGTGAGTGACAGACAGCGAGAGGGACAGAAGGAGAGAGAGAAATAGAGGGAGGGAGAGGGCGAGGGAGGGAGAGGGGGCGAGAAAGGTTGAGTAAAGTTTGGCTAATGCTCTTAGCATACCCATCTCTAAATGTCAATCAGAAGCGCATGTGTGAGAATGACTCCAGAACTCCAATCAAAGAACTCCAAACTAACGAAGGACTTCATCCCTCCATCACTCCTCCATCACCCCTCCATCACTCCTCAATCACCCCTCCTTCACCCCTCCTTCACTCCTTCTTCACCTTTATCTACGCTCAGAAACAATCAAATCCAGACCTCAAATCTAAATCTACTCCAGGATTTTCTGATCACTGGTAGCTGATCGCTGCCCACTCAGAATTGCCCACCTCATCATACGTGACTCCAAGGGAAAGAGAGTTAGCGATAGCAAAATCTGCAATAACCCCTCTGCTTTAGTGAATGACAACATGCCTCCTGAAGGTCCTGGGATCATCATTAATGAGATGAAACATTTTGGGGAAAGTGGAGTCGCAGGAAGGACGTCGCCTAATGAAGTCACTAATGACGCCCACGTCCGTCTCCAGCCCCAGGCCTGGCACAGCAGCCTCAGCTCATTAACACATCTGGGCCCATTACACCATTACACGTCAGCGCTGCACAGATCTACCTCATAATTACCATTTAGATGTAAATGAATCAGAGCAAACTCAGCTGGACGCATCAAGGCTGAGCCCTCCACTCCCACGTCTCCCTGCATCTCCCCACGTCTCCCCGCGTCTCCCTACATCTCCCCACTTCTCCACACATCTACTCACATCTCCTCATTTCTCCTCACATCTCCCCACTTCTCCACACATCTCCTCACATCTCCATAAATCTCCACACTTCTCCATGTATCTACCTGTGTCCCCATGTATCTGCTCACATCTTTTCCTATCTCCCCACATCGCCACCTCTTCACGCACCTCCCTATGTCTCCCCTCGAGTCTCAACACGTCTCCCTATGTCTCTGCTCTCAGAGGCATGGCATAAAAGGCCCTGCAAAAGCCCCCCAGTGGTTGGAGCAGGTAACACAGGGTGGAGGGGATAGGGCAGGCTCTGTGGGACTACATCTATTTCTCCAGATCATCATAAAGGTCTGCTCGGGTAAACAACTGCAAGGCCTTCCAAGTGTTGGGTAGGCAACAAGGGAGCTGGAGTCCGCTGGTTTCACTGTTCACTACTTCATAAGAATGATATTTCATTCATAATAATCAGTCCAGCACAGATCAGATGGTCTACTGTCTGCATTAGTCATACAGAGGATGTGCTCTACGGAAACACAGGACAGGGACGACATGGTACCTCCACCCCTCTTCCCCCCCCCCCCCCCTCTCTCTCTCTGTATGTCTCTCTGCCTTTCCACAAAGAGAGGTTAGTGTGTGTGTGTGTGTGTGCGTGTGTGTGTGCGTGTGTGTGTGCGTGTGTGTGTGTGTGTGTGTGTGTGGATCTCATTAATTGTTATGGGTATAGCAGGTCTCTGGTCAGGAAAGGTGTTGAGTGAAAGGTGGTGAGTGGCAGTAACAAGAGCCAACAGCCCAGCACCTCCACCCTGACAACCCTGCTCCTCCACCCTGACAAACCAGCACCTCCACCCTGACAGCCCTGCTCCTCCACCCTGACAGCCCAGCACCTCCACCCTGACAGCCCTGCTCCTCCACCCTGACAGCCCAGCACCTCCACCCTGACAGCCCTGTTCCTCCATCCTGACAACCCAGCACCTCCACCCTGACAGCCATGCTCCTCCACCCACAAAGATTATCTGAGCTGTTTTAAGAGGAATCCTTCAACAAATGTTTTTGCAGGTTTACCTTCAACAGCACAGTGTTCCAAACAGCTACAATTACTATCCAAACAGTTACTGAGATTTTACTGTCCAAACATTTCCTCAGACTAACATCCTGGGATTTGCATCAGCAGAATGCCAGACTTTCCTGACGTTTGTTGTCGTGATGTTGCCTTTGTGTAGCACAGCAGAGGACCAAAGGATAAGTTTCCAGGCTCAGAGGAAACACATAATTAAGGCTCTGCTGGAACCTCAATCAACAAATGTAAAAGTAAAACTCATGTGTGAACAAACCGGACAGACTGAACAAAAAGTCCAATCACCATCACTTCTAAAACAATCAGACTGGTATAGTTACTCGGGGAAAATGCAGAGTTAGCACAGAAGTGGGTGTGGTCATGGAGACCCCAGAGCTTTGCCATTGGAGAGATTAGTCAAATGGGCATAGTCATTAGGACAGAGTTATGTTTGTCTGTACTGTTGCTGCTGTAAACACCCGGAAAAATATCTGAGGTACCAGGAATTGGTCAAGAAAGAAGAGAAAACAGAAAACACAGGACAAGAGAGAGAGGGCTGGAGAGAAAGAGAGACTGAAGTTCAATCTTCACATTTTGGTCAAACTGTATTTATTAAATCTACTGGATGTCTGAATACTGACCTGTAGATGAACTGTATGCTATTTCATGAAAACCTTGTTCATGTTTAGTGCATGTGATCCATGGCATGGCCCTTGACCCATGACCTCTCACCCCAGAGCATGATATTTGATATGGCCGTAAGATCCCTTCTGCGATTTTAATGCAGGTTTAGGATTTAAACCTATTTGGTCTTTTTTCATACACACAGCTAAAAGATGTTAACAATATTTACAAATGGCCTAGTCCTAAGAGTGAACTCTCAAAAGGACCACACACACACACACACATTTCCCTGCACAACCTTATAGCCTTAACTGAAGCACTGCAGAAGGAAGAAGAAGGTGTCATGGGGCAAGGGTCAGAAGGTCAGAGGTCAGAGGTGCAGACACCATGTGGCACAGATGATACAATTGCCAGTCTCTGCTGGGCACCTAGACTGGCTGCCAAGCCATATAGAGCCAGCCAGTTCTTCTGAATTGCCATACTGCTATTATCAGCTATGCACACACACACACTCGTGTGTGTGGCAGGGTCTCTGTGACAGTGTGAGGTAATGTGTGTGGCAGTGTTGTGTTGGCAGAAGGACCCAGCAGTCATGCTGAGAAAAGCCTCAGTGACATGCAGCGTGCAGAGTCACCTCAGCGCTGGAAACACGTGTCAACATGACACCTTGGCTAAGAACAGGATGTTCGTGAGACACAGCATAGATGGATAGAATCACATAAGAGACGAGCTTTGAAAGACAGCAGCACCACTGAGAGAGAGAGAGAGAGAGAGAGAGAGAGAGACGGAGAGAGAGACACATATAATCATGTATGGGCAGGGGAAAGGCAGGGTGAAGTGTGGTCAACAACTCTTCCTCATGGACTAGATGACTGAGGAGGAGGGACAGTACTGTATAAACACCCTTCAGCACACACACAAACACACACACACACACACACACACACACACACACTTATACAGTGCCTACTCATCCTCTTCTCTTGTGATCTGTGTATCTGTGTGCCCCTGAGAGCATGCATACTTACAGCTAGGGGGCACCAGAGAGACCAAAGTCTCTTCCTAGGGGACGTGTTATTACACACCTTCTAATTACATAATTACAGAAAAGAAGACAAAACGTCCAGTATCAGAGAAAAGAACAAGGGTCGTGTTACAATTCGTTAGCAACAAAATAGCAATAGACTTTGAACTTCTAGATATGCACTGATGTCACAGACATCCATAACATGTCAGGGAGAGTGTGTGTGTACACCAGGGCTGCTTCACTGCTCCTGTGTTGTCTTCATGAGCATCGGCGAGGGAGACATGCCGATGTGCTTTACTGTAAAACAGCTTTGTGTGTAGCAACAATTCACTGATTCATCGATACCGGTTGTTATGGATCAGAAGACTGAAACCAGTGCACTTCGGCACCGTTGCGTAAGGTTATGAGTTTAAATAAGAGATGGAAGTATTCTCAGATGGCGAGCACACTGGAATGAGAATGTCGACCACGGAACAGACAGGAGATTAGGAAGGACCAGAGAAGAGCAGGCTGACAGTGAAAGGCTTCGTTAGAAATGCAGGATCGATCTATATGACTGACTCCAACAACCAACACCGCAACAATTCTCAAAATACCATCCTAAATACCACAGCTGTATTATTCATGACGCACACATGGAAATAAAATCAAATCGGCTTTATCTTATCTGCACCATCTTCCCCCAAAACAAATTCCCACTCCCAACCCTGCCGGGGTGTTGAAAACACACTTGCTAACCTAATTAGAATGTGTGTATATGTGTGTGTGTGTGTGTGTGTGTGAGGTAATTACAGGGCGTGAGGAACGCCATCACTGCAGATGAGAAGGATACCTCCATACTCATCGATCTGTTCACACTGGTGCCAAGACAACCACACTGCAGCGTGAAGTGGGCAGGGCCTGCCACGGGTTCCACCCCCTGAGAGGCCACACCCTCAGGATGGTGGGGAGATCGATTCTGATGTCAGCTTGTTCGAATGGAAACAACATCCACACAAAAAATAGCAGTCAAGCAAAACCCTGACCAAAGACATTTAGACAGGAAATGTCAGCAAAACCGCATATTTTAAGATGAACGCATCCATCGTGGTGTGAGTTATACTTTCCAGACACCATTCAAATGATTTTCTTTAAAGGAAACGGTTCGATGTGTATTTCGTTATGTCAGTGGTTTGTATATACTTTTGTAAGTCGCTCTGGATAAGAGCGTCTGCTAAATGCCGTAAATGTAAAATGTAAAAATGTATATAATAATGTCGCTGTTGCCAGTCTGATCACACTGGCATAAGTCTGAAACACTTGTTAGGTTAATAAAATCCATGGAGTGCAGTCACAAACAATCTCTAACACCTAATGCTATGTTGGTGCGCAGACGGGCTTATTGGAGAGATTCTAGAATGATGGAAAATGTTCTAGAATGCTTTCCATTCCACACTGATTGAAGGTTCTAGTCTCTCAGGAACATTCTGAGGGGAAGTGTGAGAATGACAGCGTTTCGTCGGGAAAGACACATCGTCAAGCACTGGAGTATGTATTTGAGACGTGTTTGAGAGAGTGCATTTGAATTGTGTGTGGGGTAGCGTAGGTTTGAGAGGATTTGTCTGAGTCTGTGTGTGTGTTTGACAGGGTGTATTTGATAAGATGAGTTTGAGCTCACACACACACACACACACACACACACACACACACACACACACACACACACACATGCTATGACATGTCAAACCTAATGGCAAACCCACTACAAGAGACCCAACAGAACACACACTTAGCTCATTAAAACAGGTGGAGCTCAAATCTTTCTGGAGTGGAACAGAGAGTCCAGTGCCACATTTTAAACCTCACCATTTAGTTACTTAGTTCTGACCTGCTACCTTCTAAACTGCCCAGACTGCATCAAATGAATATGAATGCAACCTGGAGACACACACACACACACTCACAGAGAGAGTGTGTGTGTGTGTGTGTGTGTGTGTGTGAGAGAGATAATTCTTCTTCTTTCTAACAGTTACCCAGAGCTTGTGTCAGGACTGATGTTGTTAAGAGTTACGAGTGAGAATAGTGCCTCTGGATAGCGCGGTCTGAGTGTTGGTACTCGAGTGTTACACATTCTGACAATCTGAACAGCATAATTACAGGGAAGCCCAAAGGCCGACCTTCAAAACAAGAACAAAACAAACAGACCAAACAGAAACGTGCGGTGTAGCGTCAAACCTTATACATTATACGGGCACTCTAAAAATGGAGACTTCCCTTTACCCAATTAGAGGGGAAAATCCCAATGCAAATTAAAATCTGATCAATTACGAATAAGCACTAAGCAATCCTACTGAAAACAGAGAGGGAGAGAGAGAGAGAAAGAATGAGAAAGGGAGAGAGAGAGAGAGAGAGGGAGAGAAAGAGGGAGAAAGGGAGCGAGGGAGAAAGGGAGAGAGAGAGAGAGTTATAGGGCCTGGTCTCCTTGGAGATCTAACTCAATTCAGCAGTAATAAAGGAAATAACAGGTTTCAGCATTTTTCTCGTTTCCCCGTTGATTAGAGTCTCCTGAAAAGCGTCTGCTGAGCCGGCCACAGCCTATGGACTCTCCTCTGGGCACTGGAGTCAAACACATGGGGCCCTTATATTAATCTGGATTTTGCGTAAATCATATAGTGAGGAGTGTCGTACACAGGCAAGGCTGTGGTGACTAAAGGTAAGGTGTTTTGGCTGAAATCTCTCTGAGAGGCATATAACGTAGGGTGAGAATCATGAATCGCCTCATTAACACTGTGAGTCTTTGCTGGCGTGTTGACTAGTGGATCTCTGGGCTCTGTGGACCTGCTGTTGTCCACATGCTCATTCCGATGTTACGTTCCAGTTTCTCAAACAAACAAACAAACAATCGTTCAGTTTTGTTACTCTGAACCCTCTCGCCACCCCCCTCCCTCAAACCCCACCCTCTCTCTCCCCCCTCCCTCCCTCTCCCCAAAACCCCTCCCTCTCTCCCCCCCACTCTCCCCTCCCCTCCCCACCCCCACCCTCTCTCTCTAGCCCCTCCTCTCTCCCCACCCCCACCCTCTCTCTCTAGCCCCTCCCTCTCTCCCCACCCCCACCCTCTCTCTCTAGCCCCTCCTCTCTCCCCACCCCCACCCTCTCTCCCCACCCCCCCCCCCTCCCTCTCTCCCTCTCTCCCCACCCCCACCCTCTCTCTCTAGCCCCTCCCTCTCTCCCCACCCCCACCCTCTCTCTCTAGCCCCTCCCTCTCTCCCCACCCCCACCCTCTCTCTCTAGCCCCTCCTCTCTCCCCACCCCCACCCTCTCTCTCTAGCCCCTCCCTCTCCCCACCCCCACCCTCTCTCTCAAGCCCCTCCTCTCTCCCTCTCTCTCCCTCTCTCCCTCCCCCCCTTCCCCCCCCCCCACCCTCTCTCTCCCCCCCCCCCTCCCCCTCCTCTCTTCCCCACCACCACCCTCTCTCTCCCCTCTCTCTCTCCCTAGCCCCTCTCTCCCCACCCCCACCCTCTCTCTCTAGCCCCTCCCTCTCTCCCCCTCTCTCTCTCTCTAGCCCCTCCTCTCTCCCCACCCCCACTCTCTCTCTCTAGCCCCTCCTCTCTGCTCCTGCTAGGTTGAAGATCACTTCCAGTGTGAAATAGCCAGCATCAGACACGATGATACATGTGGGCTACACAACAGGGGTTTAAGTGAGGGGAATTTATTTTAAAATCTTGTGTGTCTGGGTTAGGTGTGCACTGTGTGTGTGTGTGTGTGTGTGGGTGTGTATGCACTGTGTGTGTCTGGGTGTGTGTGTGTCCACTGTGTGTATTCTCCTGTTCTGTATTCCTCCCTCTCACTCCCTCTCTCCTCAGTGCCCACCATGCAGCATAAAATACAGTAAAAAAGAGAACAAAAACAAACAAGCAGATGCAGCATGAAACAAAGTTTCAAAGAGAGAGAGAAAGAGAGAGAGAGAGAGAGAGAGAGAGAGAGAGAGAGAGAGAGAGAGAGAGAGTACACCAGCTAAAGGAAGAGAGGAGAGAGGCGGGGGGGGGGTATATAGACACAGCACCCACATGGTACAGGACACACCCTTATTATTGACTACGTTAGGGTTAGGGGGAAAATGTTTCAACAAACTAATTTTACTGAATACTTGTATGAAGCCACAAGAATTTAGACCTATTGCAGCTAAAATATATTAATACATGAAGTAAGAGTTCTTGGTGTCCTGTTCTCTGTGATTCCTCCGCCTGCTGTGGTGTGAGGGCCGTTCCTCTCCCAGGCGTGGGCATAGACGCGTGTAGCGTTACTGATGCTGTCCAGCCTGTGAGACAGACACAGGCAGGAGAACAGCACGCTCCAGAAATGTCCGAGACTTAGCAGAATAAACATCTGCCATTCAAAGAGAGAGAGGGAGGGGGTGGGGGGATGGGGGTGGAATAGAGAGAAAAAAAGAGAGGTAGGAAAGCCAAAGTGTGTGGGGATGTCACTCGTTTTATGCTCATGCATTCTTTACATATTTTTTGGTGACCTACCATATGCCCCACCCTCTCTTCTGTCCCCACCCTCTCTACTGTCCCCTCCCTCTCTTCTGTCCCCGCCCTCTCTTCTGTCCCCGCCCTCTCTTCTTTCTCTAGTCTGTTCTTTCCCCTTCTTCCACCCTTACTGATAATTTCCCCCATTTTTTTTAAAGATGTGAAATGGTGTCATCAACATTCCTTTCAACGGGGAAAATTGAATTTCCATTCTGACAGCCCGTGCTACATATCCAGTTAATGACAAAGGCACAATGCTGTCTTTTCTCCACCTATGTGAGGCTTTTGTGTGTGTGTGTCTGCGTGTCATTGAAATAAAAAAATAGCTCATTGTTGTAACTTTCGCTAGATGTTTCCTTAGCCTTCCCGCATACACCTTTCTCATTCCACTACACGCTTATTCACTCAACCCCAAAGACAAAGAGAACACAGGACCTGTAGCTCTAAAAACCGTCTGCCTCCATAAAGTCATTCTAACCCCGCATCCTCATTTCCTATTACACACCCCGTCAGCCATCTTCCTGACACTCATTACCCAGAATGCCCGAGGAACAAATCCCCCAAAAATTGGTTGTTGTAAGGTTGTGTCGCCATGTTTTGCATTGTCCAATCACAGAACATCAGGTAAATTCTGTAAAAAAGTATTGGATAGTTTTCCCTTTCTTACCTCATCTGATTTGCTTGTACGTGCATGCCAAAGGTCCACCAATACCGACCTCTCAAAAGGGCTGACTTCCTTCCCACTGAAATTTGATTTCTGGTGAGTGGTCATAACTAAGGTCTTAGTCAACAACAATTCTTCCTAATCAGAGCTTCTAAAAGTAGAGCTTTGATTTGTTTTAGTGAAGTAATAAATTCATTTTTAGTGTTCTACACCCAGCAATAAAAAACATTTAAAAAAATCCGTAAATCAATATAGTTACCTGTCCTACAGAATTACAGAATTTGGTGCAGTTTTCCAGATTTAAATCAACAGCTTAATAGTTAAGCCTTCCATGAGATGAACTCTGGGTGAGAAAAACACAGGACTGTATGAAAGTCAGGATCTTCCTTCCTCTACGACTACATCCATCGTGTAACGTCGTGGACTGAATCTGTGTGACAAAGGAGTGTCTAAGCACTGAAGCCTTAGTAAATATTTACCTCTACTGAATGTTTGAAAGACTGTAAACAAATAATCAATTTATCAAGTTAATAAACCTGAAGAGTGAAAACCCCATCTGTTTCTCAGTTATGTGCGAGACAAACATGCCATTAAAGACACACAGACGTGTGTGTGTGTGAGTGTACACGTATCTGTGTGTGCAGGCACGGTTGTATGTGTTTGCATTCAAGCATGCGTGTGCATATTATATGTGCATTTGTGAGTGTGTGTGTGCGCGCATGTGTGTGAATGTGTGTGTGTGCGCGCAGTGGTACGCAAGGCTGTGAAATGTGTTGCTCTTTATTGAAGATGACATGTTCTCTTAGAGAGAAGTAACGTGCTAAATGTGTAAAAGTCTAACACACACACACAAAATACACACACATAAACCACACATACACCACACACATATAAACAACACACACACACATTTGCCCCATGTGCACGCACACACACACACACACACACACACATATGCACCCACTCACGTAGCCACACCCTCTCATGTAGCCTCACCCTCTCACGTAGCCGCACCCTCTCATGTAGCCACACCCTCTCACGTAGCCGCACCCTCTCATATCTACACCCTCTCACGTAGCCGCACCCTCTCACATATCTACACCCTCTCACGTAGCCGCACCCTCTTACATATCCACACCCTTTCACGTAGCCTCACCTTCTCACGTAGCCACACTTTCTCATTTAGCCAACATTATCCTAATGGTTGTGCCATAATTTTTCATTCAGATATACAGCTGGAATCTGTTTCAGTAACATCACATTTTGTAATTCCAGGTCACTTAAAAGACAAAAGGTCATACATTTTTCTACAAGTGATATCTAAATAACATTTCCTCAGAGGTACAGCCACTATAACCACCACAAAAAGTCAGAAATCAAGGCCTGTGAAGTGGTGGGTGATGTTGTAGCTCCATGACAAGCTAGGATGGGTGGTGCTGTAGATTAGTTGTAGAATAGCAGCTTTATACGGCTGGTGTATATAGTGAGGCTGGAGTCTGTTCGCAGTAATGGCTCTTTCACCTGTGAATGCCGCCAGGTCAGCAGGTCTGGTTAGGGTTAGCTCGTTAGCATGTTTTAGTATGACTGTTACTCTGAGGGAGTTCTAACAGCAGTCCAAGGGAGGCGAGGATCAAAAGATTGATTCTGACTGACGCTTCTGTGGTGATAAGCCATTTTAAATTCACGTCTGGGATCCTGTGTCCGAAACATCCAGATAAACGCTGACACAATGAAAGGCCGTCCTATTTCTGCTGTGTGTGTGTGCTTGTGAAAACAACCAGTTTCGTTTTATTCTATGAACAGTGCAAGATTGAAAATGTCCCTTTCACACACTTAAGGATTGGTCTTGTCTCTGTCTTCAGTGAGAATGCAGCCCAGAGACTCCAGGAGGTCTGGGTTCTGGGAGCAAGCCCAGCCGGACCAAGCCGGACCCAGCTGGGCCACTCTGTGGTGCCTCTCACTGCTGTACAGGCAGCTATGATTAATCAGCGGTGCCGTTTATTGGATGGGAACTGAAGGGGTAGGAGGGGGTGGGGGGGAGGGAGAGGGGAGGTGTTCGGTCAGTACTGCTCCCGCCTGAGTCCCTCACAGCACGAAGACCTGTCTGGGGTGTGGCTCGCCAGGGGCCCTCCTCATCAGGGGTCTGCCCATGACTCTCAGGGATCTGGGTTATCACAGCAGGCTAAAGCTGTTCAGGAATCTGCACCAGCTTCTCTGACAGAGAGAAAGAACTACTGCCTCTGGGCTTGTGTGTGACTCCTGATTCATAATGTTGACAGGAAATGTAGCCAGCGTACCAACTCCAGTGAGCTCCATGGGAAGAGGACTAAGGGCCTCTTAATGTGAATAAATCCCACTGAAATTTGGCTGTTAAACTGGCTGTGTAAAGCTTATACTATTCTAGTGATGGTACATGGCGGTAGAGAGTGAAAAAGGTCTCTGTGCTGTGGTTTTGGTACAGTCTGTGCTGTGGTTTTGGTACAGTCTGTGCTGTCTTTTTGGTACAGTCTGTGCTGTGCAACAGTGAGAGTTACTGCTTAATTATTAGCAGTTACAAATGCACCTGTAACATAATCTACAGGATTGTTATATTAAAAGAAATTACTTTTGAATTACTTATCGTCCAGGTCACCAAAAGGTAGTCTAGTGCTGGATATTATGACAAGTTGTTTGAGCAAGGGAAAAGGGTTTAGTGGATCAATGCTCCTGTCAGTATCATTACAGAACCTCTGGACTATGGCTGTCATGATATCAGACTTTCAGTCCAGGATTATGTTCTCACGAGAAGCCCCAGTGTCAGAGCTGCCGGCGTTTTCCGAGGAGGCCCTCAGATCCAGCGCTGCTGCCACAGCAATCTCTGCATTTCCTCTTTCGTCTCTACATGATGCCAACACCAGTGACATTTTGTCGTGGTGGTTGTTGCTGTATTTTCGTGTGTTGGTTGCCCCGGTGACTGTGGTAATGATGCTGGGCAGGTCAGCATAGATTTCAGCGTGAGGAACGAGGAATCGAAGAGGGTTCACTTTTACTATCGCTGCGGAAAATGCAAAAGAGCCACATGCAGCCATGTAGATGTAGTGTGGTCTCGCTGAGCTTCTCACCGACACCCCACAGCTATCTAAAAACCGATCAGCAATGCCTTCATGTTCAGAAGCCCATCTCGGGCTGCACGGAGTAGTCACCTTCATGTTTGGCAGAGCTTGAACTGTTCCTGCTGGTGACAGATCTTGATCTCAGATCTCAACTCGTTGCACATCAGAACAAGATTCAAGGTATTAAAACTGATGTGAACTGAGAGTGGGCCACGTGAACCACTAATTTCATTTCCAATAAAAGATGGTTGAAAGTTTAGGAAAGATAGAAAATGTAACCCTGGCTCAAATTCAGGCCTGCATCTGATCGGGCTTTCTTCAATATTATGCCATCAGAAGGAATCAGCTTCACTCAATGATCAGCACTTTTTAAAGCATCAAATCTAGGTGCTAGCATAGGAAACATGGGTAACCATCAGTAACATTGGTAACATCAGTATGTTGTTCCTGTTTTACCAATGAGCACCGCATCAAGTGAAGGAGAAACCTTCAGGAGAAACCTTCAGGAGAAACCTACAGGAGAAACCTTCATGAGAAACCTACAGGAGCTGCTGTTTGACTTGAGCTCCCCCAACACACACGCACAAGTTTCAACTGTCTTTTTGTCTGTAGAACATCATCATATCTATGAACGTTGTTCCAGCACCCATCATCTCTGGTGCCACCTCCTCACACACGTGAAATTCGCAGGAAGCCTTAAATAGAATTGCTCCTGTAGTCTGTCACTCCGGCCCTGACTTTTGCGTTGCATTTTAAACTCTGCATTTCACTGATTTTTGCAGCAAAGATATTAAAAGGCGTGTCAGGCTTTCCTTCCCGCACAGGGAGAGGGTGCAGAATTCCTCTCCGTGGTATCCGCCTCTGTCCACTGACAGGTCGTGTCAAACAAACGTCTGTCTGTTTCGTGCAGTCATCCACAGGTCTGTTGTCGAGCGCTCACGCGCCTCCCTCAGAGGTTCTTCAGTCAAGGTTTCTTTCACTGTCACGAACACTCTTCCGATACTCTTGAACAAGGGCTCTCGAATAAGGGTTTTATGCTCATAGGCGTTTTGTCTGTGCCAATTTCCTCCGTTGATCTTTCTGAATGAAAGCTGTCCAAGCAATTAGACATCATTAAACATGACTTCAAATGAACGGACATCATCAAACGTCCTGTCGGTGGAATTTAGACATGCGTGGTGTCCAGCTACATGGTCTGAGGCGCTTGTTTGCAGTCCACTGCACTAAAAACATTAGCCTGAAATCATGACTGACGTGGCCTCCTTGATACTTGGTTAGCGAGCGAGAGGACAGAGACTAACAAGACTCACAGCCATTCAGACAACCAGTCACCAGTTAACCGCAAATGAACTATTACACTGCACAGGGACAGTCTCCATTTTAACTTTTACATAGGAGAAGAAGGAATAAAAAAAGTCAAATATCCAATGATCACATTTATGCTGCGCGGCATGCTGGGATCGCACCTGCAGTGGAGAACAGTGTCCTCAGTGCTATTATGTGCTTAAATGGCATCACATGCATTACTGAACAGAAACAATTGCACAGATAGCAGATAATGATGATCACCCTACGTCTTCTTATCACCACTCGGCACAACTTCAAATCATAGTCACAATCACATCATGTTTCCAGTCAAACTTACACCATGTTTTCAATCATAGTCTCAGTCACGTGCACACTGACAATTACAATCACATCGCGCGTCGTATCCCAATCAAGTCATGTTTCCCGCCACAGTTACATCCAATCACAACCACAATCACGTCATGTGTGCCATCACAACCAAATTCACATTCATGTGTCCAATCACAACCAAGTCATGTTCCCAATCACAAATCGCCTGGGAATTAAGCAAACCGCCCCTTTTGCTAACAGCACAGCACGGCGCACATGTTAAACCTTTAAACAAACGGAGGCTGTATGATGACGTCACCATGTGACAACGGCTCTAGGGAATGATGTAAAATAAATCGCCTGATCCTGGTTATGTTGGTAACGTAGTCCTGCTGAACATCACCGGATTTTTTAAATGCACCAGTAACTGAATGACTTTTTCCCATGCCTAACACAATAGTTACCTTTTTTGGTATCCTGATTATATAATGCCATTAAATGTATTCAGTTACAATTACCCCGTTACTACACAACCTGCACACGCACATATGTGAGATGCAGATCTGCTTCTACTGAAGCATAACAAGTGTTTTGCATACAAAGACTGCTTGTTTATGCATTGCACATTAAATCCATAATTATCCGTCACTTGCCCTGTTATGGATGTTGAGAGCGGAATGCAGGATAATGATCCCGGGTGGACGGTGGCACTCGCGCGTTCATTATGTTGGTGTGCGAGAGCTTATGCTATCGTCTGCATCACTCTACTGGCTGCTGTGGGTAATCCTGCCAGGCACCTTCAATTCCTGTGTAATTACATCCAGATTATAAGCCAAGAGTCTCTACAGACTGGGTCAATAGGTCACTGCTTAAACAGTCACACATCCGGGTTTGACACGGTGAAAGGGAAGAACCCTTTTCCAGTCTTCAAACAAACCCCAACATTCTTACGGTGGCAGCTGGCTTTAGAATGTTCTGGAAAAAGAACCGACAAGTGAATTTAGCCAGCATGATTGGAGGAGAGACTTCTAGAGGCTTCTCACCAACCACACACGGAGAACATTCCCACCAACGACAGGTATGGCATGCCAGGCCAAGGTCTTGAGTATTGTGGCGCTTAGCTCGTGTCTGTGGGGCTCTGGCTTGGAGGGAGAAGAAGTCTAGCGTGGGTTTCTGTCTTGTGTTACTGGTGGTTGCAGCTCAGAGAGGTGGGAAGTGAGTTTTTTTTTCCCGAATGTGTAGGTGTCAGTGTCATATAAGCTACGTGTGTCATTTGCCTGTCGCAACTGCCTCTGGTGGCCTGGCCAGGTGTCTGTCTACACACATCAACAGTCAGCTTCTCATCGTCACTCCATCACTGTCTGCATATATGTGTGTGTGTCTCTCTCTCTTTCTGCATTAGCATTTTAACCTCAGGCCAGAGTTCTTTACCTGCTGGTGCAAGCCAGAGTTGTTCTTTGTCTTCAACATGTAATCTCCTCCTATGTGTAAGCCTTGCAGCAAACTCTGCAGTGTGTAATCATCACCTAGAGCATGGAATTAATGTATATATCATGTCAAATTAACACAAGACAATGTAAAAATTATCTTCAGTGTTCATTTAAATCCTGGTGGACAAAACTGAACACTGTGAGAGTTAATGGAACACTGCAGATTGTACTTTGTAGATCACCAGTGTAGTTCTGGTGTAGTTCTGGGCAGTGTAGGGCAGAGACAAAAGAAACTAAGGCCCTTTAAAAGAAGACACGACACAAGAAACATGTAATGAAAATGCTACCCTGAGACTTTCATAAGACGGTATTAGCTTGAGACTTTGAAAAGAAGATAATACCCAGAGGCATGGAAAAGACTACACTACCCAGGGGCATGGAAAAGACTACACTACCCAGAGGCATGGAAAAGGCTACACTACCCAGGGGCATGGAAAAGACTACACTACCCAGAGGCATGGAAAAGACACCCTATCTGCCTACTCCTTTACAACAAGGGTTTTGTTATCATTATGCAGCAGTGATTTTGTTTGGTAGACGTACATTACACATGCATGAAGTAAGAACCAAGCATGAGTTCCTGAAGGAGCTCGTGCCTGTGTGCCGACTCCATCAACACCAAACCGCCTGCAGAAAATTGCAGAAGTGTTGATTCTTCACCCTCAGACGTGCAGAGAACACGCCTTACTATTGTCATCCCCATCAAAGTCATCAATCCAGAAAATAATACCACAAACATAGGATTTCTTCGCTTATATATTAAAGTTTAATAACAGAGAATGTCATCACCTTATCCTAGCTTCATGAAGCATTTTCGCTACCAATTTTCAGACAATTTATTAATGTCTAAATTTCCCCATTTAGCCTCATCATATCAAATGGGCTTTAGTGAAGTGAAATACACAGTAGGATCAGAAGACTTGCGAAGGATCGAAATAAAGCAGTGTGTGTGTGTGTGTGTGTGTGTGTGTTTAATGCTACGCTGGGGGTCTGCAGCTGAGGTTACAGCCTGTGGGTGTGTTTAAAGCTGCCATCAGTGTGCTCGGCTTCTGGGTTTCCCCTCTAGGCAACAGATACTTAGCAGCATTAGGGGTGCAAACACCAGGCTTCAGGAGCATCACGAAGCAATTACCCACTGTTGCAAACAGCCTGCCTCTCCTGGGCACAGCACATACGGTTACCGTGTCCTGTCTGAGTGGTGAGGATGCCGTTCTCTGGAGAGATGGGAGGGAGAGGGAGGGAGGGGAGAGAGATAGTTAAAGAAAGAGAGGGAAATTGAAAGAGTGAGGAATAAATTAGAGTACCATACTGTCATTGGATGAGACGTGCAATGAGATCCTGCCGTGTCAAAGATTCAGGTTTTGATCCCGGTGGCCTGTGCGGTCGCGGGAATGAAATCACGGGACGAGATCATGGGACGTGAATTTCTTTTGAAGCATGCGTGCCTTCAATCTGAACATGTCTTGCGTCACTGTGATAAGGGCTGAATGAGCAGGGTGTGTGTGCTTGGTCCAACAGGTTGAAACCAGAAGCTCTCACCCATAGGCCCATGTCCATCAGCACCTTCAGACACAGACACACCTCTGTGTCATTCCACACATACAACATTGATAGAATCCCTCTCTAGTTTGTATACTTTCAATCCAGGTTTTATCCAATAAACCGCTCACCGCTCACTTATGCTGTCGGAGTGGCCGTGTGGTGATGAACTGAAAGCTGGCTCATCCCACACTGTGCGTGGGCTAACATAGGGTGCGCCAATTCCAGAAGACCTGCCAGATGTTTTACTAAATAGAAGGAATCTAAGATAGGAGGTGGTGGGTGTGGGCAGAATACTGCATTGTGTAGAGATTTCTAAAGTAATCTTTACTAAACTCGAATGTCTTTAAACACACTCTAATGTCTATAAGCACACTCTCTTTAAACATTCTCTTTTAATGTCTTTAAACATACTCTAATGTCTGTTAACATACTTTTTTATACTCTTTGAAGTCTTTAAAGAATTTCTCTTTGATGTCTGGAAAACACTCTAATGTCTAAATACACTATGATATCTGTAAACACATTCTAAAGACATTAGAGTGTTTAAACACAGTCTATTCTCTGTAAACACTTTCTCTGTAAACACTTTACAAATACATTCCTTTAATGACTACAAACACGACCTTCTCAAATGTCGCACGGCTCTGTTGTTTGACAACAACAAAATAATGCACAAAAAATAAAAGATATTCACAGTTTTACAGAGATGGACAGATTTAGGCTTGATGAAAAGTCTAAGTCTCTCTGTTCTGTTTGGTCAGTGTGTTTTTCCTTGATGAAATCCCAGTTTGGCCAGCCGCCACCTGCTGTGTGTAAACTTTACATCTGCTCCAACGCAGAAATAATCAACACTGTGACTCGAAGGCACGGAAACAGTTCTGAGCTTTGTTTCTAGCTCTCATTCTTGATTATTTATTTATTTTTTTACCCCGCTGAATTTCCGCTCACTTCAACATCTCCGTATTGATCTCCTGGTTGTGGGGAGTGAGGAGGGGAAGTTGAACCACAACACTCCTCTCCTTCTAGAGCTGTGAGATGAGTCTTCACCACCTCCGCATCACTGCTGAGACAGCACTCTGCAGTGGCTGGCTGGATAGAGAGGCATGGCTCTCTCTCCCCTCTCTCTCCTCTCTCCCCTCTCTCTCTCTTTCTCCCCTCTCTCTCCATGCTCTCTCTCGTCTCCCTCTCTCCCCCATCTCTTCCCCCTCTCTCTCTCCTCTCTCTCCCCCCTCTCTCTCCCTCCCTGGGGACCAAAGCAATTAGACAGCACATCAGTGCCCTGCGGTCATTTCTCCGTTCACTCCTTCAGACTCTGCTCAGCTGTGTTTGGCCTCGCTTTAAAAAGCGAGCTCTGTTATTCTCCACTTTTCTCTGTCTTTCTTTGTTCTTCTCTCTCGTTTCTCCTCCATCTCTCCTCTTTTCTCCTCTGTCTCTCCTCTTTTCTCTGTCGACTTCTCTTCAATGCAACATTTATCTTTCTCCCAGTCAGCGTTTCTTTGTGGAAGACCAACAAGCTAAAAACAGCCTGGACTGAGTGACAGTCTGCGTGCTCTGAAACAATACTCTCATTAATCTTCTGTAGTGGTCTGCCACTTACACCTCACACGCACACACAAACACACACATGCATGCACACACACACACACACACACACACACCTCCTTGAAGGCTTACACCAGCTCATTTTCATATACACACACACCACCGTTTGACCTTCCAGTGGGAGTAAGATCGAAAACAGGAGTCTAATGTAAATAAGGACAGAATCTACTTTCACACAAAAACTCTGTCAGTACAAATGTTTCAACACTGCTCTGTCAGTACAAATGCTTCAACACCACTCTGTCAGTACAAAAATGGTTCAACACTGCTCTCAGTACAAATGGTTAAACACCTCTCTGTCAGTACAAACGGTTCAACACCTCTCTGTCAGTACAAACGGTTCAACACCGCTCTGTCAGTACAAACGGTTCAACACCTCTCTGTCAGTACAAACGGTTCAACACCGTGTCAGTACAAACGGTTCAACACCGCTCTGTCAGTACAAACGGTTCAACACCTCTCTGTCAGTACAAACGGTTCAACACCTCTCTGTCAGTACAAACGGTTCAACACCGCTCTGTCAGTACAAACGGTTCAACACCTCTCTGTCAGTACAAACGGTTCAACACCGCTCTGTCAGTACAAACGGTTCAACACCTCTCTGTCAGTACAAACGGTTCAACACCGCTCTGTCAGTACAAACGGTTCAACACCGCTCTGTCAGTACAAACGGTTCAACACCTCTCTGTCAGTACAAACGGTTCAACACCGCTCTGTCAGTACAAACGGTTCAACACCTCTCTGTCAGTACAAACGGTTCAACACCGCTCTGTCAGTACAAACGGTTCTGTCAGTACAAACGGTTCAACACCGCTCTGTCAGTACAAACGGTTCAACACCGCTCTGTCAGTACAAACGGTTCAACACCGCTCTGTCAGTACAAACGGTTCAACACCGCTCTGTCAGTACAAACGGTTCAACACTGCTCTAGTAGTGCAATCGATAAACACCGCTCTGCCAGTACAATGGTTAAAACATCACTCTGTTGGTACAATGGTACCAACATCACTGGTCTGGTAGTGCAGAGCTCAGTCCCACACAGAGGTCCAGATCCCTAGAGAGCAAACCCAGGGCAGGAAAGCCAAAGAAAGTCTGTACATACTGAATATGAGAAACAGAGTTCATTTGTGAGCAGGTGTAAATCTGAGAATTAACATGCCGACCCCCATCCTAATGATGTCATCTCATCATCTCTAGTAGACATTAAAAAATGTAAGCGGACAGTCCAAGGTATGAGGGGCGATGGGGGTTGTATTTCGGGGGGGGGGTGCTGCGTACAATCGGGCGGTACACTCATGGGGAAAATGAGGAGGAAAAATGAGGAAAAGATTATGTGCACTTCCTGCTCCTCCGGAGAATGTAACAGACCATGAAAGAGGCATCGCAGCTCAGTCAGGAACGCCACTGATCTGACACGACATCATGAAAATGATGGGGGAAGAGAGAAAGAGAGAGTAAGAGAGAAAGAGAAAGGGAGAGAAAGAGAGAGTAAGAGAGAGATGGAGAGAAAGAGAGAGTTAGAAAGAGAGAGAGGGAGAGAGTAAGAGAGAGAGAGAGGGAGAGGGAGAGGAAGAGAGACTAAAAGAGAGAGAAAGAGAGTAAGAGAGAAAGTGTAAGAGAGAAAGTGAGAGTAAAAGAGAGAAAGAGAGAGGGAGAGAAAGAGAGTAAGAGAGAGAGGGAGAGAAAGAGAGAGAGATGTTATGTTATTGAAAAGCACACTTTGTTTGAGTGTGCAGTTACGCTATCAGTGAGCTGACGATGCTTTAGTGTTTGTGAGGGATCACTGGAGAAACTGTGCTGAACAGTATCACACCAGGGCCCTTCCAGCTGTTACATTTTGCTTCTTGTTTCAATCATGATCTCTCTCTCTCTCTCATCTCTCCCTCTCTCTCTCTCTTTGCCAAACAGTAATCCTGCTCTTTTCTCCCTGCTCTTGTCTCTCCTTCCTATGTGTCGTTCTGCAAGACGACTCGTCTGAAACTCGACAGACTGCCCAAGGTGTTTCCCCTGATCTCAGCTCTCTACAGCGGTGGTGTGCTTGCAGACCCCTGCCGAGCAGGACACTACTCTCATCAAACTGTCTTTAATACCAGAGAAGTGGCTAACGAGAGGTGGAAGCAGGGGGGCTGGGGGCGGGGGTGTTTGGGGTTGGGGGGGGGGGGGGGTGCTTGGGGTTGTGGGGGTGGGGGGTGTTTGGGGGGGGCAGCCCTCTTCTCAAACATACTGTGTTTCAGATGAAGAGATGCTGCTTTGCTTTAGCACTTACAAAGAAACAGAACACACGGAGGTCTATAATGACACAGAACACACTGAGGTCTATAATGACAGAACACATGAAGGTCTACAAAGACACAAAATGCACATGGAGGTCTATAATGACACAGAACACACACAGAGCTGGGAGCACAGATACTCCACGCATTTGATCATATACAACAGAGAGAGAGAGAGAGAGAGAGAGAGGGGGAGGAAGAGAGAGGGAGAGGGAGAAGGAGAGAGAAACACACATATAATCATGTATATAAGTGTCCCCTAACCTGGCTCTCCTGGATCAGAACGTTTGCAAAATTCTGTAAATGTAAATCAGTAGAGGAGACAACAGGCTAGAGTGATGGAGAGGCCAAGAACTGAATACACTGTGTACGATGTGTAAGCCACAGGGTGTAAAGGAAATGATCAAAATAACTACCAGAACAATAACAGAACATTGTAAAAGAACAATGTAAGACTGATTGCCATATCAACATGGAGGGGGTGCAGAGAGACCACTAGAGTGATCTTTTGGAATGCACACAAACACACACACACACACAGTCACACTCACACTCACACTCTCTGCTTGCTCTCTCTCCCTCTTTCTCTGTCTTTCTCACACACACACACACTCACACTCACTCTCTGCTTGCTCCCTCTCCCTCTTTCTCTCTCTCACACACACACACACAGTCACACTCACTGCTTGCTCTCTCTCCCTCTTTCTCTCTCCCTCTTTCTCTCTCTCACACACACACACTAACACTCACTCTCTGCTTGCTCTCTCTCTCTCTCACACACACACAAACTCACACACACACACACACACACACGGAACCTTCATACAGTCTTGCGTCAATGTGATTGGTGGGAACAAAATCACAAAACAAGCAAAACAAAAAAACTATTTGCAAATTTCCACTCAAGCGTCCAACGCAAACTTTGTTCCTAGTGGATGTCATTGTTATCTATCTGTCTGCCATTTCCTGTTCAAACCAGTAGGGATCCTCAGAGCTTCTAAGAGTGTGGTGGTCTTCAGAGGATTGGACAAACTGACCCCAGTGTACCAGCGGAACGGACCGCCAGCATAGTGGATGGTAATGGAGCCATGTCCAGACAGTAGGTCATTCAGGGGGCTTTTAAAAACCCATTAAGACAGCCCTCTAGCTTTCCATAGACATTGCTGTTTTGAGTTATTCTCTTGTCCTGCCTATTAAGGTAGCACCTTTTTGTTTTGATCTGAATAGTTATGAAGCAAAAACACTGCACTAATTAACCAAGACAAATCACCCCAGTCCACCTTAATGCGACATCACACGATCCACAAATCCCTTCATACCAATAACAGAGCTGATTTACCTGGAGGAAATGAACCCTCAAACAAGCAATAAAACAACAAATTAAATTAACAGAAATGCCCAGTGGCGTCCAGGTCATGCTGACGTTTCAGTCGTTACAGTCATGACAGCTAGGTCACGATGACCAATTAAACAAAATGAAAGTACTTCAGTTCAAACTCTTATACATAAATATCTTGTTTTTTAGACAGGTGTCTAGTTGTCACAAAAAGATTTAAGGTTAGAAGCAAGAATAGATGTGGCAAAGAACATCACAATTTTATACATAAATGTAAAGAACTCACGGTCAGTGTTCTTCTTAGTCTATGTAGAAACGACAGGTAGTTTCAACATGAAGCTGAAAATAATCCCTACCTGTATCCCCACCTGAGCTCCGGAGGAAAAGGCCTTCTCAACAGGCCACAGACATGCAGTCTGAATGAATGTGCTTTGTTGAAAATGAATGAAAGAATAAAGTTATCAGCTGCATAGTTTACAAAGAAAGGGAACTGACACGTTTTCTTTGAGCTTTCGTTTGTCTTTAAAGACACTTTGTTAAATAATATATAAACGAAACCTGCACAGATCAGGTTTTACTGACAGACTCCCAACACCCTGAGAAAATGTGGGATTCACCTGCATTCATATTCAAATTTTGTTTGTCTGATGTCTGATGAGGAAGCTGTCCTGCAGATGAAGATGTTCCTATACAAGCCACACCCAACTCCAAGAGAGACCACACCCTGTTCCTATACAAGCCACACCCAACTCCCAGAGAGACCACACCCTGTTCCTATACAAGCCACACCCAACTCCAAGAGAGACCACACCCTGTTCCTATACAAGCCACACCCAACTCCCAGAGAGACCACACCCTGTTCCTATACAAGCCACAACTGACTCCGAGAGAGACCACACCCCTTTCCCATACAGACCACACCCACACTGGTCCATTTCGCTCTTCCACCATCTTGCTCACACTAAGATAAACTGCCCACAGTGGAGACTCACGATCCCTCCTGCTGGCTGGCGATCTTTCCCCCACTCTCAGGATCTCACCACTTTCCACTGCTGCCCCCCCCCCCACTAGGTCTTTCCAAGTGCTCTGAAGACCACTGTCAGCACTGAGAGGTCATTTGCGCTGAATGTATCGCTATGATTGTATTTGCTCGATGGGGGCTGCTCCGTCTATTTCTTGCCCACCCCCAAGGGTCACATTATACATTCCACACACACTGTCTCCATCATGTGGCCCACATCCAAGACATGGAGAATCAAAGTAATGAACCACACACACACACACAAGCTTGCACACACACGTGAGCATGCAAACATGCACACACACACATATACACTCAGACAGAGGGGCTGAATCAAAATAATGAACTGCACAGTACACTTGCAAAGCCATCAATCACCCACTGGCAGGAGAGGAGAGAGAGAGAGAGAGAGAGAGAGAGAGAGAGAGAGAGAGAGAGAGAGAGAGAGAGAGAGAGAGAGAGAGAAAATGAAAAAAATAAAAGAAATGTGAAACAAGAGCATCTCAGATTACACCAAGAGAGACAAATACTGAAAAAAGAGTTTAAATTGCATTTCTCTGAACAAGAGCAATGGGTTAGAGAGAGAGATAGAGAGAGAGAGATTGAGAGGGAGATAGAGAGAGAGATTGAGAGAGAGATTGAGAGAGAGAGATAGAGGGACAGATAGAGATAAAGAGAGAGGGAGGGAGGGAGAGAGAGAGAGAGAGAGATAGAATATAATACTCCTTCAAAGGACCAGCGGTTCCTTTTTTGGTCTGTCGCAGAAAGCTTATTAAAGTTTCATGCTTTAATGAGTCAATATTCGCTATGACATTTCTGCAAGAGAGAAAAGGTTCTTGTCGCTATGGTTGCCTAACTTCCCGGTAGGATGCTATAGGCGGGTGGGGGTGGTGGGCGAAGCTACTGGGCCAGACTCAAAGAAGTTGAAGGTAAACGCGCTACACCACGCAAAAGCTGGGACACCGCATTTAATTCCTTTATAAATGTTACCATGGCAACAATTAGCAGCCCTCTGTCAACTTAGCACTGCATTAATTTCACCTGTGTCCTACGTGAAAGCCAATCAAAATGGACATGAGAATGAGGCTATAAGTATTACAGGCACTAACTAGTCTGAGACCAGTGGTATGCTTAAAATTGTGAGTTACATAAATACAGAACATATTTTTAACTTTCAGCAACTTGCGTCTTCTAAATCATGGCAGAACTGTCTGCCCTCCATCTTGATCTGTTTATTTTGCTCTGTGACGCCTATATTTGAATTTCTCATGACAAACGTTCATGGCATTGTGAGATCCTGCTCAAACACGCCCCCTTCCTCGTGGGGAACTCCCACTACTACAGATGTTTCCCATCCTTCACTCCAAACACACCAGCAACAGGCGTCTTACATACATCTGTCACTCAGACAAATCAACAAAAATGTGATCTAGAACAATTCGGAAATGATTTCTAGAACACTTCAGAACTGTTTTCTAGAATAATTCAGAACTGTGCTTTAGAACGAATGTGTTTGAGACGGGGTTCCTGTCAGGACGTAGGTCTTGAGAAGGGGTTTCTGTCAGGATGGCTGTGATAATGAAGCCTTGTGTTGTTCTGGGAATCCAGCTGCTCAAGTGTTTCAGTGTTTGTGTCACCGTGAAGTCTCAAATTCAAATATTTGAGTGTTTGCCTCCTACGTGGGGTCTGCAGTGTGCTGGGCGTGGCCGTTGAGTTCCGCTGTGATCGTGGGCTTCCTCTCAGCTCCCTGCCCTGCCTGAGAACGTCTGCTTCTCCTCTTGTCTCCAGCTGTCTGCTCACACCGCCCACCTCCGCCCACCTCCACCCGATTCTGAAAAGATCTGGACAGATTTGAGCCAAGCCTTTCTGATTTTTTACTCGGTGGAACGGGACGCGTCTTCGTCTGTCCTCAGCCGTATTTGGTGGTGAGAAGAGGCCTTTGTTGCCGTGGAAGGAAGGAGCTCACTGTCCATCACTGTCCATCTGGACTGGGAGACCAGTTACCTGTGGGAGGCAATGAGGCTGGGAGGCACGACATTCCCAGCACAACGACATGCCCAGCTGTTCATCTGGACTGTGGCTCTTCACTCCCCATGTCAGTTTCTGTTGACTGATTGTGTGTGTGTGTGTGTGTGTGTGTGTGTGTGTGGGGGGGGGGGGTGTGGTTGATGATGCACCCCAAGAGACCAAACTCCAACCTTGTATGTGTGTGTGTTTGCATCTGTTAAGAATTCTGTTGGAATAAAACAGTTTTGAGCGTAAGCATACATTTGCCTTTTTGTCGAGCTATTCATTTGATTATTTTTTGTGTAGAGTTTTTGATTCAAAAATACAATTTTGAGGTGAAACAGTTCTTTTCATTTTGTTTAATTGGTCATTGTGAGCAAGCTGTCATGACTGTCACGACTGGAATCAAGTGGACCAATCTGGTGAACCAATTAGTTGGAGAGAACCAATCAGGTGAAGCGAATCAAACCAAGAGCAAAAAAATGCCCCACCTCTTTGTATTATGTACGTGTGTTGGTGCTCAACAGAAGTGCTGAATCTGGGAGCACAGCTTGGCAGATCTCAGGAGACTGAGTGCAGGCTGGATTACACCCATGTCTGCTGCTTATTTATCTGCTCCAGGTGAAGGGTAATGTCACTACGGTAACCTCCCATCACCTCACCTCTATCACTAAGGTAACCTCTCCTCACCTCACCTCTGTCACTATAGTAACCACTTGTGACCTCACCTCTGTCATGTCCCCACACTGGGACAGAAATCAGGACCAGTGGAGTGAGAAAGGGGAGGGCTAGTGGATGAAAGACACACACACACACACACAACAGATTTTCTGTTTGCTTGTTTTGTACCTTTGCTTAGACACAATTTCTGCAACTACGGTTCATTTCGTCAAAACTTCTACAGACGCCAAGGCCACATGTTTTGAAATAGCAAACCCTTCATCCAAAACTGTTTCACCTCACAATTGTATTTTTGAATCAAAACAATCAAATGAATAGCTCGATCTGCACAACAGCCACACACTGATATGACAAACGCAAAACGGCTAGTGTGTGTTTACAGTGAGCAGGACACAGCAGTCTACTGCCACCCTGGCTAACGACTGGCGGCACTTGCTTATTCAGTGTAGCGGGTGGATTAGGCTGGATCCTGTGTCCAGCGTCCATAAAGCACAACCCATGGTGTACCAAAGTGTCCTGGATCTCATCTGTGATGGACAGAGAGGACAAAGACAAGCCACCAAATATAGACCTCTAACCCTAACCCTCTTTACAGTGGCCAGGCTCTGATCTTATGTTTAATGTGCTTCCTTCCTTCCATCCTTCTCTCTCTCTCTCTCTCTCTCTCTCTCTCTCTCTCTCTCTCTATCTATCTATCTATCTATCTATCTATCTATCAGGACAAACAAATGCTTACACTCAAAACTGTTTTATTCCAGTACCAACAGAATTCTAAACAGATGCAAACACACACACACACACACACACACACACACTCACACGCTGCACAGATGCACACATACACACGGACTTCTATTGCAGAAACAGCAATCGCACAGTCAAACTGATGTATTATCTATGGCAAAGCAAAGGTCAGAAAAATACTGAGAAAACTTACAATAGAGATATTTTTTAACCCTGTATCACACACTTACGAGGATTTCAAAGGGAAACACAAACAAACAAAACAAACTCACACAAAAAAAACAATCCAAAGCACCATCCTGGCTCACACGCACACACACGCACACACACGCACACACACACACACACACACACACACACACACACACACACACACACACACACAGGACAGAGTGACCCCGCCTGCAGAAACACAGACATCAATCTGGAGAGAACATACTGAAGAGGACAGAATGTAGAGAGAGGGAGGGAAAGAGAGAGAGGGAGAGAGAGAATGAGATGGAGGGAGAGAGAGAAGGAGGGAGAGAGGGGGAGAGGGAGAGAGAGAGAGAGGCTTTATAAGGCATGTCTCTCGTTCATCACACCCACTGTATCTGTGTGCCTTCACCCATTTGTGTGTGATGAATTATTTACTGCAGCTCCAGGGCCCTTTGAGCTCCAGGCAGCCACACAGCAGCAGTCAGTACCAGTACCAAACAACCTCCTAGCAGACCACAGTCAGCACCGGTACCAAACAACCTCCTAGCAGACCACAGTCAGTACCAGTACCAAACAACCTCCTAGCATACCACAGTCAGTACCAGTACCAAACAACAGTAAGTACTAGTACCAACCAACAGTCAGTACCAGTACCAAATAACCTCCTAGCATACCACAGTCAGTACCAGTACCAAACAACAGTCAGTACTAGTACCAAACAACAGTCAGTACCAGTACCAAACAACCTCCTAGCATACCACAGTCAGCACCAGTACCAAACAACAGTCAGTACCAGTACCAAACAACAGTAAGTACTAGTACCAAACAACAGTCAGTACTAGTACCAAACAACAGTCAGTACCAGTACCAAACAACCTCCTAGCATACCACAGTCAGTACCAGTACCAAACAACAAACAACCTCCTAGTACCAAACAACAGTCAGTACTAGTACCAAACAACAGTCAGTACCAGTACCAAACAACCTCCTAGCATACCACAGTCAGCACCAGTACCAAACAACAGTCAGTACCAGTACCATACCTCCTAGCAGACCACAGTCAATACCAGTGCCAAACAACCTCCTAGCATACCAGAGTGTGTACGAGTACCAAACTATGTCTCTGAGTCTATTCATACAATTGTGTGTGGGTGTGTATACATGAGTTTGCCTGTTTGTGTGTGTATGTGAGTCTATGCATGCAAGTGTGTGCATGTGAGTATGTCTGTATGAATATGTGTGAGTGTGTGTATGTGTGTGTCTGTTGCATATGCTTTCCATTCCCCATTTGATTCATTAAATCTCTCCGTGATCATAACGCAAATATTTTATAGAGCACTGACCATCACATAACACTAACCACCATAGAACACAGACCACCATAGAGCACTGACCACCACAAAACACTGACCAACATAGAACACTGACCAACATAGAACACAGACCACCATAGAGCACTGACCACCACAAAACACTGACCAACATAGAACACAGACCACCATAGAGCACTGACCACCACAAAACACTGACCAACATAGAACACTGACCAACATAGAACACAGACCACCATAGAGCACTGACCACCACAAAACACTGACCAACATAGAACACTGACCAACATAGAACACTAACCAACATAGAACACTGACCAACATAGAACAGTGTCCATCAATCACATGCTAATAATGCCTCTAAAGCCTCATGGCAAGCCTGAAACCCCCTGAAGAAGCATTGGAAGAGTGAGGTTCCCTTAGAATCGCCCACCTGTCTCTCCCCCTCACACACACACACACACACACACACACTTCTGACATGTACAAACGGCACTCTCTAGTCCTTCCTTCCAACCATAACCTTTATGGAAACACCAAACTCTGCTGCAGGACCAGCTGAAACATCCCAGTTCTCCCAGCGGACGACTCGGCCTATGGGTCCTGAGTCCGTGTCCTGCTGTGTGGCCGTGCAGACGGGTCAGGGCTGCTACCTCTCACTTCTCACTGCTGAGCCTCTAGGTGTTGTCCTGCCACACGGTGTGGGATGGAGGTGCGGGGATTCACCCACACAGACTTCTGTCATCAGCGGAGGTTTACTGGAACAAGCGTGAAACGTGTGTCCTCGGAGCAGCTGGGCCTGTTTCTTAGCAGCAAAGGCTCGTCACTTCAGTTCCGTCATCTGTCTCTTCTGTCTGTCTCTCTCTCTCATTCTCTCTCTAGCTCCCTGTTCTTCTCTCTCTCTCTCTCTCCCATTCTCTCTCTCTCCACCTCTCTCTCTCTCTCTCTCTCTCTCTCTCTCATTATTAATTTAAAAATATTAAACGAGGAGCTTTTAAAGTCAGGATCAAGTCTCCCTCTTTATCTCCACCTCTCGTTATGTCACTCTCAATTCATTTAAATTCAATTCAATTTAGTTCAATCCATGGCTCTTTATTAGCATGAAAAATAACAGTAAATCTGTGTTTCCAAGGATTGGGTTACAATCACACTTTACACCACACTTTACACAGTCTTCCGATATTAAATAATGAAATGTGACATTGAACACTGCAGAGTGTGTGAAAAGGGAAAGAGTTCAGATTAAATGTTTAGCGTCTTGAACAGCTCAGCGTGGAGGAAGACAAATGATGAATCATAAAAGAGGTTAAAATGCTCTGGAATGCAACAGCTGGGTCTTTGTAGGTAGTGAAATGGTGTTTCATGGGTGTGTGCAGGGAAGTGTGTGTGTGCTCTCTGTCTCTCTCTCTCTCACATGCGCACACACACATGTGTGCACACATACGCTCGAACACACACACACACACACGAACACCCACCCACACTCTCTGCAGTATGTGCTTGGAGTGACTTAGGAGCTGATCTCATTAATTAGTGCAGCCGGTAGGTCTGACTTGGCTGCTGTGTTGTGAGGTCTAAGAGGAAGAGAGAGAGATTGTGAGAGACAGGGAGACAGAGAGAGAGAGAGAGAGACGACAGTGGTATCAGTCCTGAGCTACCCAACACCACCCCACAACACTCCAGACCACCCAATGTCTCTCCACAATACCTGACATCACCCAACACCACCCCACGTCTCCTCCATCTCGCTCTCTCTCTCCCCCTCTCGCAGACACACACACACACACCCACACACAGACCCACACACATATACATACCTACACTGTCCCCCTTTTTTCTGCTTTTGTATTTCTCACTCTCTTCTTAGTGTCTTTGTGAGTCGGTGAGTCTCTATCACACTCTTTGTCTCTCTGGGGCAGTGTGTGACTCATTCCCTGACAATCTCTCTCTCTCAAACACACACACACACACACACACACACTCCAGCGCATGCACCCACACATGAACTACTCGCGCTGTCAAATACAGACATCACCAACAGGCATCCACCCAAACGGCACACGCAACACGTCAATCTGGCCATGTCCCCGGGACTGGGCTCTGCTCTAAGAGTCCAGAGCTTTACCCACAAACCCCTGCGACAAACGCCTATCCCCATCACACTGCGCTGTAATCATGGCCTGTTTCAGCCTGGCTTCAGACCCGTGACATGTCCTCAGTGCGGACCGGGGCTTGGGCGTGGCTGTTTTTGGGGGGGGTTTCTGCTCATTAGAAAGCTCACCCGCAAACACGACTGTCCATTAAGGTGAACCCACTGACAGACTGACAGGGAGCAGCAGAGGACGAGGCGCAGCAAACCTCCTCATGCCAGAGCAAAAAGGGAAAAATGCAGCCGGATATAAAACAGAGGTGAGAGATGAACTTTGCGAGAGTGCGGCTAGCGTGCTGGGGTGAAAATGGCGTCCACACGCAGTGGCGTGTGCAGTGCTGCTATTTCGAAAGTGGAGGGGCCACGGGGGGGCGCTACACACAGCAGGATTTGCTCCGCCCGCACTCCATCTGCATTGGGTCCACATCTCTCCAACATGCCGGTTGATTTCTCTCTTACCCTCTCCTCCCACGAGCTACAACTCTGCTAAAAGAAGCACGAGATTATGCATGTGTGAAAGAAAGAGAGAGAGAGAAAGAGAGAGAGAGAGAGATTTGGCATCAGGTTCAGGTGAAGGTAACGTGTATTCGTTTCACACGCGCTTTTAAAAGAACTCAAATGCTAAATTTTGCTAGAACCACACCCACAACCCAGACCTAACATTATTACTAAACTTTCAAATGCACACGCTCAAATACATCTCTCCACCAAAGCTCTTATGACTGCCCCGCCAACAGGAGTAGGTTTCTGTGGTCTGACTGGATGATAATCTACTGTGAACTACACACCTCCAGTGCAGTCATAGTGTTCATCTAGTTTGTGCAAAGTTGAGAGGGAGAGAGGGAGAGAGGGGGAGAGAGGGAGAAAGAGAGAGAGAGAGAGAGAGAGTTCAAAGAGTGTGTGTATGAGGTTTCTGAAGGCCCGGCATCAAAGGAAGTGCTAACAGAGAAGAATTGCTAAAGATCTTTTACCATCGTGTTTCGCTCAAGGTAAGCAAATAGGAACATGTATAACGGCCTTCAAGACTGAACATACAGAGTGTGTGTCACAGAGAAAGTGTGTGTGTGTTTGTTGCCTATACTGCTATGCAGAACAGTGTGCTTTAATGAGTACCTCTGGAGAACACAGGTGTATGTTAGCTTAGCCACATGAGCCCCTCCCCCGCCATTCTCTCTGTGAGTCATTATTACTGTCATTACGACTCCAATGACTGCGCCAATAGTACCCGTGTGTTTAAATGCATTACCCGAATAAACCTGACTATAACGTCTACAGGAGAAACTCAACAACGCTCCAGGAAGTACAATCCCACAGAAATACCGAAGCCACACACAGGAGAATGAGAGAAAAAGCTTCTACCACTCATCGAATTCCAGACTCAAACCCTGACTCCGAGATCCAAACGTAACCTTGAGAACCAACCTTAACCTCAAGGCAAAACGTTGACCCCGAGGCGCAAACACAACTTCGCAGTTCTCGTGAAGTTTGTACAGTGGTAGCCTAGTGGGCAGTCGGAAGGTTTGACTGGTTTAGCCGATCTGACTCCCAGCTCTGTTACTGTGGGGCCCTTGACTCCATCATCTTGGTGCTGTATAATGGCTGACCTGACACTCTGATCCCAGTTTCCAACAAAAGAGGATGCTGTGATGTGTCAAGACGGCATTTTTCAGCCTTGTATTCGGCAATAAATTGAATCTTAACGTTAATCCATATTAATCTGCTGCTTACGGGGTCCTAGTGCATGCTGCAAAATCCAGACAACAGAAGACGAACAGCACACACCTCCTCTGTTTGTGTTTCAAGTTTCCAATTTTCACATGTTTATTTACAGTGTAGAAAATGCCGTCCTCGGTTCCAACTTATGGATTCCACCCATATAAAATATTCAATCCAAACGACCGGTTGCCTAGGAGACCAGCCATCTTGCTCTGTATTAATCAGGCTGGCTATCACTGCCATTGTGAGAAACCTTGAATGTGTATTGATTTGGCTTCCTTACAGAATATTCCTTCCCCTATTTTCAGAACCTCTTTCATCAGTTAGACATGAAATGATGAAATGTGAGCAGATATGACCAAACTGTCCGAGAGAGAGAGAGAGCGAGAAAAATGGAGAGAGAGAGAGGTAGAGAGTGAAAGAAAAGTACAGAGGTATATATATATATATATATATATATATATATATATATATATATATATATATATATAGAGAGAGAGAGAGAGAGAGAGAGAGAGAGAGAGAGAATACTATAATTAGTCATAGATATCCCACATCAAACAGATTCTCAAATATTTAAGAAATTACCATATTTTGTTAGAAAAAAAAACAGTTTTGTACACAGGCAACAAAACATGTCTCCAGTGAAAGAATGAGAGAGAGATAGAGAGAGAGAGAGAAACTTGAGAGAACAAACTTCAGGCATGTTTAAGTATGTGTAGAAGGCTGGCCTATATGTTTACATCGGACAGAGCAAAGTAAAGAGAGTAGATCCATAGAGCCTGAACCCTCAAACTCTCCTAAGGTCAAACGTGGACATCTGACCTTGAGTTGGACAATAACCAGCTGTGTCCACTCACCAAGGAAGCTAGGCAAACTCATCCCTCGATCCTCAGTTTCTCTCTCTCTCTCTCTCTCTCTCTCTTTCTCTCTGTGTCAGAACCTGGCAGTGGGTCCCATGCCCTCTGTACGGGCTGAGAATGGCATGAATAATAACCTGCTTGGTCAAAAGAGAGAGAAAGAGAGAGTGAGTGCATGAGAGAC
The DNA here is from genome assembly GCA_020368025.1 of Brachyhypopomus occidentalis. Lineage (NCBI taxonomy): Eukaryota > Metazoa > Chordata > Actinopteri > Gymnotiformes > Hypopomidae > Brachyhypopomus > Brachyhypopomus occidentalis. The sequence continues at coordinate 1,620,271 of JAGXOD010000011.1, read as the reverse complement.
AGAGAGTGTGAGTGTGAGAGAGTGTGTGTGTGTCAGAGAGAGAGAGCGAATCTGAGACTAACAGACTGATTATTGGTTTCCAGGGAGAGAGCTGATTGGTCCTGTAGCTGGTGCAGACACAACGCCTGAGCGTCAGGAACGACACGCCCTCTGCTGCCATCACCGTTAAATCTGTCAAAATTCAGCTGTCATCTGGATGACGAGGAAGAATTAAGATCTTGTTGAACGCGGGAATCATATTTCTCGGTGCATAAGCAAGACTGCACTAGACTGCTAAAGGTGAACTCAAACACAAACACACACACACAAAAACACACACGGAATTGCATTGGGCCCTTCAGTATTCAGTCGGAACAGTCATGACACAACCAAATCAGCTCAATAACGGCTTTCTAATTGGAACAGTCGGAACAGTCATGACACAACCAAATCAGCTCAATAACGGCTTTCTAATTGGAACAGTCGGAACAGTCATGACACAACCAAATCAGCTCAATAACGGCTTTCTAATTGGAATAGTCGGAACAGTCATGACAACTAAATCAGCTCAATAACGGCTTTCTAATTGGAACAGTCGGAACAGTCATGACACAACCAAATCAGCTCAATAACGACTTTCTAATTGGAACAGTCGGAACAGTCATGACACAACCAAATCAGCTCAATAACGACTTTCTAATTGGAACAGTCGGAACAGTCATGACACTACCAAATCAGCTCAATAACGGCTTTCTAATTGGAACAGTCGGAACAGTCATGACACAACCAAATCAGCTCAATAACGACTTTCTAATTGGTGGACGAGCTGAATCAGGTGTGTGACAACAGGTGTCTGCGTTGTGGGGACGGCATCTGCCACGGTCCTTACAAATGGGCGAAATGGACATCACACGAGATACTTTAATGATAGTTAATGAGCCCTGCCTGCTCTCTTCAGACTGGTGGCTTATAGCAGCGCTGTGAGTGTGTGAACGTGGTAATGCCAGGGTGGGAGAGGAGTCCAATCTAGTCTTCGGGTGGGGGAGGAGTCTAGTCTTCAGGTGGGGGAGGAGACTAGTCTTCAGGTGAGGGAGGAGTCTCATCCTGCACCAGTCACTCTGATCAAAAGCCCCACACTCGTTCAAACACCACAGTGCTATGGAGGAAGACTGCCCACATGTTCCTTCTCTCTCCCTCATCCCTCTCTCTGTCTCTTTCATCCCTCTGTCTCTCCATCATCTCTCCCTCCCTCATCCCTCTATCTCATTTTTCTCTCTCCCTCATCCCTCTTTCTCTCAATTCAATTCAAGGTGCTTTATTGGCATGATAAATATTGCTACATTTGTATTGCCAAAGCCTGAACACTTACAATACTAATAACACTGAACTCTGAACAGATAACAGTTGAGCTCACGGCTCTAAGCACTGCAGAATTGGTAGGGAATAACTAACTAAATAAATAAATGCATACAAAGCAAAACAAACAAAAACCAATAATTTAAACAAACAAACAATAAATAAATAAATAAATACAATTCCTTATGTAAGTAACAAAATCAGTAGTAGTAATCAAATAATAAACACAGGAGGGGATAAGAAGGGGAACCACATGTATATATGCATACACATACTGTACATATACATCAGCCATCAGAGACAAGGATTTCATGCATGTGTGTGTGTGTGTATGATCACTCACTGTCCATCTTATGGTGGCCATGACGTTTTGTGCTATGAGTGTGCAGCAGTCTCTGTGATCTCCTAACAGGTTGGGGAGTCTCTCTGGATCAGAGAGGCTGTTGTTGAATGCAGGGTGTTTATTATTGAATTTTGCATAGAATTTGTTTTGAATTTTTGGGCATTCTGTCAGGAAATGCAGCTCTGTTTCGGTTTTATTCAGGTTGCACTGTTGGCATGTTCTGTTTTCCTGGAGTACACAGGATCTTCTGTGCCTGCCAGTCTCTATAGCCTATATAGCCAGTCTCTATAGTCTGTCTCTATAGCCTGTCTCTATAGTCAGTCTCTATAGCCAGTCTCAGTAGCCTGTCTCAGTAGCCTGTCTCTATAGTCTATATAGCCAGTCTCTATAGCCAGTCTCTATAGCCAGTCTCTATAATCTCTATAGCCAGTCTCTATAGCCAGACTCTATAGTCTATACAGCCAGTCTCTACAGCCAGTCTCTACAGTCAGTCTCTATAGTCTCTATAATCTATATAGTCAGTCTCTACAGTCAGTCTCTACAACTCTGCATGGTTGGTTCTGATCAGAATGGTTTGATTTTTGAGTGTTAGTGTGTAGCTCAGGACCAGCTGAGTGAGGGGATCTTTGTTTTCTTTGCTCAACTCCTGGTATTGCAGAGCTTTATAATGGTATGAGAGGGGGTAGTGTGTGTGTGAGTGTGTGTTAGTGGTACTGCAGAGCTTTATAATGGTATGAGTGGGGGTCACTGTGTTTCAGGTGCTTCCAGAATTTGATTGCCCTTTTTTGTATTTTTATCAGTGATGGGTAATTCTGCTCTGCATGCGTTGTTGGTAGTGTTCCTGTGAACCATTAGGATATTCTTACAAAATTCTGCATGCAGAGTCTCTGTTGGATGTTTGTCCCATTTGTCAACTTGTTAATTTGTGAGCAGACCTCACACCTCACACCCATAAAGGGCAATTGGTTCAATTACAATTGGTTCAATTGGCTCAAAAATTTGTAACTAAATTTTCATTGGAATTTCTGCAAAGATTTGTCGTTTCTACGGCGTTGAAAGCCCTGCAAGCTTTTTCTCTCAGCTCATTCACTGGCTGATGAAAACTCCCTGAAGAACTGATCTCGATGCCTAAATAACTATAGGTGGAGGACTGACTAATTACCTCTGAGCCTGATCTCAATGTGATCCCTGAGATCTGGGTCCTTCCTGAAATTTCAGTATACATTTTTTCTCTCTCCCTCATCCCTCTCTCTCTCCCTCACCCTTTCTCTTCCACCGTTCACCATCCTTGCCTCCCAGCAGTTGTGTCCGCACACGTTCCCGGAGTGACACGGCGGCGGCGAGGCACTTTCGGTCCCGGGCTGACAGTGGCGTGAGACGCTCGTAACGCCGTTGCCCTGTAGACACTTCCGCTCACTCACTCCTCATAGGGTTTGTCAAGGTGACCAGCTACTATCGTGCTGATAGTGTGTCTGGAGGAGCAGATAGCAGGTGGTCAGACAGAACAAAACGCCTGTCCGTGTTATTGATCCGTATTATTGATTGCTGATCGGACGCCTTGGCCAGAGAGGCCGATGGTTGCTGTGGCCAACAGGGCAGGGCTGATCGGTTGGAGGGAGCCTCCACCCTGTGCTCCTGTAGAGAGGCAGGAATACCACATGTAGCCAAAAGCCTTCCACTTGGCTACATCCCTAACTGCTTAATTAGATTGTCAGAGAGCCGATTACACACACACACGCACGAACACACACGCGCGCACACACACAAAACAAACCTCCAAAACACTAGAAGCATAATCAGTAGACAAAAATCACTTAAAAGTCTCTCACACACACACATATGCACATATACACATCAATAATTCAGGTCCTTCCAGGTGTGTAAATTGAGCAATAATAAACATACAATAATAAACAGTCTACACAACTCAAGGACTGTGTGTGTCTGTGTAAATCTTATAAATCCTCAGTCTTATCCTCACAAACATACATACTGACTTACACACTCACATCCTCTCACACACACACACTCACAGTCACACATACGCAGACACAAATACTCAAACTCACACACACACACACGCACACACACTCACACACACACACACAGGCTTGTTACTAATGGGGTAAGTGGGAACTTTTCTTTTCATCCTGCGCTGTGGGGCCTGGGGAGTGGTATTTACGGCGCTGCTGGTAACTGCTTTACATGCTCAGTGATTTAGATGCTGTGGTGACAGACCCACCATGTTTACATGAGAGAGGGAACATGTCACACAACAACACACTCACACTTACTCACACGCAGACACAAACACACACACGCACACCCACCCACACAGACATACAGACACACAGACCCACACAGCCTGCCTCCCTCCCTCCCTACCTCCCTCTCTCTCTCTCTGGTCTTTCCCTCTCTGAAGTTGTTTCTCACCTCTCCCTCGTTCATTGCTCTGGTGTTCATGGTTCGAGTGCTGGTGCTCTCAGCTCTGGTGCATGTGGAAACGAAAGCATCACACTTACAAACCCCAGATCCGGCCAGCTGGCACTAGGGCTCCACTACCCCAGAACATTCTCGGGCCATGCGCGGAGGGGCGAGCTGGCAGTCACGCCACACGCCTTTACGAGCGCCTAAACGCCATGTTTTTAAAAACCATGGCATGTTTACAGCAGGTCGTTAAGTGCGTCACGAGCTGAGCATGATGGAAATGTCAGAGATGTCAGTAATACTGCGTTGCTCAGACATTGACCTGAACCACGCGGGCATAGCCAGGCCGTTCAGCTCCGAAACAGGCGCTGCCTGGAGGTGATCGTGCTTCCAGTTTTTGGGAGTAAAAGCACAAACTGTTGAGTAAACACGCTTAATGCTCCACGTATCATGATGAGAAAAGTCAAAAAGGAAACGCGGGACTTTAAGAAGGTCAAGAGAGAGAGAGAGAGAGAGAGAGAGAGGGAGAGAGAGTGACGGAGAGAGTGAGGGAGAGACAGAGAGAGGGAGAGAGAGAGGGAGAGGGAGAGAGAGGGAGAGACAGAGAGAGAGGGAGAGACAGAGAGAAAGAGAAAAAGAGAGAGAGGGAGAGAGACAGATCAGAGAGTGTGTATGAGGGTCCTGAAGAATCTTTAGAGTTAACTTCAACCCAGCAGTCAGCGACAGAAAGTGACAGAAAGAACACAGGGTGTTATATGCAAACATCAAATTGACATTCAAACACCAATTTTAATTTGCCTAAAATGATTCCAGGCTGTTGTTGACCCGAGGCTGCTGTCTGGAGTGAGGGGAGGGAGTCACTCACACATTTGAACAATGAAACAAACACACAGCTGAAATTCTGCACACTGAATTGTGGAAAAAGTATCCTTCACATGCACAGGAAGCAGCACTAACACACAACGCCCGCAGAGCTGAATTAGGCCAATTTTCCCAATAACTCAAAGCCATTATTATATTTTGACAGAGACCAGCAGAGTAACACTGACAATGTAGAGGCAGAGATCAGCAGAGTAACACTGACACTGTAGAGACAGAGATCAGCAGAGTAACACTGACAATGTAGAGACAGAGACCAGCAGAGTAACACTGACAATGTACAGGCAGAGACCAGCAGAGTAACACTGACACTGTAGAGACAGAGACCAGCAGAGTAACACTGACAATGTAGAGACAGAGATCAGCAGAGTAACACTGACAATGTAGAGACAGAGATCAGCAGAGTAACACTGACACTGTAGAGACAGAGATCAGCAGAGTAACACTGACACTGTAGAGACAGAGATCAGCAGAGTAACACTGACACTGCAGAGACAGAGACCAGCAGAGTAACACTGACACTGAAGAGACAGAGATCAGCAGAGTAACACTGACAATGTAGAGACAGAGATCAGCAGAGTAACACTGACAATGTAGATACAGAGATCAGCAGAGTAACACTGACACTGTAGAGACAGAGACCAGCAGAGTAACACTGACACTGTAGAGACAGAGATCAGCAGAGTAACACTGACAATGTACAGGCAGAGACCAGCAGAGTAACACCGACACTGTAGAGACAGAGATCAGCAGAGTAACACTGACACTGCAGAGACAGAGATCAGCAGAGTAACACTGACACTGTAGAGACAGAGACCAGCAGAGTAACACTGACACTGCAGAGACAGAGACCAGCAGAGTAACACTGACACTGTAGAGACAGAGACCAGCAGAGTAACACTGACACTGCAGAGACAGAGACCAGCAGAGTAACACTGACACTGCAGAGACAGCTGCACTTTCTCACTGAACGTGAAACTCTTTTGTCTAGTCTAACCAAATAGACTAGACAAAATTTTAGCTGATACACCCCGGCCCTATATGAGGTACAGTGAGGAGCCCACACACACACACACGATGTAGTGAGAGATGGTGGTGGTGAGTTAGTGTGAGACAGACAGACAGAGGGCATGGTGGTGATTGTGTCTGTGATGCACTGTGTGGGAAGCGTCTGTACACACACTTCTCTTTCACAACATTAGCATCATGTCCCCCACGAACACACAACCCCAAACACACGTGCCAGCATGCAGTGACCCTTGGGCAGAGATCAGAGTGCATGATGGGTGTTTGAATACATCAGCTCTTGCCTCAGTCTCCTCCTCCGCTGTAGTGCAGTGAGTCCGCGACAGGAGGGACAATGCCTAATTAACTCAAATACAGGGGGGAATCTGGGGGATTCTGAGCTTACTGGGCTGTTTTAAAGACCCTGAAGCATTCTGGGAAAAAAATTGAGCATTGTCTTATAATGAAACATAAGCAGGGTAAAAGAGTCTGTATATGTATGTATGTGTGTGTGTGTATGTGTGCATATGTATGTGAGAGAGTGTGTTTATGTATGTGTGTGAGAGTGTGTACATATGTGTGTGCGTATGTGTGTGCGTATGTGTGAGAGTGTATGTGTGTGTGTATGCGTATGTCTGTATGTGTGAGAGTGTGTGTATGTGTGTGCGTGTGTATGTGTATGTGTGAGAGTGTGCGTATGTGTGAGTGTCTATGTATGTGTGAGAGTGTGTGTGTGTGTGTGTGTGTGTGTGTGTAAAAAGTTTCTCCCTGTTGTCTTCTACAAAGCAGAGTCTAATTATTCATCTCCACGGTGAAGTGGAGCCTGTTATCCTGGTTTAACAAGGGCTTCCTGGATAGTGCTTTATCCACAGATGTGAGAACTCCAACGAGCTGAAGAGAAAACGCAAGTACACAGAGTGCTGAGGGAGTCAGAACTGCACAGCTGCACCCCACCATACTCCACTGCACCATACTCCACTCCACCTTACTCCACTCCGCCTTACTCCACTCCGCCTTACTCCACCCCACCATACTCCACTGCACCATACTCCACCCCACCATACTCCACCCCACCATACTCCACTGCACCATACTCCACCCCACCATACTCCACTGCACCATACTCCACCCCACCATACTCCACTCTACTCCACTGTAATCTGCCATACCCTACTATACTCCACCATACCCTACTATACTCCACTGTCCTCCACCATACCCTACTATACTCCACCATACCCTACTATACTCCACTGTCCTCCACCATACCCTACTATACTCCACCATACCCTACTATACTCCACTGTACTCCACCATACCCTACTCTGCTCCACTGTACCCTACTATACTCCACTGTACTCCACCATGCTCCACCTTGCTATTCTATGCACCACTATACTCCACCGTGCTCCGCCATACCCAAGTATACTCCACCATACCCTGCAATACTCCACCTTACCCTACTATACCATACCCTACTATATTCCACTGTACTCTACTGTACTCCACTATGATCCACCACATTCCTCTGTACTCCACTACAATTCTACACTGCACTCCAGCATACTCCACTATACTCTGCTGTACAACACTATACTCCACTGTAGATACAAACCAGTAAGGCCTCCATAACAGCTGCTCCATCCCCAACACACAGGCAGCAGAATGAGGAACTTGCAGCAAGACTCACTGAATCACCCACTCAGAATCCCAGACACTCATACACTGAATAACACTGGATATCAGCATTGGTGTTATTTAAACAAGCAGAACAGCAAACAAATAATAAAAAGCTGCTTTGGTCAGCTGGGAGCTGGGAGTGTTCTCACATTTGTGGTTGGAAAATGGAGAACCACCTCCAGTCCCGACCGCCGTGGGAGAATCACCACCCAGTCTCGACCGCCGTGGGAGAACCACCACCCAGTCCTGACCGCCATGGGAGAACCACCACCACCGCCGTGGGAGAACCACCACCTAGTCCCGACCGCCGTGGGAGAACCACCACCTAGTCCCGACCGCCGTGGGAGAACCACCACCCAGTCCCGACCGCCGTGGGAGAACCACCACCCAGTCCCGACCGCCGACTTCAACAGACTTTATGGCAGACTGCAGAAAGTTCACCAGTCTGTACACAGGAAGCTCCCCAGCGAACTGGGGACGGTGGCTAATCACGTCACACCAGCCAGGCGGACGTAACGAGCAGTGGGCAAATCCCCCAGCACACGAGTGTCCGGATCATCCGTGCTAGTGCTATTAGAGCTGCCTGCTCCGCCCTCTAACGCCACCACACAAGAGAGCATCTGCAGGACAGAACGACTTAGATTCACTGAGAGATCTGTGGAGAGATTCGTCACGAAGTTCGTTAAGATTCACTGAGAGAGTCATTGAGAAATTCACTGAATGACTCGTTGCTTTAATGTGAATCATTTAATTATTTTGGCAGAGGGAAGCTCAATTCCATCACTAGTGATTCATTTGTCTTCATTACTGGCAAATGGTTAGTGTCAGGGACCAAGAGGGTTAACACTAGTCAGGAAACCAGCTCAATACACACACACACACACACACACACACAAGTACACGCACACAAACACACACACAGAATAAAACAACCAGAAAAAAATGTGCACACACAGAGTGAAACGCACCGTTTAGTTTAAATATAATTATTCCAAGAACAAAAGGATCTTTTTTGTATTTAATGTTCAAAGTTCAATCTAATAATGAACCTCTGGGCTGTTTCTTTTTGCACGAACCTTCTAGGAGCACGTGAGGATTAAATGAAGTGGTGCGCCATCAATAATTTATTGGGAAAATCTTTTTATGGAATGAGGCCGCTGAGAGCCATAATTCCACTCGCATTAACCCAGTCAAAAAGGGCTTAATAAATAGGTATTAAATGTTTAACTAATATTAATAGTACCAATTAAAGGGCAGGATGTGGATCCATGCTTCATTTCTATAAAGCTGTGCATTAAAGCCACATTACACATACCCCCCACAACACACACACTCCAGTCACCACTGTTGCATGCTTCTAAATTACTTTACTTTTACTCTTTACTCTTACTTTTGTTCTCTCACTGTCTCTGAACATATGTGTGTGTGTGTGTGCATGTGTGTGTGTGTGTGTGTGTGTGTGTGTTCATGTCTTAGATGATATTAAAACCCCCTGCATTTCTGCTCTTGGGATAATAATTCTCAACCATCATTTATAGTCATATATTCATGATGTCCAATTATTTTATTGCTTAAGTAAAGAACTCTCATCAGTTTCTAAGTTATTAAAAAGCAACTTTTTCAAGTCCTAAGATGACCTGTGACCTCTGATGGTGTACCAGTTATGCCCAACCAGGGGTTATGTTCTTAATGGTCAAAGTTCTTAAGTCACAGTAGAATTCATTATCAGTTTTCTTGTTCTGCGGAATTTTACAAACATCTGTATCTTTTTCTAGGACCAAGCTCAAAGGAAGTGAATAGGTTTGAACAGGTAACCACAGTCACATAGCTTAATAAATGTGGCTAATTGTGGCTGAGTGCAGGTAGAGCAAAGCTAATCTCCCCAAGGTCTCCAGTGGACATCCTGTCTCTTAGCGAAGTGCCCTGTCTCTAGTGCACACATCCATCCCTCAGAACCCCAGCAAGAACCAGAGGGTGTGACTGCATGACTCTCCCCATCACTCATCAACAGGCGGCCAAGAGGAGAATAACGACGCATACTAAACACACTATACTGAACAACACACACGACTACAACGCACACAACGCCCATCAGTATGATTCTATGCCCATCAGTATGATTCTATGTCTTTACATCCACTCTGGGTGTTTATACATCTTCGAATTCACGCCCCACAGAAGCTCTCAGACTCTCTTCTCTGCAGTGTGCGGTGCATCGCCCTCTGCTGGAGAACCGGAGGGTGCGACGCACTGACGAACTCCCTGGCGTCTCCATCACCTCCCCCGGCTGTCTGGGAGAGCTGAATCCAGCAGGAGCCCCGCCCTCCCCCCGATCGCAGCAGGAGCGCCGGGAGGCTCCGTTTCGGCACGCCACTGCGCCCGCGTGCTGTGGAATAACCTGCTCAGTGGAGCCTGTCTCCGCAGCACAGCGGGAGGGAGAGGCCTGCTCTTCGTCATCTCTCACCCTCCTCTTCGTCATCTCTCACCCTCCTCATCATCGCGCCTCTTAACTGCACCTTTTTTGCCTCAAAGCGAGGTTATTGCAGCTGGGTGCTGGAGAAGGACTTGGTGATAAGCTTGTTTTCACATATGGCTGATTTTGTCATTAATATTCATTGTTTTTTATTATTATTAATTTATTTTCTGGCACAGTATACATCCCATGTGATTAAAGCCAGTTATACGGCCTAGCTTAAGTGTATTCAGAATCTGGGTATTTTAGCATGTATGCATATTTACCCATAAATTACTTCGAAGGCCTCATTTATCACAGACCTAATTTGCATATTGTGGATGAGTGGCTTATGCACCAAAAATATTGCAGAACCCTGAGCCTGTACTGTGATCACAGGCTGGCCGCTCAACTCGGCCTGCACCCGGGTGACGAGGTCGCACTGCTGACGTCACACGAGCAGGCGAACTTCATCATGACCGCACACACAGCTTCAATCACCCCTGTAAACACGCCGAACGGCAGAGCGCCACAAACGAAGGTCACCCCTAAACTCCTTCGAAAAAGTCCCATTAATCCGTGTGTGAAAGTGACTTCCGAGTGGACGCCCGTGTGCTAGAGACTCCCGTGGGGCTGATGGGATGGGACTTGCCTTGCTAACAGATGCCGAAGGCGTGAGGAAGCTCTCCCAGGCTGCGGGGTGACCAGCTCAGGTGGGAATAGAAACCCCAGCTGGACGTGGTACCATCACAAACACAGCACACTGTTCTCTGCTCGCTCAAAGACAGACCTGTCGTCCCCGGGGATGAAGGCAAGAGAGAAGGAAATGGAGAAAGAGAAAGGGAGAAAGGGGGTGATGGGAAGACAGAGAGAGAGAGAGAGAGACAGAGATGGATAGAGGAGAGGGTGAGAGAGGGACAGAGGCAGATAGAGAGAGAGAGAAAGAGAGAGAGAGAGAGAGAGAGAGAGCTTCACATCAGAGAGAGAGAGTTAGCCTCGCTTGAAGACAAGATTCATGGGCTACAGATCTCCAATCTCTTGCCTATGCAAACTTGACAGCCTGCCAAGCTCTGAGAGAACCATAACAAGGCGCCCAGTTTGGTCGGTGTTTCTTACAGTCATCACTTTAACGACCTCACTGCAGTCACACCTTAGCGTCAGCGCTAACGCTAGTCAGTCCCAGGCATGCACCAGCTCAGTTCGCGTTTGCTAACAAGCATTTGAGCTCGAGCTCTGCTGCTTGTTCCTCTGGTTTTGACACAGAAAATGGCTTGGACCCTCCCTCATTCACTTCGTCCAGCGTCCTAATGGGGGAAGACATGTTTGCTTTGGTAGAAAAAAAAGGCACTAGCATGAATTATTGATGACCAAAGGCTGATGTCTGGCAGAGATTAGCCTGCATTAATCTTTTGGTGCCTGGAGCCTTCTGTGGCTCAGCCAAACATCAGACAACACCTCTGAAGCACGTGAGAAGAACGCGAAACGATGCTTCTGAAGCACATGAGGAAAACATGAGACGATGCCTCTGAAGCACGTGAGAAGCACATGTGACGATGCCTCTGAGGCATGTGAGAAAAACGTGAGATGATGCCTATGAAACACGTGAGAAGCACATGAGAGGAATGTGAGATGATGCCTCTGAGGCACATGAGCTCACCTACAGGTTTGACTCATTTTTGGCCATCAGAAACGTGAGTGAGTGCAGAGACAGAGGCAGCCCCGGACAGAGGCAGCCCCCATGAGAGGCAGCCCGGTCAGAGGCAGCCCCGGACAGGCCTAGCCCCTTGAAAGAGATGTACTCCAGTGACATCACGGGAACGTGGCAAAGAGAAAGAAGCCTTGGCAGAGAGCAGAATTATGGGAACCCCTTTAACCTTTGACCTTCTCCTCCCACACTGTCATTCATTTCCCACTACCTCAACCTTCCACTACTTCTGAAACATGTTGCCCTGGTGACCTCACGTTTTTCCTGCACCCCCTTGCCCGACTTGGGGATGTCAGAACATTTCGCAGTGGAGGGGGGTCAAAGTTCACATACAATACAGTACCTCATGGGAAAGAGTCAACCCACCTACCCATGATTAGTCTCTCCCCTACCCTATCCCTCTCTCTCTCCCTCCCTCTCTTTCTCTCCTCCCCTCTCTCCCTCTCTCTCTCCCTCCCTCTCCCCTCTCCCTCTCCATCCCAGCCCTCACACTATCCATCTCTAAGGTTTAGCACATCCAAGTGTTTACGCGCTTAGGTCAGACTGAGAGGGTAAGGCTGGGGTGTGGATCAAACGTAGCAACACCCCGTCCTTCTGCCGTCTCCTGGTCTCCGCCAGAACAGCTCTGCCTTCACTAAGGCTTTTCACACATACCTCTGTGAACTTTTTGAACTCTGAGAAGAAATTTCACTCTTGTTCAGCTCTGAAGGTCAACATCCATCTCACTGGAGCAAGCGCGGCGCACGTTAGTCTGGACACGGCAGGTGTAACAGATGCGGACGTTATTGGCTACGGGTTGACAAGACTGGGAAGGCAAGGACAAGGATGGCTGGAAAGAGGGAAGTGAAATGTTTTGAAAGGAGGACTTTGTTTAGAAATGTGAATGTGTGTCTCAAATGGACCTCGCTCTACCCTGCACCCTACCAGTCGGACTTTTGTCTGACTTTTGTCAGTATCTAGACTAGTCAAATGGAGGGGGAATTTGCACTCGCTAAATCAGTAAAAAAAAAAAAAAGTAGCAGATTAGAAGTCTTTTGCAGATCAGTGAGTTTGCCTGTTCCAACAAGACTACCACTGCTTACAAAACATACCAGAGAAAACAAGCATAGCACATTGTTTAAAAAAAAAAAAACAGAAGTCTTAGAAAATTAAAGAGGCACAGCAAACAAACAGGAGGCTCTATTTCTGAAGACTAGAAGAGAGGATAGAGGAGGAGAGGAGGGGAGAGAGGGAGAGAGGGGACCCTGTCTGGTAGAAACTTTGCCACATTGTTGATGTTTTTTTCTTTACCTGAAATTGCACCCATCTGCTGTTACCGTGGTGACACTTTCTCAAGTTCTTTCTACCAACTGCATCAGAGGTGTGTGTGTGTGTGAGTGTGTGCGTGTGTGAGTGTGTGAGTGTGTGTGCGTGTTGAGAAGCAAGATGTTTAATTGACATGAGTGTTAGTTTGGTGAAGGAGAAAGCCTTTTCCTTCAGTATGAACATGTGTGATGTGTGAATGATGGAACTCTGGGCTTCAAAAGACTTATGAGGTGAACATGAAAAGTGTATGCTTTCTCCACCTCCCTCTCTCTCTCTCATCTCTCTCTACCTCTCCATCTCTCTCACCATCTCCCCCTCTTTCTCTCCCATCCCCTCTCTCTCTCTCTCTCTCTCTAACACTCTCTCCATCTTCTCTCTCCATTCTTTTCTCTCCTTCTCACTCGATATTAATTTGACCATTTGACTCACTGTTATGACTTCATTCCTTACAGAACCACAAAACGTAGATGCTAATATAACCAGCAACAGTAACTGAACTACTAATCACAGGTAAACATATAATGTCAATTATATGTTTATCAACCTCCTCTCTCTCCCTCATCTCTCCTTCTCCCTCACTCTGTTTCTCAATCTTCTCCTCTACTACTTTTCAACTTTTCATATCTTCTCCTTCTCTCTCTCCTCGATTCACATGTTCACGTAGTCAGAAGCTCCGTTCACACTGGCCGTCACACTGATTCGTATTGCACCCAAATTAGATCGAGATTACGAGTCATATCTGTAGCTGAATAGTACAGAGTACAGAGGAGTATATCAGTGTTTTGTCTGTACTATCAACTAAGGTGATTATTAGAAAAACGATTCATTAAGGTTATTTATTATGTGATTGAGAGCAAGAACTTAGAAAAAGATAAAAAAGAATGTACTTTATTTTGAACTGAATAGTTAAAGAAACGTCTGTTATGTGACAGGTGAGAATGTGGGGTGAGAATGTGCATGTGTGTAGTTGTAGTGATAGCATTGCTAGCATTTGGTGCTACAAAAGAGGGACGATGTTGATTCTGTTTATAGACAAACATGCACACACATACTCTCTCTCTCTGTCAGTGTCAACTCGGAGGAAAATCACACACATTGTAATATCCTTCAGATGTGGGGGAGAGGTTGTGTTTGCATGTACAGAATCTCCTCAGCTCAGAGGCCTGAAGAAAAAGTGATGACCTGCATCGTTCAGAATTGCACACTGGAATTTTCTAACTGCCCAAGAGCACAGGACTGTTACCTCAAAAGCTCTGTCACCACAGTCGTCCCCCCCACACACACACCTGACTCTCTCTCTCTCTCTCTCTCTCATAAGGGTATGACCATGAAACCTGACCCTAGCTCTAATCCTAACCAATTGTAACGTCAAAGTCATTTTTATGAAGTTATCATCGTAAAACGATGTCGAACTCATGTCTCATTACTGTGGCTGCTTAAAGTCTAAGAGAGAAACTTTTATGATGTGACCTGAGATAACATCTCAGTTTTCTCCGCCTCTGTGGGGGCTGACGCTCCGCTCAGACGAGGAGGAGACCGGAATTGAATTTATAACCAAATAATGTACCAGGGAAGCAGTGTGAGATTCCATTAACTAAAGCTGCGCAGGTACACATAGGAAGGTCTCAAAGCCAGAGCTCTGCTAACAACGCAGGACACTTCAACTTAAAAAAGGCACTTTATTAAAAATAAGTACATAAATAAATAGGTCTCCCATCTCAGACACACTCCCATCTCAGACACACAGCTCTGGTCCTGCTGGAGAAGCCACAGATTTACTTCACTTGGGTTCTCAGATGAGGAAGAGAAGTGTGTATGTCTCAAACAAGACTGAGAGAAAGGGGGTAAGGTAAGACAGACACACATAAGGTAAGACAGGAATATAGTAAGACAGAAAGAGACATGGTAAGGCAGGAATGTACTAAGCCAGAAAGACATGGTAAGACAGCAATATACTAAGACAGAAAGAGACATGGTAAGACAGGAATGTAGTAAGACAGAAAGACACATGGTAAGGCAGAAATATAGTAAGACAGAAAGACACATGGTAAGACAGGAATGTAGTAAGACAGAAAGACACATGGTAAGACAGGAATGTAGTAAGACAGAAAGAGACATGGTAAGACAAACATGTAGTAAGACAGAAAGAGACATGGTAAGACAAACATGTAGTAAGACAGAAAGAGACATGGTAAGACAGACTCCAACCTGACACTTTTGTTTTTAAAGGCAGACGAGCTCAGGTGTCCACTGCAGGTTTGGGCAGGAGGAGGAGTTTACAGATACTGCGCTCAGTAAGACCTGGAACGAGGTCACACTTGGACATCAGCGGGGTAACGGGACGGGAAACGCAGCGGGGATGCGGGACACTGTAATGACTTGCTCGCTGTTGTCATGCTGATGCAATCGTGTCTCCTCTGGGGTGGACACAGCGATGGCATTCCAGTGAATCTTCCTGCACTGAGACACCAGACACCACCGCCGCTGCTCACGTGTCCGCTGCTCTAACTCACCTGGTCAGGTAACTCTCCAGCCCAGCAGGATCAGGCTCACAGGTGAGTGTAGGCTGAGGGGACACCTGTCTACTGTGTGTGGGCTTTTCACCAGGACTGACGGATGTGATGTGGTCTGAAACTCAGCAGAACTGTGAGATCAGTTTAGGAGGGTAGTACGGGAGGCAGACAGACAAACAGATGAATCTATATCTGAGATCACTGACGTGTGTGTACATCACCCTAGCTGGTAAAGACATTGAAATAATGAAATGATACGTTACTATGCTCTAATAAACAAACATTAACTTGAATATTAGAGTCTTGTACGCTCTTGGTGTTCTGTTAACCGGCTTCATGAAGCAGCTCCTATGATACTTTTACATCCATCCTGAAGACATTCTCACATATGCAGAGCACTTGTAGAGTGAGGAACTGAAGTTCTCTGTGTGTGTGTGTGTGTATGTGTGTGCGTGTGTGTGTGTGTGTGTGATGAGAATGAATTCATACATAACACCTTTTCCAAATCAATGTAACCATACATTAAATTAAAATACCTTTTTTTTACTATTAAGAACAAGCATTTAGCCTGGTGTGTCCAAATGTTTGACTGGTAGTGTGTGTGTAGTGGTAATGACGGGGAGAGTGTGTTTGTAGTGGTAATGACGGGGAGAGTGATTTTACTTTTTGATGCTCCAAAAAAAGGACAAATTAATCAAAGAAATGTCTTGAATGCAGACCCCTGAGAGTAATTCAAACCGCTTGACTGTGTTGATCACCATACATGTTAATCAAATCCAAATAAACCAACTCTGAACCTACTAAGCTTTCTTGAAGCTCGGTTAACAGCTGTGCGTTACAATCTCAACGTCTAGATATTGTACAGTCATCTGCTGTGACACTTTCAGTTAGATCTGTATTCATTAGGAGCCTTTTGGGTCAGAATACATTAGGCATGCTTGTCCAGATGATCTGATATGGTATTCCATTAAGTCTGGCATTTTGTTATAAGGATCAGTCCCGATCTTAGAAAGCCCAGAATTATTATGTTAGTGTTTCTGTGATGTAGGTGGGGTATAAAGTGGGGGCAGATGAGGTGTAGTAAGGTGGGTACAGTCGTTCAGACAGCTGCACTCTGCTCCATGACAGAGCCAGACAGAACAGAACCTGCTCCACATTCAGACCCACAGCCCTGGTTCTTTTAAAGGATTGACCACTGATGTCCCTGGATTCAGCTAAAAAGATCTCAGAAATTCAGCATTTGAAGGAGTACCCCTGTGAAACAGACAGACAGACAGACAGACACACACACACACACACACACACACACACACACACACACATACACACACACACTTGTTCCTACCTTCTTTTGATGCCAGCATAGTATCTATGATAGAAAACAGAAAGACGTGGTTAGATTAAAGAAAAAAATGCAACAGCTTGGATAGTTAATCAGAGCACATCGTTCCAGAATGTTTGGACTAATCTGGAATGCTTGGTTCCAGAATGTTTGGACTGCCTCTTCATGGTGTGTGGCTCCTTTCGTCCTCCCAAACCCTCTAAGATAGCAAAGCAGCTGTCTCCAACGAGAGTCTTCAGACGCACCCTGGAAGGTGCCCTCAACATGCCATAACTAACTTCACATAGGCAGTCTGCCTGGACAAGACTGAGAAGACCATTATACTGTCAAAATCACTGCCAGGGAAAGACAGCACTCACCAGGGTGTGTGTGTGTGTGTGTGTGTGTGTGTGTGTGTGTGTGGGGGGGGCTCTAAATTCTGATTATTGTGGCAATAAATAATTTAGAGCAGCCTGTGTGTATTTGTGTACTCTCCTGCCTTCTTCGTTTCTATTTAATAAACTTTTCCAAAAAAAATATTTTTGTTTTTTAATTACAAGATGTTCTCCTCGCAGGCTGAAAATCCTTGAGCAGATCTAGACTGGATGGATGCCCAAACGACAAGCAGCCAAGGATCAAAATAAAGGAGAGAGAGAGAGGGAGAGAGAGAGAGAGAGAGAGAGAGGGAGAGGGAGAGAGAGAGGGAGAGAGGGGGAGAGGGGGAGAGGGAGATGCAGTAAGAACACCAGTAAAAGGGTGAATGCCAGTTAGAGTGATGTTGGGGTGAGCAGATCTAGCTTCTGTCTGACAGTGCTGGACCTGCCGGTCAGCACGCATGCTGTCTACACAGAACCAGGGAGCCGTCACTCACTCACTCAAAACTCCTCCCAGACTTCCTGCAGTGGAGCTGCGTTTGACCCTCGTTACGTAGGAGAGACATGTGTTTGCGTGAGCGGTAGCATATGCTAACAGTCTGACTTTTGAGCTTCTTCATTGACCTTTGACCTCTCCAGTGGGTGCTGCGTTGCTTGTGTTTCCATCAACGTAGGATCCAAAGAGGAAAGTCTTAAGTCGCCTGCACCCACGCAGCCCCAGAGAGGCAGGGAGACCGCAGGGGCAGCAGGGCGGGTCTTAGGAATCTGCCATCACTTGACCTGCACCACTGACAGAGGCGCTGTACATAGTGCAGTTTGTGTGTCTGGGTGAGAAAGCCCAGCTGTCCGCCACTGTAATCCAGAGTGAAACAGAAAAGACACAGCCAGATGTGTTCTGGAAAGTCCAGAGGGGACATACACACACACACACACGCAAATGTGCAGACACGCATAGGCAAACACATACACTATACTGACTATACTGAAACCGAGCTAAGCCTCTCAGCCTGACAGCACCTTCTCTCTAGTTCTGTCATTCCCTCTGTTACCCCACTCCTCCTCTCTCACTCCCTCTGTTACCCCACTCCTCCTCTCTCACTCCTTCTCTCTCACTCCTTCCAGCTGACTGTTCTCACTGTCTTCCCAAACTCACTCTCGGTCTTTAGGCTAGAATGGATTCAAAGCAAACCTCCCTTTGTGGAGATCAATCACACACAAAAAAAAAACAGCGACACATGCCCATGGAAATAACGCCACCCTGGATTCTGGCTCGTTTTCATTAGAATCGTCCTCAGAGGAAACTGCATTCTCGCTGAGCTTGAAGGAGAGGGGTTTGTTCGGGAAGCAGCACAGGCCTGGTTGTATCATTATACTCGCCATGGCCGAGCATGAAGAAAAAAAGTTTTGTTTAAAAAAATTACAGAGAAGAAGGGTGAGGGAAAGAATTTGGAACGACGCACTAAGATGAGACTCTCTCCGCACAATCCCTCTCAGCAGAATCACTCCGCCTCAGCGGAGACTGAGACAGAATCACTCTCAGCACAATCCCTCTCAGCAGAATCACTCTCTCAGCAGAATCACTCTAAGCAAGGACTGAGGCAGAAGGGTGGTGAACAGCACATAGAAAAAAAATCCCTTTTTCTTGTTTTCTTGTTCACTGTCTCTTCTACATTGTGTAGTAGCTTCTCCTGTAAAAACTCAAAAGTGCTGGCAGTGCTGGAATTGGCTGGCTTGATACTCCAGTGTTTGAGTGCTGTGTCTTCCACTCAGCCGTCCTATAGCTTGACCTTCACAAGAAGTTATGCTAATGCTAACTCCACTAATGTGCACTGTTAGCGATGCTAATGCTAACCCCACTGGCACACGGTACTAATGCTAAGTCCACTAAAGTGCAGTGTTAAGCATGCTATTGCTAACACTCATTTACACCAGTTTAGCAAGAAAGAGGAGCTTGATGGTGTTGAGACACAGGGGAGCACAGCAGACACAAGAGGTTGAGGAAAGAAGATGGTAGCCAAGATGGAGTAATAACACAGGCTCTTCAAAATGGAGCCAGGAATGTGTTTTTGTTTCTCAAAAGTTACACACATTACAGAGACACTTTTCATTATGGGCAGTGTATAAAATGTTTGCTCAAAAGCTCAGACAGATCAGAAATAAATGTGTGCACACTCACACGCACACACACGCACACACACGCACACACACGCATACACACACACACACACACACACACATATACACACATATACACACCGCCCTTTTGTCTCCCACTGTGACCGTCTGTATCTACATTCATTTACTTATTCTTCATCTGTCCATCATCTTAACGAGTATGTTTCACCACAGAGCAAACTAAACATGGAGTCCCATATAAAACAAGGAAGAACAGTCGAACGTTAACAAGCATTGATTTACTGGGTGATCTGCATGCTTCCTGTTCCTCATACACACAATCCTCACAACTTCACATATATCAGCAGAAAGGAAGGATCTGTACTCACAGACGTTCACATATGTTCTGGGTACAAGGCGGTGGTAATGACCAGGGATTACCTACACACACACACAAACCACAGCCCAGGCATTACCTACACACACACACAAACCACAGCCCAGGCATTACCTACACTGACACCTAAAAACCTCAGTACTGAAAACAGTTACTCTGCAGGCAGCAGAGACTCAGATATCGCACAGTTCCCAGAGGGTTAACTGGGAGTTGAACCATTACTCTCCAATTTAGCAGACAGTGGTCTCAACAGTTCAATGGGTCATTGTGTGTGTGTGTGTGTGTGTGTGTGTCAGTTCAGCGTTTGGTATGCCCCCTCCCTCTGTATCTCAAATTCAAATTGATTTATTAGCACAAACTCTAATTAACAGCTGCAGCCAATGTGATTAACAGGATTATTAAAATGATAAAAGAATAAAACTGCAAAGAACGAAAATATTTATAATAAGTTGTACATACATCTGCTGTAGACTCTCACATACTCACATATAATTATGCTCTTCTTTATGTTCTCTTTCTTGTCTCTCTCTCTATTTTGACTGTCTCTCTTTCTTGTCCCTCTTTGTCATAACTCTGTCACGACTCACAACTCATGTCCATGAGAATGTAACACAAAACCTGCAACTGACTAATCATAAGAAAAAAAGAATATGAAGGCCATGAGAAAACACTTTCCACCATTTCAAAACCAAGAACCAGGTTTTATCATTAGTGCCAAAGCTGATCTGGGTCCAAACAAATCACTACAGAAAAGGTAAGACAGCAGCAAAATCCTGACTGCAGGCCATGGCTACTCAGGTATAGCAGACTGGAGAGTTTTTCCCTCTTTAACATGCTGAATCAGTATGTAATAACCAGGCCTGTGATTCAGGGTTGTTGTACTAAGAAAGACACAAATGCAGACACTCAGGATCTGGAACCACCTGATTATAATCTACAGCTGGTAAAAATATTACTTCCTTTTAATCTATTAGTTCATTAGTGAAATGACAGATGGCACTTGGTTTGAACCACGGTTTACTCCCTTAATGAGAGCATAATGCAGCTCCTGGCCAGGACACTACAGCTGTACTGGCCAATCACACTGCAGTACTACTGGCCAATCACATTACAGCATTGCTGGCCAATCACACTACAGGGCCACCTACCAGTCACGCTGCAGGACATGAATGGTAGCAATTTCCTTAGTCAGCAACACATCAGGGCACCTAGCTCAATAAAATATAGCAACCATATGGTCTGAGCAGCTCAAAATTCTGTGATTCGTTACTGTGCTTTTTATTCTTTAGTGGTTATTATTTAATGTTCTTCTGCATTTAATGTTCTCTTTGGTGGATTTATACATCATCAGATATTACTAGCCCGGATAAACACACAGTCCTGCAGTGAAACATATCTAGGTTATGTTAAACCTGACCACTGTTCAGCCTGCCAAACTTCTCCTGGCTGGTCCCCATGGGCTGATGGATTCACACCTCCTGCATGTGTGTGAGGACTCAATTTCCCATAGGCCTTTGGGGCAGGAGCAGCTGAGCTCTGTAACCCATGAAGATTGGGGGAGACTCAGTTTTGGCAGGTCTGTGATGTGTAAGCAGCAGTGGTCCATCACCACAGCAGCTTTGAGGTGTATGGATCAGTAGCAGACCTGTCAGATGTGCACTGCTCATCCAGGACCCCCGGGGAGGACCTCAGATCCTGGGCACCAGCAGGGCTTGGATGAGGCATGACCAGCAGGAACACTCCCATCCTCCATCTACACCCTCCCTCTACACGCCCCACCCTAACTCTACACACCCACACCCTCCCTCCACATGCTCCAACCTCTGCACGCCCGCACCCTCCTTCCACACGCCCTACCCTCTACATACCCACACCCTCCCTCCACACGCCCACACCCACCTGTTCTTTACTCTGCAGTCAGAAATGAAGTATATATAAATGAAGAGGAAATCCATGTATGGAATCTAGTCTTAATCTACTTCTGATCCATCTATCCGATCAGTCCTAGTCAAACACATGGCCAAACTCACACAGATTAAATGGAATTAACCACCCAATTCTATAATCCTCCACTAACCACCAGGGAATTTGGACTCTGAGTGACAACGAAACAACAGTGAAGGGGAATGGAGATAATCCTGCTCATCTCAACATATTCTGCCTCAATACAAGAAAAACATTGAAACAACTGTGAACTAAAAAACTGTATCTATACCAAAATCTCAGAAACACACACACACAAATGAGGTTTTCTTTCCATGCAACAGAGCTGCATTACTCTGTATTAGACCCCAGTGAGAATCCAGTTTGTCCATATTTTACTGAGCATGCTCAATGACTCCTCCCACATCACTGCTGCACACCTAGCTGCAGGTGTTCCACCCGTCATGAGTCTTCCCACTGCCCTGCATTACCTACACTCTCACACACACACACACACACACACACACACACACACACACACACAAACCACTGCCCTGCATTACCTACACTCTCTCACACACACACACACACACACACACAAACCACTGCCCTGCATTACCTACACTCTTTCACACACACACACACACACACACACACACACACACACACACACACACACACACACACAAACCACTGCCCTGCATTACCTACACTCTCACACACACACACACACACACACACACACAAACCACTGCCCTGCATTACCTACACTCTCACACACACACACACCCACAAACCACTGCCCTGCATTACCTACACTCTCTCTCACACACACACACACACACACACACAAACCACTGCCCTGCATTACCTACACTCTCTCACACACACACAAACACACCCAAACACACAAACCACTACTCTGCATTACCTACACTCACACACACACACACACACGCACACACATAAATGAACCACTGCCCCAGCATTACCTACACACACACACACACACATACGAACCACTGCACCCAGCACACTGGAGCTCATTTACAGACACTCTGTGCACGCCAGACACGTTCTCACACAGATGATCACAATTTCAAAAATGATAAATTCATTACTTAGAGTTCCAAAACCCTAAATCATGAAAATTATTATATTCGCACTGTATGTCAAAACAGGAAAGTTTCTTGGGAATTTATGCAATCTGTTGTGTCACACAACTAAATACAGTGTAACGAATGTAATCCGAATAATGCCAGCATTGAGGTGAATTTTGTTTGATAGATTTTTCTGTAGACTGGGGAGCTCTGGGGATTTGTAAATACGTACATTCAAAATTTCCAATATGCACCTTTGAAGCTAGAGAACAGTTGGTGGACATTTCCTAATTTGGCTGTTTACTACAGAAGCACAGTTACCAATGCAGGACGTGGTACTGACTCTCTCTGCAGGAGTAAAGTTACCAATACAGGACGTGTTACTCTTTTACCGACTGCCTACGCATTATTGGTATTGATCTCTCACTGTGTACAGCTCACATCATGTGATTTGTGTTAGACATCAGAACATTTTCCCGTGAGAAACGGCATTTTATTTTAACAACACAAGCATATGTTCACGGCTTATGTTCACAGATTCCTAAACAAAGTGTCATGAGTTAACGTACTGAAAATGTCTACCAGAAGCCCCTGTTAGCACCATCCCCACCAACCCCAAGTCTTCCATTTACAAATTACTTGGCAACGGCTCTCAGCACTAACCAATCACTGGCCTCGTTAAGTTTCTAGAGTGATGCATTTTTAATGACATCTGATAAGGCCTGGGTGGAGTTGCCTCTGTTGTTGGATTTAAGTGTACATTGGAGATCAGCAATGTTGAGTTTCGAGCAGGTTCTCAGTATTAAACCATGGTGAGTCTTAAGCCAGTATTAAACCAAAGTTGTTTTCTCTGTGAGTGGCTGGGATAACTGAACTAGCAGGCCGAAGGAGATAGTGGAGATACAGCCTTCTTAACGTTGCAGGAGGCAGGCCTCTATACGCAAGCACTTCCTATGTCGGGTGACATGCTTGTTAAGATGGGATTATTTCTGCCCGATGGCCAGCTAGTTATCTGGGGCAGGGGCTTGTTAGGACAAGGGAGACATGACCCTTAGACCTGACAATGATGCCTCTTTCTCTCTCCATCCATCGCTCTCACTCTCTTACCCCTCCCCCCCGCCACAATTTCACCCTCTCTCTCTCTATTTCATTCTCTCCTGCTCTCTCTCTCTCACACACACACACTCTCCCTCTCTCTCTCTCCCTCTATCTCTCTCTCTTGGAAAGGTCAGCTTACGTGGTGGCGATGTGCAGAAAAAACAAAGACACCACCTCTGCCTCCCTCGACGGGGAGTACTCAATTACCGCGCTGATGAAAGTTCACGCCGTTTGCTGTTTCGCAGGAAATGTCATTTGAGGCGCCAGAGCGCAGGCGTCGGACTCGAGGATAACAGCGAGCGGCACGTTGGCGTGATAACAGAGGTCTCACCGGCCAGAGACGTCACGCCGCTCGCGGCACACGCAACAAGAATAACTCCTCATCTAAATTTAACTAAAATGCTTTATTTGCTAAGGCACATAACAGCCACCTGTCAGCTCCCAGTCTGAAACAATCTCCCCAGAGCTGAACCACAGCGGCAGCGGAACAAGACCTGAATAATTCACACTAGAACATTAAACATACGTATAGTACATATAGAGTGTACTGTATGGATCAACAGAGGGAGGGAGGGAAGAAAATATATATATATAGAGAGAGAAACACAGACCTAATTTACAATAAAGTCATTGCTGCAGTTACCTGCCACTACTGAGTGGTGTTTAGAACCCCCCACCCTTCAAATCTTTCTCCCAAAACACTTATGAAGAAAATGATTCATTATTCATAAGAGGAGAACAGAGCTTGCGCCGTGCGTGTGTGTGTGTGTGTGTCTACACTCACTCTAATGGGAGTGAGTGGAAGCGAGGTAGTGTTGGGATTGTGCTTTAATTAGATCCACATTCCACTAGTGGTCCGTGCCACACAAGGGAGGCGGGGGCTCTCGCTCTCATTAGGCGCTAATGAGTTGTCTATTAATGAAAGCGGAAAACAGTTATTGTGTGCACGCCGCGGCCTCGTCCGGATTAATTATTGCGCTAATGCGCTAGAGTGGAAACAGAGAGCAGCGCAGCGTTAGCGCTGAGTGAAATCGCTAGGCAACAGTTGTCAGTCGAGTCCTCGTGAGATGTGGAAAGAGTGAACCCAGTAGTGCGGACAAGCCATTACACACACACACACACACACACACACACACACACACATAGGCACGGCTATATTCTAATACACACAAACCCACAAACGTGGATACACTCTAATACACGCCCACACACAGATGTAGACTAAATGCAATTTTTAAATGAAGACACTCTTTTTCTGTGGTGCTGAAAGTGCCTCAAACGTCATAAGTAACCATCCCCAGACTGGTCCAGATCAGTTCAGACTGGCCCAGATCAGTTTAGATCAGTGCAGATAGGTCTAGACCGGTCCAGACTGGCCAAGACTGGTCCAGATCAGTCGTCTTAAGATATTCCCTGCTCTGGATTTCACTCAGTATCCATACCACTTTGATGCATCAGTCCGTACTCTCTACCAACGGCATATACAGCACAGACATTCCACACAAACCCCACACATGGGATATTTTTTTGTTAGGAGAAAAAAATCTGCTGATCCTGTGGGACTGGACGAGACCCCCAGACGTGTCTGTGCCTCATGTGTCTGATGGGGTGATGTGTGTGAAGTTACCAGGACTACCACTTCACAAGAATAACACCTAATGGGAACCTAGTTGCAACAACACAGTTACAACGACAATGAAATCAAATGTATTGGTCTCTGTCCATTTGCTTTCATTCACGTTCCACAGGACTGAGGCAAATATCTTTTAAAAGATCCTGATTATGCACAAAATCTGATTTACTATATTTAAGCGAGAAGCAGGTGTTAAAGCTGAATCAGGAAACCTGTCTTAAGGCAAGAAGCCAGAAGCCTAAAAATCTAATATTTAATAATTAGCTGAATTATGAAAGCTGATACCAGTGTTACCTTTCCGTGAATACTGAACAGACTCCAAACACATGCAGAGACTTCTGTTCCATCCTAACTGTGATACAAATCATGTTGAATTTCTCCCTTTAATACGATGACACACACACACACACACACACCTGACCTTCTACTCACCCAATTTTCATCTATTATCCTCATCAACATCATCAGCTAATCAAATCACAACCCTCTCTCCTCCTCTCTCCAGACTCTCCTCCTCTCCCCTCTTCTCTTCCCCTCCTCCTCTCCCCCTCTTTCTTTCCCTCTCTGCATCCTTGTCCCTTTCTCACTCTCTCCCTCTTTTCTTTTCTTGTTTCTCTCTATTTTATTCACCTTCTCTCCCACTTTCTCCCTCTCTCTCTTCCTCTCTCTCTCTCTCTCTCTCTCTCTCTCTCTCTCTCCCCTCTCTCTCTTGCTCCCTCCCTCCTTGTCCTTCTCATCTTTCATCCATCCTCCCTATCTTCCTTCAGCTTGGGAAAGTGACCTTTACACTACCAAGGCCTTCTGAAAAACCTCAGTGTCGAATACACACACGCACACACAACTCTGAGACTTAACATCCATGTGAGTGTGTGAGCATGTGAGTGCACTGCCATATGCGTGTTTGTATCTCTGCACACTCAAAAAAGACCAAATAAAGACCAGCTTAAAGGGCAGGACTGCAGCATCACGATGAATAAGGTTTGGTAAGACTACTGTAGAAACAACAGTCTCTGTCCCCAGGAGACTGCTGGCTGAATGTGTGGGTTATTTTAATCTCTCAGGCACCTGACTCTCCTCTGCCCCCTCCACCTAAATAATGAAGAGCCTTCTAATTATTAAAACACACACGTGCGCTCACACACACACAGACACACATAAGCATATTATTGCTAAATCCTCTTCTCCTTGATCCCCTGAGAATCAGAGTTGATGAGACTAAGCTCAGGATGTCATCCAGTTGATTATTCCATTCCAAAGAAACAGTGCTTAAGAGTGAGCCATGGGGCACTCCAGATGAAGAGTGCTTAAGAGTGAACCATGGGGCACTCCAGATGAAGCCCTGCGTTTTTCACGCCCAGTGCACTTCACCCTCCACGATTCCACTCCAACTCACGTCAGATCACTCCAACTTATGGCCTGGCTCTCCGTGTTCAAACGAGAGGGAAGCAGAAAGAGAGAACGATGAGCAGAAGGAAGAGAGAAGCAAGTAAGGCACGAGTCCCGACAAGATGAATGAACCCACTTCTGTCTCGGCTTCAGCTTTGTCTTCATTTATTCAGGAGAAGGTTCTGGATCGAACAAAGAGCCTATTACAGAGGCTTCCCTTCTATTTACTCCCTATCCCTCTCTCCCCCACACTTTCTCTCTCTCTCTCTCACTCTCTCTCCCTCTCTCTCTCCCTCAGTCTCTCTCTGTCTCTCTCTCTGTCTCTCTGTCGCTATCTGCCATAAACTAGCTTTAAGAACTTCCTCAACATGTGCTGGGGAGAAGCTTGTTGTCAGTAGCGATAAGTTAATCACCGTAGTGATAAGGAAGCTGGGAAGCAAAGCTAAGTGAAGATAAGCAAGGATTTCAGAGTTAAAGAGAGAAAGAGAATGAGAGAGAGGGGGGAGATGAGAGAGAGAGAGGGAGGGAGAGGGAGGGAGAGGGAGAGAAAGGCCCCTGGGACACAGAGACCCTAAGTGGTGTTGTGCCTTCATTAGCGTGTGTTTGGAGACGGGCTCCATTACACAAAGTCACTTCTCTGCTTTCTGCCTATTTAAGCAAAACCCATCTGAGTTGAACTGTGGTGAAATTCCCTAAAAGCGCAGGGAAGGAGCTGTGTTACTACCCCAACATGGGACATGCACGTTACCCCTCCACACATTCTACTACCCCAATGCAAGACACAAGTGTTTTACCTCTTTATCTCTCCACACATTCTACTATTCCAAAACTGGACATGCATGTTTTACCTTCCCACATATTACTACACCGGCATGCCTGACAAGCTCATGAAGAGCTCAAAAAATATTTAGCGGAGTGAATAGTGCGACCAGGGCAGAGTGGCACAGAGCAGCACAGAGCAGCACAGCCCAGCACAGCCCAGCACAGTCCAGGGCAGAGCAGGACAGAGCAGCACAGACCCAGAGCTGTCCAGAGCATGTTTGAGAGCTGTAATGCTGCTGTAGTTTAGATTATCTCAGCACTACGACACCTTCGGGAACCTTCCGGACTGTTTCTTCTTTAAAGATGTGCAGATGTTTGAAAGACATCTCCCAAGGTCCACATCATCTTCATTCAATGAAGTGAACACACACATACACACACGCTCGCCAGCACGCATGCATGCACACACACACACACACACACACACATCTTCCACAGCTGTAGCTTCTAGCCGTTATGCTGGGATGTTCATGTTCAGTCACAGTCACAGTCTGGCCTGGTCTGGAGCTTTCTTTGCCATTTCTACATAATAAAACCTCACTTTACTGCCTGCTGTCAAGCCAAATGCGTTAAAGAAAACACATTTTAGATATGCGTAAACTGCATTGTTCATTAAAGATGTTTAGATATGTGTAAACTCCATCATTCAAACAAGAAACAATGTAAATGTAAAATCCATCTTTGTGATGGAGTAATTCCCAGCTAGCATTTCTCACAAATAGAGTTTTTTCTAAAAGCTTGTTTCATCATCACATGTCCTGCTGGTTTCCGTGGTCATTACCCAACTGAAGCACAGTACTGAATTTGAGCGGGGAGGTTCAGTACCAGTACACTGGGGAGGCTCCCACATGCTAGAGCTCCCACTGTTTGTGTCTCTGGGTTCTGAAATTAATAATAAGTATATTATTTTGACAGAAAGGTCACGGGTGTGACCTCCGTGGAGTGAACATACCGTCACCCTGATAAATACGTAAATTGCTCTGGATAAGAGTGTCCATCGTTGTCAAACTACTGTCACAGTCCGAAGCCTTTATATCTGCCTCAGAACGACATGTTCCAAACACGGTTGCAGACCTGTCAAACATGTGAACAAATTCTCCTAAGCTAACAAGCACTTGGCTTGAGTCACATTGAAATATAACCTCATATAGCTTAATCCCTATGTAGGAACTAATAATAGGGTATTTGTATGAAAGAATGAATGAAATGTACACTTATATAGCACCTTTCAACATACCCAAAGTCGTTTTACAGTTAACACAATAAACCACTTTTACATTCAATGACACACCGGTGAGAAGCAGCATTTGCAGACCTCCGCCCTCAGGGGGACTGAAGCAGGTGGAGGAAGGGGAGAGAGGACTACACCCAGGTCAGAGCACCACCCACCACTGGACAGACACACACCCAGGACAGAGCACCACCCACCACTGGACATACAGACACATATTCATTCGTGCACACTAAGACCACTGTTTATATTAGACATGGAGAGAAACACAGTCATGCACACTCGTTTTTGGACTGTGGGATGAAAACAGAGACTCCGGAGGAAACACACACACACACACACATGCACACATGCACACACACACGGGGAGAACATGGAAACACACACACACGGGGGAGAATATGGAAACACACACACACGGGGAGAACATGGAAACACACAGACACACACATGGGGAGAACATGGAAATACACACACACAGGGAGAACATGGAAACACACACACACAGGGAGAACATTAAACACACACACACACACACACACAGGGAGAACATGGAAACACACACACACGAGGAGAACATGGAATCTCAAGATCCCAAGTACAGAGAGGCAAACATGCTGACCACCCAGACACCATCTTAATAATACTGGCACTGGAAGCAATGTGCAATGTGAATACCCAGAGTGTGCATTGCATACCCAGAGTGTGTATTGTGTACTCATGCATGCTTGTATAAGATTGGCTATTTTTTTCATTTTGTTCATTGTGTGAGAAACTATGTGCAACAGTATAACATAACGGTAGCATAACGGTAGCACCAATGAAAGCACACAGGCAGCATTATGCCTTTCCCTGAGTTTGTGGGTTTGGGATCAGTGATTCTCCACAAAGCCTGGGGATCCTGGAAACTTTATGCAGGAAAACCTACTGATCTGGGAAAACCTACTGATCTGATACCTTGCCAGATTCCCTTCTAATTAACACTGATAGAACTCGTCATGTTTGGGCTACAAGTCCTACATCAACCCCCCAGACTCTCACCGTGCCTGGGCGGTGACGTGGAGCACGAGCCCATGTGATCAGCTATATGGGAGACGTACCGTGTCCAGTCACACCTCACATCCATGGAAACCAGCTACTCCCTTTATCACCAATCTGTACCCCGTGAGGCTGAACGTTTCCTCACAGGTCACAGGTCATGTTCCTCTCCGGCCACAGGAAACACCACTGTGCAGCACACCTGACCTCTGAGTGTGACCCATTCACCCATGGAGAAGCCCTCGGATTGGCCAACGTATCTGTCCAGAAGGACAGTGATGCTCTCTCTTTTCTTAATATACCTGTGAAGACTGTCCAATTTCCCATGTAATGCTTGTTTGATCAGAATTACCGATTCCACCATCAATCTTTTTATGTCTGTGTGTGTGTGTGTCGTGTCTGAGTGTGGATGAAGGAGACAGAATTATGATTGTTTCTGCCAGATTTAGTAAGGGCTGTCTTACCTACCCTGTCTTACCTACCCTGCACCCTCGCTGTTAAAGTTCCTCAGGAAGTTCATTCATTCTATGCTTGCTTGCACACTCTAGATTTGAGGCAGCTGTTCGAACATTAGATAATCTTGTCTAGGGTGCATATACAGTGTTATGACTGTCAGAAAGTTGAGCATTGATTTTATAATTATCGCTCTTCGTAGACATCACCATTAAAATCTGTTTGCCTTTTCCCCTTCAAGCCTGCTTCTCACGAGTTTTATTTATAATTCATCACAGCAAGTAATTATATCACGTCTCTGCATGTACAAAGTTTCAAAACAGATTTTAAAAGATTAGATCTCCATAGCATCTCTGCAGATGCCGATATGTTCTATATACCATCACAAAATAAAAATAAAATAAACGATTCTGCCCAAGTACAAAACCTGCATGTCCACATTTTAATCTTGCTCTTCGCTCTAAAACTGATCCACCTCAGGCTACTTCAGCTCAGTTGAATTCTTCAAGGATTCAAAAGGTTTCTTGATGTTGTAAAAATGATCTGATCAAAAATCACTTCTCTCTTCCACCCACCATAAGACCTTTTTCCCACACTGACTCTGTGATTTATTGTCAGCTACATTATGAGCGGAGCATTAACCACTGCTAGCACCTCACTCTCTGGGGTCTGACAGGTCCACAGACCACAGACGTTAACACAGGTGTTCAAAGACATTAGTGCTGAAGCAGGTGACCATACACGTTAATACTGAAACAGCCATGTGTCTGGGGGTGCAGGGGCATATATACACCTTTCATTTACTCAGAGTTGTTTCTAAACTTGAGCTTGAACATCAGCTAAATATCTGAGATCTGAAGAAACAGCGTCCGCCCCCTCATGCTCTAGTGCAGCGCTTGACTGATTTATTGTACAACGATGTCAGAGTTATTACAACAGCAGGCAAAAAGACCCGAAGTTGGAGGCAAAGCTAGAGGTGTAGAGGGGGACAGGTCTGAGGGTGTACCCTAACCCTAGTGGTGTAGAGGGGGACAGGTCTGAGGGTGTACCCTAACCCTAGTGGTGTAGAGGGGGACAGGTCTGAGGGTGTACCCTAACCCTAGATGTGTAGAGGGGGACAGGTCTGAGGGTGTACCCTAACCCTAGTGGTGTAGAGGGGGACAGGTCTGAGGGTGTACCCTAACCCTAGATGTGTAGAGGGGGACAGGTCTGAGGGTGTACCATAACCCTAGATGTGTAGAGGGGGACAGGTCTGAGGGTGTACCCTAACCCTTGAGGTGTAGAGGGGGACAGGTCTGAGGGTGTACTCTAACCCTTGTGGTGTAGTGGGGGACAGGTCTGAGGGTGTACCCTAACCCTAGTGGTGTAGAGGGGGACAGGTCTGAGGGTGTACCCTAACCCTACTGGTGTAGAGGGGGGACAGGTCTGAGGGTGTACCCTAACCCTAGATGTGTAGAGGGGGACAGGTCTGAAGGTGTACCCTAACCCTAGATGTGTAGAGGGGGACGGCTCTGAGGGTGTACCCTAACCCTAGAGGTATAGAGGGAGACAGGTCTGAGGGTGTACCCTAACCCTAGTGGTGTAGAGGGGGGGCAGGTCTAACCCTAGATGTGAAGAGGGGGACAGGTATGAAGGTGTACCCTAACCCTAGTTTGGGAAGAGGGGGACGGGTCTGAGGGTGTTCCCTAACCCTTGAGGTGTAGAGGGAGACAGGTCTGAGGGTGTACCCTAACCCTAGAGGTGCAGAGGGAGACAGGTCTGAGGGTGTACCCTAACCCTAGATGTGTAGAGGGGGACGGCTCTGAGGGTGTACCCTAACCCTTGAGGTGTAGAGGGAGACAGGTCTGAGGGTGTACCCTAACCCTAGAGGTATAGAGGGAGACAGGTCTGAGGGTGTACCCTAACCCTAGTGGTGTAGAGGGGGGGCAGGTCTAACCCTAGATGTGAAGAGGGGGACAGGTATGAAGGTGTACCCTAACCCTAGTTTGGGAAGAGGGGGACGGGTCTGAGGGTGTTCACTAACCCTTGAGGTGTAGAGGGAGACAGGTCTGAGGGTGTACCCTAACCCTAGAGGTGCAGAGGGAGACAGGTCTGAGGGTGTACCCTAACCATAGAGGTGTAGAGGGGGACAGGTCTGATGGTGTACCCTAACCCTAGATGTGAAGAGGGGGACAGGTATGAAGGTGTACCCTAACCCTAGAGGTGCAGAGGGAGACAGGACAGAGGGTGTACCCTAACCCTAGAGGTGTAGAGGGGGACAGGTCTGAGGGTGTACCCTAACCATAGAGGTGTAGAGGGGGACGGGTCTGAGGGTGTACCCTCACCCTAGAGGTGTAGAGGGGGGCAGGTCTGAGGGTGTACCCTAACCCTAGAGGTGTAGAGGGGGACAGGTCTGAGGGTGTACCCTAACCATAGAGGTGTAGAGGGGGACAGGTCTGAGGGTGTACCCTAACCCTAGAGGTGTAGAGGGGGGCAGGTCTGAGGGTGTACCCTAACCATAGTGGTGTAGAGGGGGCAGGTCTGAGGGTGTACCCTAACCCTAGAGGTGTAGAGGGGGACAGGTCTGAGGGTGTACCCTAACCCTAGAGGTGTAGAGGGGGGCAGGTCTGAGGGTGTACCCTAACCATAGTGGTGTAGAGGGGGCAGGTCTGAGGGTGTACCCTAACCCTAGAGGTGTAGAGGGGGACAGGTCTGAGGGTGTACCCTAACCCTAGAGGTGTAGAGGGGGACGGGTCTGAGACAGATATACGTTTAAATGTTGCTTTGTGCTCCAGCACAGTTTCCACTCAAGCCCAGTGACTCCGCGTGCCGCTGCACACACGTCTCTAGTGACACTCCCTCCTGCCACAGTGTCAAACTCGGGACTGCGTTTGGACTCACTCGGCAGACGGATCTGTTCATAAAAGAGTCATTTAGTGAGTTAAAAGGCCATGTCTTAAAATCTGCTGTTTAATGACATTATTTCTGGTGTTTGTGTTTTATTAGAGGAGGGGACTTTTGCAGTATAAGGATACCATCTCTACTGCTGAGCTCCAGATGTGGAGTGTGTGTGTGTGTGTGTGTGTGTGTGTGTGTGTGCGTGCGTGTGTGTGTGTGTCAGGTGAAACAGAGCGTACTGATGAGATTTAGTGGATATGAGGCGTGACACAGATGTCGATAATCTGGTGTTGTTTTACGTGTTCCTAATTCTAGATTATGGATGAGTCCATTACAGTGCAGTGCATGCAGACCCCCCCCCCCACACACACACACACCTCATCCAAACACACACAAACTCTCTCTCTCTCTCTCCCTCTCTCTCTCCCCTCTCATCTAGCACATTTAAAGTAATGGGCTTCTGTTTCATCACACTAACCTCAAATAGGTCTCAAACGGGACCTGACATGTGGACACACACACACACACACACACACGCACACACACACACAAACACAAAAATACCAGCCCGATTATGAAACACAAGAGTGAAGCTTTTAAGCAAATGGTAGCCGTGTTTGATTACTGAAATAGCACTGTTGAAAGTAAATGCAATCATCAGCTAAGCCATTAAAACCTCGTCATTAATGGGGCTGCTGACAAAGCAATTAGACACTCCATTGTTGCTCCCGGCAACCAGGAGGCCAATACAAGATAGCAACCCCGAGAGAAAAGGATGAGGTAAGCAAAATGTTAGAGGAGGGCTAATGGTATAGAGTGAAGGTATGTGTGTGTGTGTGTGTGTGTGTGGGTGGGTGTGTGGGTGTGTGTGCAGTGAATGACGGAGTTTAGGGAAAATAAAAGGAGACATTTGATTCTGTGTGTACCATAGAAGAAGAAAAGGGAATCAAAAGATGACCAGATGACTTTGCTTTCCCAACCACAGAGCTGTGATAGAGAGGAATGAACCGAAGCATGTGTGTGTGTGTGTTAGAGAGGAATGAACCAAAGCGTGTGCGTGTGTTTGTGTGCGTGTGTGTGCGTGTGTGTGTGTGTGTGTGTGTGTGTGTGCATGGATCTCTGAGAAAACTCGAGGATGTGAGAGCTAGATTAGATTTAGTTCCAAAATCAACTTACAGAAGAAGAGAAAAATGAAAAATCAGAGTGAACATGCCCCCAGCAGACGGTCTCCTTCCTGAGGACAGAGATCATAACTGGAATTCCACATGGCTTCCTCACCCGCCCCAGTGAGGTCAGTACTGCTCAGTAAATTCTCAGAAGCCTTTCTGCCATCTCTCCCTCAGTCTGACTATTATCTCATGGAAAGGCATGCAGAGAGAGGCCGTGTTAGGGCACAGCACTGACTCCTCTCCGCTCGTCTCTGAGAGAGCAGTGGGAAAACTCCACGTCTGGTCTGATCGCTCTGTCCTTCAGCCTCGCAGATTCAGACAGCAGACACTGCTAGCATAACCTCAGCTTAGAGAACTGCAAGCACAACCTCAGTGTAGACACTACAAACACAACCTCAGTGTAGAGACTATAAACACTACCTTAACCTCAGCACAGAGAACTGCAAACACAACCTCAGTGTAGACACTACAAATGCAACCTCAGTTTAGAGACTATAAACATTACCTTAGTATAGAGACTACAAACACAATCTCTGTGTAGAGACTACAAACACAACCTCAGTGTAGAGACTATAAACACTACCTTAACCTCAGCTCAGAGAACTGCAAGCACAACCTCACTGTAGACACTACAAACACAACCTCAGTGTATAGACTATAAACACTACCTTAACCTCAGCTCAGAGAACTGCAAGCGCAACCTCACTGTAGACACTACAAACACAACCTCAGTGTAGAGACTATAAACACTACCTTAACCTCAGCTCAGAGAACTGCAAACACAACCTCAGTGTAGACACTACAAATGCAACCTCAGTTTAGAGACTATAAACATTACCTTAGTATAGAGACTACAAACACGATCTCTGTGTAGAGACTACAAACACAACCTCAGTGTTGAGACTACAAACACAGCCTCAGTGTTGAGACTACAAACACAGCCTCAGTGTAGACTTGAAACACACTAAATCCGCCAATGAGGTGAGTGACGGTACCAGTCAGAATAAAGAACCAATTGTACCTTGAACCTTGTAAGTGCATCTTGGAGCAGGGCGTGCGTGTGTGTGTGTGTGTGTGTGTGTGATCTCTGGTGCTACTGTTGACCTGCTGCTTCTCCCTTTCTCTCCTCATCTTTGTTTCACTGCAGAAGCAGTCACTTTAATCCACATGGAAATTATTCACTTAATCCAGCACCAGTTCATGATTCACTTAATCCAGCAGCAGCTCACTGTAGCAGTAAATCGGAAGACATGGTGAGTTCTAATATCATACATGGCCTCCTTCACTCCTTCTCTACATCTCTCCTTTCTGTTTTCTCCATCACTGAAGCTTTATTCCTCCCTTCCTCTCCCTCCCTTTATTCCTCCCTTCCTCTCCCTCTTCTCGCCCCATACTACCCCCTCCCCATTTAGCCCCTGACAAAATGTCTTATTTTAATAAATAATCTTTTTTAAAAGCTCATTGGCTGCATGAAATACAGTAAACTGCAGCAGTCTGTGAACACACAAAGCAGGCAGAGCCTCTGAGATTCCAATTATATCACACATAACTCCTCCCCCGGGGGCGGGGTTATGGAAACGTTCTAGCTGCTGATGTGGTGTTTGAAGGTGAGGGTGGAGTGAACGCTTCTGGCCCCTGTGCGACTGAAGGAGCAATCCCATCAACACCTGGGGGAGGAGTCCACGTTGCTTACATCATCCATCTCAGATCAATGGGAAGCTGGAATAATAGGTGTCAATGGGAAAACCAAACCAGCTCGATCTCGAGTTGCCCTGGGGAACAGCATTGGTCCCGGAACCTTCCAGCAGGCTAAGAGTTTGCTCCTTTCTTTAAGGTCAGAGATGAAAGTCCAGAAGAGCGGCGGCAGTAAACAATGACCTGTTGAAGTCCTGCGCGCAGCCGTGGGAGGAGCCAGAGGCTTGTGCTCCACTGTGGGAGAAGCCAGAGGCCTGCACTCTGTTGTGGGAGGAGCCAGAGGTCTGTGCTCTGTCATGGGAGGAGCCAGAGGCCTGTGCTCTAGGGGGGAGGAGCCAAAGGCCTGCGCAAGTCTCCATCTTACCAGCTGAAGGTGGCTTTTGTGAAAGGGCCTAGATGACTTCGCTCTGTGTGCTGATGGAGGAGCCTTAGAAACCTGTTCAGTGTAGAGACACACAGCGGTACAGGCCGCAGGATGTGGAAGGAGAACAGTGTGCGAAGACCATCTCCTTGCACTCTGAAGAGAGCACGCTTTAGGCCAGAAGGTCAAGTCTTGTGGACGGTATACAGTACTACAGGGCACTTTATTCCTGTGTCCAGTTCAGATTTAATACATTTCATGAAACAGTACACAGTAAATCATATAATCTGAACACGTGAGCTGTAAGTCGAGGACATTTGTGACCCTTCTGGCTCATCCGTGTCTGAGCTGGAACCATAATGATTATGACCATTATGGACTTAAATCATGACAAATGTCATGGGAGAGCTCCAGTTGGGCCTAGTTGTTTAAACTAGCTGTTAAGTTCTGCTCATGCTAGTTATTCTCAGGCTAGCTTCTGTTCATGCTTCTGACCTGAAGTGCCCTCTAGAGGGAACTGGTGAACACATGGCTGTATAGCTATGCAAATGACACCACCAAAGACAAACATGTACAAACAATAAACAGCCACAAAAAAAAGAAACAAACAAAGATGCGGTGAGGCACACACAAACACACACACACACACACACACACACACACACACACACACACACACACATTGAAACACACACACACTGAAAGACCCACCAAATTAACTAAGAACAAACTGGGAAGGGAAGCACTGTCACGGTTTGGAAAATGTAAAGACTCCTTTTCTTTCAGTAAGTGTTAAGTGCCCCAAACACTCTAGCAGCCAGTTCAGGTCCTCAGCAGAGCCAGGATGAAATATCCAGCATGCAGTGCAGCCAGTGGTGCACCTGAAACCTTCTCCTCCTCCTGTACACCCTTGTCTTTGTACAGTCATTGACCCAGTTTGCCTGCAGGTCTTAGGGTGTGTGTGTGTGTGTGTGTGTGTGTGTGTGTGTGTGTGTGTGTGTGTGTGTGTGTGTGTGTGAAATGAGTGCTTCAGGGAATTGGGGTTAACCAGAAGTGCCATTTATGGTGGAGGTTCCTGTAGCTATAATTGTACTTGCCACACACACTAACACACACGCACATACACACACACAGGTACACACACACACACTCATCATCCCCTAAATCCCAACACTGTCTCCAATGGTTACTAACACCACTACAGAAGGGCTCCGAGTGAGGCCTCAACGCTGAGCTCCAGGGCTTCCCCACGTTTATCTAGGGACATGGCTGTTTAGCTACGCAAACGAAATGGCAAACAACTACAAACAATAAACAGCCAAAAAAACAGCACACACTGAAACACACACACACTGAAACACACACACAGTTCAAGAATTGCTACAACCTATAAATATGTAGCTGGATTAAACAGATAGAGAAGTAGCTATGTAGATAGTAGATATGCAGATATAAAGAGAGATGGAGAGGCAGTCAGGCAGGGTTGTAGTAATGTTGAAATACTGGCATCGTTTACCCCAGCAAGCTCTGCTCAGCCCTCACACACCACCACACACCAACACATACATAGACACACAGGCACATCTACATTCAAACACACACACACACACACACGTACATACATACATCTACACACAAACAGACTCGTCAGACTTGGTAAGATAATATAAATAGATTTGACAGGCTGGAAGTTTCAGTGGTGTGGACACTCACATTCAAACCTTATGCTGAATGTTTGTTGGCTACAACAAAATTGCATCAAAATCGGTCTGAATTCACAGAGTCTGAACCTGGCATAAGGGCACATATTCTGTAATCTGTAATAAAATACATTTTTAAAAAGTAACCTTAGCAACCCCGAGGCTGGAAGACTGAAAGCTCCCTTATCACACTGGTCACATCCATATCTGGTTCCACCATGCAGACCACCTTCTGACTGTGGCATGTAAATCATTTTCAGAGGAGAATCAAAAGTCAGTAGTCATTTGCCTCGCATCTTAAGGGAATCATGGGAAATGTAGTTTTTCTGACAAACTGCATACCAACACGCATTTACTAACACATATTAAAACAAGAAAAAGCTTTTAACCTCAAACCTGCGGCAGAGCAGTTCAGTCTTTCCTCCAAATGGACGAACAAAATACGGGGGGGGGGTCACTACTGCACTGACTGCTGAGATTCCAGGAGTTCAGCGCTCTAAAAGCTTTTAGCACCAGCGCTAATCGTGTCGCTGAATCGAGAGCACTGGGGTGCGGGACAAGCCTCTCCAGCGAGGGACCATTAACCTCGTCTCCAGCACGTCAGGCAAATTAGCGCCAGGCAAGGGCAGCACACACAGTTCCGGCCTCCCTGCCCTTATCTGCCCTCTCCTTCTCCTTATCATTACCCTTAAGCACAAAAACATGGCAATTACGTGACACTACTGCACCATGCGCACCCCCCTCCCTCCCTCCCTCCCCTCCAGCACACTGCTTTCTTCTCCATATAATTAAACAATAAGTTTGGGATTTGTAGGCTCTGATGCTGGGCTCTAGTGTGCTGTGTTTCTTGGCTGTGGGGAGGAGGTCTGAGCAAACAGAGCTGCGCTCCAGGCCGGCATTCCCACCACGTGATTGGACAGATGCTCTGTGCTGCTCATGCAGGCTCTGTAGTGGAACATCAACGTGTGCATGTGGTCGGCTAGCTTTGAAGAAGGAAACTTATGAAAATCAGGCTCTGGTAGATGGGAATTAACCTACACAGCAGCGAACCGCCTGAACCCCCCCTTTTTCTCTCCATCTCTCACTTTCTCTCTCCACCTCTCATACATGCACACACCGGTCTAAATGTGTACACACACACACACACCTTACCCCCCCACACAGAAGTGATTTCATCTCCTCGATTGGTCTCCAGGGAGACATAAGTGAAACAGGTAATGCAGAGGTAACACACTCTCCCCATCCTATAACACACACACCCCTATAACACACACTCAATCTCCCCCTCCTACAACACACACACACACACACACACCTATAACAAAGACACACTCTCCCCCGCCTATAACACACAAACACATCCCTGTAACGCACACACACTCTCCTCCTCCTATAACACACACACACACTCTCCCCCTCCTATAACTCACACACACCCCTCTAACACACACACACACACACACACACACACACACACAGACTGGTCTTTAAATGCACCCAGAAATTTAGGGACCTTTTTTGTTTATTCATAGTGCAATGAATAAATATCTCTCTCCCTCCCTTTCCCTCTCTCTCCCTCTCCCTCGTTGCTTATTAATTCATAACTGGCAAACCGGGAGTGTCCTTTCACACTGTCTTCAGAGAGACCAGAACAGGATCTTCCCTTAGTTCTCTCTTTCTCTCCTTGTCCATCTCTCTATCTGTCCTTCTATCCACATCTCTTTCTCTCCATCTCTCTCCTCATCTCTCTGTCCATTTCTCTCTTTCTCAATCCTTGTGACCCCTACCGCTAAATCTAACCCTCACTCCAACATTCTCTGCAACTCTAATTCCTACTAACACTTTATTTCCCTCACAAGGGTGCTTGCAGCATATTGCAGAAATATATAGTGATAATGTGCTGTAACAGCATAACTGAACTGCCAAATCAAACTATAACTACAGACCTAAATCTGCAGGATTCCAGGTAAGATATGTAAATATAAAAATTGTAGTGGAGTACATATATAGTGAAGTACATATGTAGTGAAGTATATATGTAGTGAACTACATATGTAGTGAAGTATATATGTAGTGAACTACATATGTAGTGAAGTATATATGTAGTGAACTACATATGTAGTGAAGTATATATGAAAGAACAACAAAATAGCAAATAGCAGAAAATCTACCTTATATCTAATTCCAATGGTCTTATGTTTGTGTTGACTCATGTTTGTGTTAGACTGTAGTCCTGTCTTACCCCTGTCTCACTCTTGTCTCGCCCCTGTCTCACTCTTGTCTCACCCCGTCTCACTGTTGTCTCACTCCGTCTCACCCCTCTGTGTGTTTTTCATTTAGACAGTATTGCCCAGTCCCCTTAGCTATATTGATAACTACACAGCACTTGTTGGTCTCAAACTAAATCACAGGCTTTGTTGGAGTCACTGAAGCATTTGTGCTTTGGAAAACATGTTTGCAGAATAATGGGGTATAATTATACTGTTTTGAATCCAAACTCATCAAGCACTTGTAAACAGTCTAATCATGTTTCCAACATTTTTAGAAACTTTGCCACTGCTGAACTTTTCTACTCTGTAAAACCCTGTAAAAAGATGAACACAGTTCTGCTCCCCACAGCCGCCCTAGTGACTGCAGTGTGCCTGCCAGATCTCTCTCAGGTTCCTCGCTGTAACTCTGGGTGACCAGTGGTATACAGAACTGAAAAGGGGCTTTGGTGAAGAAGTAGCAAAGAAATTACTCATAAACTGATGCAACAATCTCTGAATGCACCTGTGTGTATGTGTGTGTATGTGTGTGATAGCATTGGGGCTATGGGCCATAATTCTGATCTCTCACCTCTCTGAACCTCTTTTGATCTGTGAATATTCTTAAAGTGTGGGTGTGGGGGTGTGTGTGTGTGTGTGTGTGTGTGTGTGTGTGTGTGTGTGTGTGAGACAGACTGACAGACAGTGAGACAGACGGACAGACAGCGAGACAGACGGACAGACATGCAGAATTCTTATCACATCAGTCAGACCTCATCTGGGCATATATTCCTTAGAGGTTTACAAGAGCAAACCCAGGTGAGCCCAGTTTGATGTGCCAAGACACTCTTCTGACACTCTGGAGAAAATACAACAAAATGCCATCATTTGAAACTCACATTTTTTTCACACACAGTTTTGTCCACATGGTGAGTGTGTTCATAGGACTGAAATTTACTTTCAGCAGAGCACTTTCCAGTATGAACACCGCGTCCTGAACTGGAAACATAAACACTGACTGCTCCACTGACTGTCTACTTCGTGATCTGATTACTGCGCTGACTGTCTACTTCGTGATCTGGTTACTGCGCTGACTGTCTACTTTGTGATCTGGTTATTGCGCTGACTGTCTACTTCATGATCTGGTTACTCTGCTGACTGTCTACTTCATGATCTGGTTACTGCGCTGAGTGTCTACTTCATGATCTATTTACTCTGCTGGCTGTCTACTTCATGATCTGGTTACTGCACTGACTGTCTACTTCGTGATCTGGTTAATCCGCTGAATGTCTACTTTGTGATCTGGTTACTGCGCTGACTGTCTACTTCGTGATCTGGTTAATCCGCTGAATGTCTACTTTGTGATCTGGTTACTGCGCTGACTGTCTACTTTGTGA
The DNA here is from genome assembly GCA_020368025.1 of Brachyhypopomus occidentalis. Taxonomy (NCBI): domain Eukaryota; kingdom Metazoa; phylum Chordata; class Actinopteri; order Gymnotiformes; family Hypopomidae; genus Brachyhypopomus; species Brachyhypopomus occidentalis. The sequence goes on along the minus strand of JAGXOD010000011.1, from coordinate 1,578,291 downwards.
TCTGGTTACTCTGCTGACTGTCTACTTTGTGATCTGGTTACTCTGCTGACTGTCTACTTTGTGATCTGGTTACTCTGCTGACTGTCTACTTTGTGATCTGGTTATTGCGCTGACTGTCTACTTCGTGATCTATTTACTCTGCTGACTGCCTACTTTGTGATCTGGTTACTGCGCTGGCTGTCTACTTTGTGATCTGGTTACTGCGCTGGCTGTCTACTTTGTGATCTGGTTACTGCGCTGACAGTCTACTTCGGGATCAGGTTACTGCGCTGACTGTCTACTTTGTGATCTGGTTACTGTGTGAGAGGTCCAACTCCTGCTGCCGAAAACCTTCCCCAAACCATCACACTTCCTCCTCCACCTTTCACTGACTTCTTTACACACTTTGGGTTCAGACTTTCCCAAGTTTGTTGACGAACATAATGTCTCTGGACCAATTCTCTTGTGGACCACTTCTATCCACACAACATGCTTCTCAGCAAAGATGAGTCTAGCTTTTTGATCCTTTCTGCTAATGAGAGGTTTGGTCACTGCAGATTGGGCTTTCAATCCTAATGCTCTTAAACGTCCAGACACTGTATGACTAGACAGATCCACACCCTGTTCAGTGCTGAACTGGTGATCAAATCCAGCTGAGGTGTTGAGCTGACCACCCCTGGACATTCTCCACATTATCCTGTGCTCTCTTGCATTTGTCTTTCGTGAGCGACCAACCTTCTGGTGGGGGACTTGAATGAGTTTGTGATGTTGTAAAGATCCAATATTCTAGAAAACACAGATTTGGAACGACCAAGTTCTCTTGTTATGGCTGATAGCGTCACCCCTTTGGCCTTCAACTGGACAACCTGCTGCCGGAGGGGTTCAGTCACTTTGGAACAACTCACCATTTTTGCAACGTCAGTGAACTGGAAAGTTAGGATGCCAGTTAAATAGGGTTTGTCAGATAATTAAGGAAATTAGCACCAGGTGCCAGATTAACACCAATAACTTGCAGGTATCTGAAAGTGTTCTCTAAATTTGATCAGTGTTCTTTTTCAATTATATCATGTAAGTTTTTTTTATACTGTGCTTTAGAATATATACAATTTATGAAATAAGCTTAAAATACTGCTATGTCACTCCCGTATATAATTTCACATAGGACTACACAACAACCTTGACATTTAGGAAATTGTGTGTTCTCTAATTTTGATCTCCAGTGTATATTGATATATTGAGTGTCAGCACAGAAAGGTTCTAGGAAAACAAAACAAAAACACTTTTGAACACTTTTCATTGGACAGTGAAGGCTGTTTATGCACCTTCATATGCACATTTACAACAAACCTCCACAGCGATATATACACCACACAGTGTTTAGTGACTTTCACACTGTACTTAGTGAAGATCTTCCTTTAGTTCTATCTCTCCATATCTCTCTCTTCACCTATCTCTCCCTCAGCCTTTCTCTTTCCCTCAAACTCTTTTTCCCATCTCCAACTTCTGTCTAAACTTTAAGAACTAGAAGTTTTGCTTCCCATGCAACAGGCTGAAGAACTGAGAATGTGCCCTTGATCTCACTGTAATGAATGAACGCACCGGCAAACGCCAGAAACAGATGGATGCGCGCCAGAGTCAGCTCAAACCCACCAATCACATCTCAGCACCACCTGTGCCCCTCCCATCGATCACAGTAAGAGCCAGTTAATCATAGCGATTCAAGCACCCGCCCCTTAGTCGCCAGGGAAACAATGTTTGGATCCAGTAAGGATTCTTTCCATTAACCAAAGTAGTCAGGATGGAGTGACTCTGGGTCCTGGGGCAAATCAATAAGTATACAATCATTATCACAGCTCCTAATAAGTATACGTCTGAGGTCTATGGGCATAGTACTGCAGCCAAGTGGGTCCCAAGAAAGCACACACACACACACACACACACACACACACAAACCAGTGTTTTGGACTGCTGCGTGACTTTGCAGTCTATTCCGTCTGATGATTGTGGATGCAGTATTTCAGAGACACTGGGGGGTTGAGGATTGGAGAAGACCTGCTCACTTTATTTCTGGACAGCATCCTTCAAATCCTCTCCCTCCTGAGACTGTCAGATAACCACTCAACATACAAATCTCTCTTGCGTGTACACAAACTCTCACACTCACACACACATGCACACACACACACACACACTGCCAGAGTGAGAGAGGGAATGAGGGAGAGGAGCAAGACAAATGAAAAATAGAGGAAGAGAGTCAGAGGAGGAGATAGAGAGTGGGAACGAGGGAGAGAGGGGGAGAGAGACAGAGAGAGAGGGAGAGGAGGGAGAGAGAGAGAGGGAACAAGGGAGAGAGAGGAGGGTAGAGAGGGAGGAGAGAGAAAGAGGGAACAAGAGAGAGAGAGGGAGGAGAGAGATGGAGGGAAAAGTGAAGAAAATGAGAAATGGAGTATTATTTGGCACTAAATCAACAGTCCGGGGTGGCATACGATCTCAACAAGCTGTCTGATCCAAAACTGAGGTCCACCCTGTAGACACAGTGACCACCGCAGACAGTCCTGGATTAACAAACACCAACACTAACCAACGTTACACCACTACACCAACTCGTGTGTTACCGCAGAGACCAGCAGACAAACAGTCCTGGTACCTAAAGAGCAGAGTGTGTGTCAGCACCATCAGACACAAACAGACCGGCACTATACAAAATGCACTCAGATTAGAACTACATTCTTGACCAAAATGTGTTGCCTATTCCCCAAGTTTAAAAGTGTCTGCGTTGAGGAGCTGCCGTATGATCTTGGTGAACATAAAGAGTTCAGCTGCCTGTCCATATTCACTCCTGCCATTCTTGTTATTATTATTATTACATAATAGAATATATAAACCATACCTGCTGTTTGATTCATCTTAAGAGAGAGGGAGAGAGAGAGAGGGAGAGAGAGAGGGAGAGGTAACATAAAGAAGGGGGACTGCAGGAAGAAAGAGGGGCGGGAGTCTCACTCATCGTTCATCACAGAGTAAGACAGAAAGTAAGACAGAGAATAAGACACATTCCAAGACATTCATTACACTGAAGGCAGACAATGAGAGAGGGAGACTTCCCCATGTGCATGTTTGTCTTACAAAGGGAGTACGATTCCTTTTATTCAGATAGGGGTCAGCAATGAAACATTTAAATAGCACTTTAATTCTGTTATACTATTGTTAGCACAGTCTAACACACACACGCGTGCGCACGGACACACACACACATGTCCTTAAAACCTATTAACCAAGTTGTCTTTGACGTTGCACATGGCAGATGAGTGGAGAGGATTCTCTTCCTCACATCAAACTCACATCAGACTCACATCAAACACACCAGTGCAGCAGGGAGGTTTTGAGGTGGATAGAACAGTCCTGTCTGCCTTCCCCGTTACCCTCCCCTCTGTGTGTGTGTGTGTATGTGTGTATGTGTGTGTGTGTGTTTAATGAAGTCTATTTGAGTGAAAAATATTCAGCATACATCAACTTTATGACTGTATGAGATATGTCCACATTAAACGTTCATCAAACTCAGAAACCGTCAGACACTCACTAGCAAGGTGTCCTGAGGTGTCCTGAGGAGTTGTGCTGCACAGACACAGGACTGCAGTTTATCAGCAGGTCCAGGACACTGGGGCCGAGGGAGCAGCCATTTTCCATTTGTGTAATATAATGTAATATTCCAAAGCAATCTTTGTCATTCTATTCCATTTTCCATTAAAAGTGACATTTCATCTAAACTAGGGCCTCTGGGGGTAAGAAACAATACATGTAGAGAATGTTTGAGAGTGTGTGTGTGTGTGTGTGTGTGTGTGCGTGTGTGTGTGTGTCTTCTTCCCCACAGACTTTGATCAGGGGAAATACAGTTATTTGTAGCCATCAGAGGGAAGTCGGTGTAATTATGTCTCCTTTATGGCTATGTACAGCATGCAATGCATAATTTGTGCAGTCATATTTGAGCTTTCTGGAGTGCAAACCTTTAACCTTTTCAGCACAACACCCTTTCGCAGTCACGACCAGCCCAGGAATGCCAGAGCAATGTTTCTATGTGCATGTTTCTATGTGTATGTGTTGGTGTGTATGTGTGTATATGTATGTTGGTGTGTGTGTATGTGTACTATAAGTCAGGAATGAAAGGACCAGAAACACTCACTGACTCTGGAACAGTTCATATGATTTATTAGGATGTTTGACATTTTAGACCAATAATATCCCAAACCAGCTGAACACAGGACCAGAATTTACAGAGAAAACCATATGGAGAGTGAAAGAATGAGACAGAGAGAGAGAGAGAGAGAGAGAGAGAGAGAGAGAGAGAGAGAGAGAGAGAGGTGGGAAGGGGAAAAATGTGAAAGAGGATAAGGAAAGACAGTGAAGAAAGAGAGAGAGGAGATACAATTAGAGAAAATATAGAAAGAAAGAGAGAGAGAGAGAGAGAGAAAACAGATTGGTGGAGAGACAGCAGACAGGAGCCACTGCCTGTGTCACTGTCTGACACTGCCAAACACACTTTACACTGCCAGCAATCGGAGCCTCATCCAGACCTCAACTACATACGATCCACATACAACACAGTTGCCAAGAGCTGAAATGGAAGCTGGCAGGCATGTGTGTGTGTGTGTCTGTGCACGTGGATAGATAGGTATGAGCAAAGCCTACATACAGTAATGTCAGTCAGTGGTGGCCTACATCATGATGTGTGACTAAAGGAAGGAAGTGAGAGTCCCAGATTATAACGCCACCACTGTACTGGGTCAGAACCACATTACGTATGGGCCAGGCAGGAGGCAGGAGAAAAAAAAAAAATCCCCAGACAGCAGGGCCCAGAATCCTGATGTGGCAGTTGAGAATGCTGAGAACGTTCTAGAACCTGAGTTCCAGTGATAATGGAGTAGAACATTCTAGAACTTTTCAAATGTTTCCACCATCTCCACACAGGGCTCTTGCTGCCACTGGAGACCACACCCATGACTGGAGACCATACCCCTGACTGGAGACCACACCCCACCTTCCTCTACATAACCAGAGGTCAGTATGGCAGAGCCAATTTTGTAAACGGAGAAAATGAAAGGTGCATGGAGAAATAGAGGAAGAAAGTGAAAAAAAGAAAGATGACAAAGGGAAGGATAGAACAAAATAGTGAGAGTGAGAAAGAGGGATGTAAAGATGGAGAGTAAGAGCAAACTGAGACTGCATAGTACTGACGCACACACTAGCGGTCCCGATCCCCACCGCTATCCGGTCCTGGATTTAGAAACGGCTGGATGCAAATGTGTTGCAGTTATGAGCCCTTCAGATGTGTTGCAGAGACCTCAACATCACGCTCTACTGGGAAGGGATGATGGAGATGCCAGTTCCAGTGACTCTTAGGTGACTTACAGGAAGTGATCGCAAAACCCACCCCTGAGCTTCAGGACGAGCTCCACAGCGTCCCCTCACCAAAATGGCAGATGAGGGATATACACATAGCTTGCTTCAAAGCGTTCACTTTTACAAACTCAGCATGACTCAGAGGGCTTGGAGGCGTGTCTGCGAATTCTGGTTTGCGACGAAGAAACAGAAAAACCACTCGGACCTTTTCATTAGGAGCAGTGATGGTGCTTCCAGAGGAGACAGAAGATGGTTGGGGGTGAGCTGACTTCGTCTATGTCACGCTGTTCAGCCTAATGTCGTTGCCTGGGTGTCTCTAAGCAATCTTTAATGTGTATTCTCATTAGCGATCAGGCTCAGACACACGGTGGAGGGTGGTGGGGGGCAAGCGGAGGCGGTGGTGTCGTGGAGAGTCGAGCGGGATTTCCACACAGCCAGATTGAAATGACTCCGCCCGTCAGAGAGATGAAAGGTAATGGGCAAGATACAGCAAGAAAGCAATAAATGCTGAAACAAAAGAGAGAGAGAGAGAGAGAGAGAGAGAGAGAGAGAGAGAGAGAGAGAGAGAGAGAGAGAGAGAGAAAGAGAGGGAGAATTTGAGGGGGAAAGAATTACTTAGATATCCTTACCTGCGTTGGATGGAAAGTAGGGATAGTGAGAGGGATGGAGGGAGTGATAGAGAGAGGGATGGATGAAGGGACGGATTTGAGATAAAGGAGAGGGGCGGTCTGAAATGTTCCAAGTGGGTGGAGGCCAGAGGTCAGAGTTTAGCAGGTTCAGCTTGGTGAGGTGTTGATAGATAGGGGACTAATTAAGAGAGTGTTGTGTTCATAATTCACACCTTCCCTTATTAATATCATTAATAATTCACACCACCTTTTATTCTTCATATAAAAATTAAGTCTGCACACACACACACACACTTGCACACAAAACGCACTTGCTTGCACACACACACACACACACACGTGCCCGTATCCACACACACAAATATCAACATTTATTTACAAATAAATATCCAAATAAATTAATTAATAAATATTCAAAAGTACAACAGGATGAACCAAAGCCAGGCAGACAAGCAGGGCAGAGTGATTTAGAGAGAGAGGGGACAGGAGAGAGAAAGGGGAAGAGAGAGAAACTAGAGATGTAGTGTTTACAGTTTCAATCAACACACAGCCTTTAAATGTCATCTTTAGCACCAGTGAGGAATGTCTTCACCTTTATTTGATTGTGTTTGGTTAAAGCCCACCCCTGCATCTCTCTGTGAGTCTGTCTCTCTGTCTCTCTGTCCATCTCTCTCTGGGTTTCTCTCTCTACGCTTCCCCATTGTGTTGGATTGAATCAATAATGTAACCCAGCGAAGGTTAGCTCTCAGGAACAGTGCAATCCTATTATGGACTTGTTAGAGATATGAATCTAAGATCGGGAGCTCATAGAGAATGATTAGTCTGCTGCAGAACTGGAGTCAGGTAGAATGAGCCGAAATTGAATTAATCCTGCTCTCCATGATGGAGGCCCCCCATCTCCTGTGGGGAATTTACTGAGAAAATACAATTACTGTTTATGAGTTACACCTCAATGATTCATATGGGCTTTATATTAGTGTGTGTGTGTGTGTGTGTGTGTTAGAGAGTAGGGGCAGGCAGAGAGAGGGAAAGAAAGAGGTAGAGATAGAGAGAGAAAGAACAAGAGAGAGAGAAGGAGAGAGAGTGGGAGATGCAGAGAGGGAGAGCGAGAGAGAGAGCAAGAGAGAGAGAGAGAGAGAGTAAGAGGGGGAGAGAGGGGGAGAGAGGGAGAGAGAGAAAGAGAGAGGAGAGAGGGCTACACAGCCACATGCAACCTGGTATGCCTTTGATGCTTCCTGTGAGTAGACTACTACATAAGATGGCTCAAGGGCTGTGTGTGTGTGTGTGTGTGTGTGTGTGTGCATGTGTGTGCACGCGCATGTGCATGTGTGTGGCTCTGAATATCTCCCTGCTGATGCACTTATTTGGTGATGCTGTGGGTACCTCTCTTAGACTATGCGGTGTGTAAAGGCACTGATGCTATTTTCTGTCAGCTGTGTGTAATGGTGGGATGAAGGAAAAGTTCACGCCAGATCCATTTCCGTGAGGGATGTGTTTGCATTCTCCCTGGACTTCCCACACACACACTCCTGCGCTGGCCAGATTTATGCTGCATTCAACATATACACTCTATCCTTCTCTCTATCTCTTCTTTTCTCTCCGTTTTCTCTTCTCTCTCTCTCTCTCTCACTCTCTCAGAACAGCTGTGTCTGTCATTGAGAGATTCTGCAGTTGTTTTTCTCAACTGCCTCAAAAATACAATAAGTCAAACCTAGAGTGAAACAGAGTCAAAGCTCTACATTTTTCAATAGGCCTGCATTCAGCATTTCTATTCATACCAGAACCCTTGAACACCAAATGTAGCTCTACATTACGTTAGAACTAAATACCAACCGTTTTCAACAAAGCCTCAAATGCTAAATCCTTTTGTCAATATTGTAATATAATTTGTTTACAACATGGTTATAGTCCACAAAAAAAAACAGTTTTTATTTTTTGTCTGTGCAAAATACTAAATCCAAAATGAATTTTGTGCAGGAGGCCTGACGTTTGACCAACCGACATCTTAGTTGATGATGTGTTTCTGTCATCGGACGCAGGTTTGAACGGCCCATTCTTCCAACACTGCAGTGTGATTGGAGAATGACACTGTGGGGCAGAGCAGAGGATCCCAAGGCTGTAGCCCAGCCTGACTGGACTCTTCACCCTTCCTCCACACCAGCAGGGGTCAGTAGGGCCCCTTCCATACAGGAAGAGTCCCACGTCTCCCTGGCGTGGGTTGTCTGCTTACATACAAATGGGTTGATGCATCCGATTCAGAACTACAGGAGTGTGAATGTGTATTGCGAGGAGACACACACAAACATCTCTGTTTTTGTGTGCAAACAATGGGAATCCAAATAGAGTTATGCAGATGGATTTAACACAACAGGATCTGCATAAATATTTGGCAATTAAGATCACAGCCAATAGGAAGAAAACGTGCCTTGATATGCTTTGAATAGTAAAAAGTCTAAATGAATGCTTCACTGAGAACCCCACCCTCCTCAGAGAGCTCCACCCAGCACCATGCAGCACTGCTCGTGTTCTACAGGAACAGCTACTATAGAACACATTCCACATTCTATAGTCTTCCAGCTTCTTTAGAACACACAGGTACTATTCCAGTTTTTTTTATGGAATTTACTACAGCTTCAACAGAACAGATGCCCTAAAGAACTTGTTACAGATTCCGTAGAACCCCTCACGCCCTATAGAACACGTTGCAGCCTCTATAGAACACATTCCATGCCCTATATACTTGTTCTAGTTGCTATAGAACACATTCTATGTCCCATAGAACACATTGCAGCTTCTATAGAACAGGTTCTATCTTCCACAGATCTTCTCCTGTGTTCATGCCCCATGGCATGCACGGACGTGAGCGTGTGTATGTGTGTGTGTGTTTGTGTGTGTGTGTGTGAAGTGGCGTGTTGCTTTGGTTCCGCGCAAGTGGTGATAACAGAAGCTCACGGTGGTGGTCAGCGCTGGTGGAGGGAGAGAGGGATGAGACAGAGAGAAGAGATGGGTGAAGAATGTCGCGCTGCCCCTTGCACATCTCACTCGCTCAGCAGGCGCGGGAAGAAGCACAGCGATCGCAATCAAACACTTTCAACCAATCAGATCACACACACAGATACATGGCCTCACCGCTCTCAGAGTGTGTAATGACCTAATCGCACGTGTGTGATGATGGGCCTCCTGGCTGGTATGTGCTCTTTGTGCTGGAGTTGAGGGGAGGTCCTCTGCTTTAGGGCACAGTGAGGATGAGGATGAGGATGAGGGGGCGGAGCCAGGCCCCTGTTCGGGGGAGGTGTTTTTTTTCTTCTTCCATGTCAGCGCTCCCACCCTAAAACCTGCCATCACGTCCCAGATTCCTCATATTTGCATAAACTGCCATCTTTAATAATCTTGATCTGCTGCAGGCATTGTGAGGGGCTGTGGTGTGTGTTCGCCAGCATGTGGGTCGCCTCACCACACACACACACACACACACACACACACACACACACACACACACACACACACACACACACACACACACACACAAACGCAGGCGGTGAGGCAGGCAAACAACTTTCTCCCACAGACGCAGGTCTGAGAAAGAATGTGAGGTGTGTTGAATTATCACTAATAGAACTGATTAAACGAAAGCAAGTCACACGCTCTAATCTCTGGGAAATGAACTCTAATGCACTCGTGCTGATTTACAAGGGCAGGAAAGGCAGCTTCCCCAATTCTGCTGTTTCTCATTATCAGCTAATCAAGGGCCAATAGATGAACCTGACGATTCTTTAATTACCATTAGGTCTCTGTCCCTCTGAGGACAAACACAACTGTGGGCTTTAATTAGACAGCTTTCATCCATCACACACACACACACACACACACACACACAGACACACACCACTGTAAAAAAAACAGTGCCTTTGAGTGTGTTTTGTGGTATGTGTGTGTACGTGTGTGAGAAAGACTGATTTATTATTTTATTTTTAATTTATTTATTATTTTATTTAACATATGTAAAAATAAAATATTCATTTCAATATTAATACATCTACATATACTGGACTAAACTGAGAGAGAGAGAGAGAGAGAGAGAGAGAAGAGGGGAGTGGAAACAGAGAGAGGGGACGGGATATAGAGAGAGAGGGGAGTGGATATAGGGAGAGATGGGAGTGGATATAGAGAGAGATGGGAGTGGATATAGAGAGAGAGGGGAGGGAATATATATAGAGAGGGGAGAGGATATAGAGAGAGGGGAGTGGATATAGAGAGAGGGGAGGGAATATAGAGAGAGAGGGGAGTGGATATAGGGAGAGGGGAGTGGATATAGAGAGAGGGGAGGGAATATATATATAGAGAGAGGAGTGGATATAGGTAGAGGGGAGGGGATATAGAGAGAGGGGAGTGGATATAGAGAGAGGGGAGGGAATATACTTTTCCCATGAAAAAGAAAACAGCTGCAGGAATTGAACTGTCACCTTCTGGCAGTCGATAATCCAAACATGGAACTATTCCACCACACGCACACACACACACACACACACACACACACACACACACACACACACACACACACACAGTGGGGGAGAAAGAAAACAACTGGACTCATTTCTACACCAACGTACACACACACACACCCGCTGACTTTAAAAACATGCACATCTCCACCATCTGTGCCCTCTACATGGTCTGTAAAGGTGTCCAATATTCAGCCTGACAGTTCTGAGCTCCCCTCACTGAGAGTGTCCAGAATGCCTCACTGAGAGTGTCCAGAATGCCTCACTGAGAGTGTCCAGAATGCCTCACTGAGAGTGTCCAGCACAAGCTAACTGCACTGACCACATGTGTCATTCGCACTTCCAGAGTGGAGCAGCGTGGTTTAGGAGCTCAAGGGCCCAGCACGCCAGGCCAGCCCAGACGGGTCAGCCCAGACGGGTCAGACAGCGCCGCTCAGACAGCACAGGGCAGGAAAGCGAGCAGACGCACACAACGTTCATGAAGGCACGCACGCGTCTTCAGGGATACGCACCCATCTTCAGGGACACGCACTCGTGTCCTTCAGGCACAGCCATCCGTTGCCTCATCTTTCATCTCTCGGGCTTTGACTAACGTCATGCAGAATTAATAAGATGTCCAGTAAAGCTGGCGTCCTGCTTTCTGTCCAGTCCACTCACTGTTTGTCCAAATTTGTCTTGAGACTTTCCATAATGTTTTGCTTTCTGTTTCTGTTTCTGTCATTTGGAATTTGGACTGAAGCGTGCTTTGAAGGACCTCATATCTCTGTGGCATTTTCAGCGCAGACAGGGAGGAGCAGACGGCTGGCTGACGGGAGAGCGAGATAAGACGGCCGTCTGATATACACTTCCTCCTACCTCGTGTTTCGTTCTATATGTTTATCTCAGAGGGATTTCCTTCAGATCTTCCACTGAAATTTTAATTAAAATTTAATGCATCATGTCCATCTGACAAATTCACTGCTGGTAATAAAGTCTCCTGCGTCCAAATATAGAGTACAGGGACAGACCACCACAGCGGATCACACTATAGAGTACAGGGACAGACCACCACAGCGGATCACACTATAGAGTACAGGGACAGACCACCACAGCGGATCACACTATAGAGTACAGGGACAGACCACCACAGTGGATCACACTATAGAGTACAGGGACAGACCACCACAGTGGATCACACTATAGAGTAGGCTACTGTATAGTGTACTGTGTGGTCTGCACTCTCTTACCCATTGATAAAAAACAGCTTTTTTGTGGATAATATGCCATATGTAGTGTTCTTGACTCAGAAAGTCAGAACTGACCCACACATTGTAATATAGCAGACTCATAGCATCAGAAATCACATGATGTGCCCAACAACAGCACTCAGTAAAGGAGAAGGGAGGAGAGAGGAGGAGAAAGGGAGTGAGGGGTGAGTGGGAGAGAGAGAGAAAGAGAGAGAGAGGGAGGGATGAGAGGGGAGAGAGGAAGGGAGGGTGAGAGAGATGAGAGGGATAGACAGAGAGGGATGAGAGGGGAGAGAGGGATGAGAGAGGGATGGAGGGATGAGAGAAGATGAGAGGGGGGAGAGACAGAGAGAGGGATGAGAGGGAGGAGGAGCGCGAGTGAGGGATGAGAGGGAGGGGGGAGGGAGTGAGGGATGAGAGGGTAGAGAGGGGATGATGTCACATGTTCAGCATGGCTGCTGCAGCCTGGGCACATGATGCTGTCAGCACACACTCAGATCTTTCCTCCATCGCCACGGCGATATCAGCAAACACCCGGCCCCTGGCTGAGTGAAGTTGTCATCAGAGCGTGCGTGCACATGCACACACACACACACACACGCACACGCACACACACACACACGGCTGATGTTTAGAGTACGTCTTCCCTGTGCTGCTACTATCAGACATGTCAAAGGAGTTTTTCTTCTTTGTGGGTCCAGAGGTCTGCAGCTTCAGGCAAGTCTCCATGGGAGTGAGACACTCTCCCTCTCTCCCTCTCTCTGTCTCTCTCTCTCTCTCTCTCCCTCTCTCTCTCCCTCAATTTCAACTCAATTCAATGGTGCTTTACTGGCACGACAATATGTACATATTGTACATATTGTTGTATTGCCAAAGCATAGGATACACAACAATAGTAAAATATAATAAAATAAAGCTATACTGTCATTAGCATTACAATCCCCACCTCTCCTTCCCTCTCTCTCCCTCCTTCCCTCTCTCTCCCTCCTTCTCCCTCTCTCCCTCTACATCTACATACACACGCACACACACACAGCTCTTTTCATTTTTTTTGTCTATGGTCTCGGCAGTGGTTTGTTGGCAGTGGTGTTTCATGTCCCTCCCATGATGAGCCCCTGTTCCTGGACCAGTTAAAGCTGTCGCTCTGGAAAGCACCAGGCCTATCTACAGCTTCACTCTGTACATGGCGTGAAGCACTCGTATACAGAAGTGTAACGCATCCCGATGTAACACAAACGTGTAACGTAAAGCCCCCTGTCGTAAAGCACCTCTACACTAGATCTTCCCAGGAGTGGTGTGAAAGGTTAACACACAGACGCGGCAGCACATCTGTCTGCCGAGAGGAACAGGTGGTTCCAGCTGCCCCACAGCTGCGGAACTGCCCTCCCCTGGGGCAGTGGCAGAAGCCTGCTCCCAGTGGGGGATAATACCAGGGCTACTAACCCTGCAGTCAGATACCCCAGAGTTCATGACACTCTACAGACCTGCTGGGTGGCCGTGTGACCCTCTCAAAGGCAAGTCTTACACACACATTGCAACTAATATTTACTGTTATACTGTTAATACTGTTAATACTTACTCATTTCACTGAACCATAACCAGATGTATTGTTTATTTCCTGTAACATTCAACTCATGTAGCCAAGGCACACCTTAAACCTCCACAGAAAAGTGAATGTAAACCAAACTCTAATCCCAATCCAGTCACAGCCGAGGACTTGATAAGCCATGAACACCACCGCCGAACGCCTCGAAATCAAAGGGGGATACGGTATGAAGTTTTCATGTTAGGGTCCTGATCCCTGGTCCTATGCATCAATCAGAACATACCAGTGAGAGAAGAAACTACTGCAGGCAGCCCAATAGATGTAGTGTAATCTTCCTGTCGCACAATCCCTCTCTCCATCCCTCTCCCTCTCGCCTCTCCATCCTTCTCTTTCTCCCCATTCCTCTCTCTCTCTCCTCTTCCTGTATATGGATTTTTCAGCATCATGGCCAAACCAGACTTCATTCCTCCTGTATTACATTAACCTGTGCGGCGATGAACCTTGCTCTCCAGAGACTGCTGAGAGAGAGAGAGAGACTAGCGCATTACAGCGATATTTCTCCACCACGCGCTAATTACGAGTGGGAACTGTGGCTAACTCCTGGGAATCCTATAGCCACCTACTGCACTGGCAAAAATAATAGTCTCAAATGTTCTTATGAGATACTTTCTAATCTGGAAGTAATTGGAAGGAAACCACTTAACAGCAGCCAGCACAGAAGGGAAAGACAGACGGAACGCAACGGAATGCCACGGAACGTCGCGGAATGCCACGGAATGCCACAAAACGCCGCAGAATGATACCCTGAATAGGTGCTGTCTCAGACTCACACCCACACACACATGCATGCACACACACTCCAACTCGACACAATAGTGTTTATAAACAGCGTGATTTTGAAGTCATACAGCATGAGAGTAGGAAAAACGAAAGCGGATTTCATCTGATTAATCCGATTGGACAACAGAGAAAAGGGGGTGGGGCGCAGTGCTACTGAGGCCGCCACTGGTTATTCTTGGTGGTATGATTTATTTGATGAATCTCAATCAGCTGGAGACCAAGACTAAACTGGCAGCTCTCTCATCACAGTGGGAGACAGATATACCTGCCCTAAGGGCGCTGATGGAGAGCACACAGCCTCTCTGTAGTGGCCCTGAACTCTAGGGGATTACAGAGAGAGACAGACAGGGTGTGGAGAGGATAAAAGGGGAGAGAGAGAGAGATAGAGAGAGATGGGCAGAGTGTGAGGAGGATGAAAGGGAGAGAGACAGAGAGAGAGACAGACAGAGTATGAGGAGGATGAAAGGGAGAGAGACACAGAGAAAGAGAGATACAGACAGACAGATGGAGTGTGAGGTGGATGAAAAGTAGAGAGACAGCATGCAAAGGTTGACATGAGGGAGAGGGAGAAAGAGAGCGAGAGAGTAAGGGATGGTACAACAAATCTAGATGAGAGCTAGGGGCCTAAAACCCCAGAACATGATGATATGCAAGATATGACCATACAAAAATGTGGGCGGGGCCAGGGATTGGGGGCGGGACCGGGGATTGGGGGGCATCCACTCTCCTGTTGAAATCAACGACTCCCTCAACTACTGGCATCCCCCACACTGCCTGTTGCACACCTCCATAACACACCAGCGAAGAAGGAGTGGAGAGAGGAGGGCAATGGGAAATAGAGAGAGTGAGAGTGAGATAGAGAGAGAGACATAGGGAGAGAGACGGAGAATTTGAGGGAGAAAGAATAACTTGGATATCCTTACCTGCGTTGGATGAAGACAAACATGAGGTGAAGCAGAAACATGAAAAAGAAAGAAAAAGATTCAGTTACATTACTGTAGTAGAAGTTAAACTCACAAAACATATTCACACTGTTCAGTCTTCATGGGTTCACATTGTTCATGGGGTCACACTGTTCACTGTTCACTGTTCATGGGTTCACATTGTTCATGGGGTCACACTGTTCATGGGTTCACATTGTTCATGGGGTCACACTGTTCATGGGTTCACACTGTTCATGGGTTCACATTGTTCATGGGGTCACACTGTTCATGGGTTCACTGACAATTTAAAGTGACGCAGAATGACAGGACAAAGTCGCTTTTCCAGACAGACCAACCGCCAGACCAACCAGCTCCTCACACCAGCCGTGTCCATTAAACCACTACGTACAGAAAACAGTGTCACACCCCCCACCGGTGTGTCTGCCTCTGCACTGCACCGTTGCCACGGCCGAGGGCCAACAGTGAAATGGTGGAGAAGCAGGTCAGTGGCCTTCCCAGCGAATGGAGCCGCTAGTGCAGGATCCTTATGAAACACTGCTTCATTTACAGCTGGGTGGCTGACATTACGTCTCCCAGAGGCAGACTGGCCTCTGGTTCCCACTGCTCTTCAAACGAAAGCTTTTAACAGCCACTTTTCAACCTGAAGTGAGTATCGCTTTTTACGGCTCTTCTGCTGCTAATGGCCCCTTTAAACCCGTCAGCTGTCAAAACTGTCCCAATCGGTGCTTTTCATCTGTGTTTGTGTGGCAAAAAAAAAAAGAGGTTTTCACATAATGAAGTCTAAAAATGAAATCCATACATGATATAGAGGGTTTTTTTAAGATAGTGTTGGACTGGCAACAGCCTAAGAGTCTACTGGAGTGGAGGGAGTCACACAGCTTCAGTGAGGTATGGGATTGCAGCCTTGGCAATGCAGGTCTAGGAGAGTCACATGACCTAATGTTCACCCCTCACCTCCAGCAGTGGACCGGGGGGGGGCAAATATTATTTTATAAATGTAATATATAACAATGACTCAGAGTACTATAATGGCATGTGCATAAAAGACTGCACCGTAATGGAGGCCACTGCAGTGATTGCTGGAAGGTGTAAAAAAAAAAATACTAAGAAAATAATAACAACTGCATTTTTGGACTTGAACTAACAAACAAAATCTACAGTACAACCAACCAACTGGCCAAATGATCATTCATAAATAACGGTAGCCAGTATTTATTCCCACAGGGAGAGATGACCCATTCGATTTATTTATGTGTACATTAAAAACGTCCATGTGTTAGAAGAAAATACAGTTGTAGAAAGGAGGGGTCAACTTACTAATGAGCAGTGGAGATAAAGAGGCATTGACCAGAGATATGTGTGTGTGTGTGTGTGTGTGTGTGTAGCGCACTTGTTTGTGACTGTGTTAATAATTGAAAGGCCTGTAGACAGATAATGATTTGCGCTGAGCTGCCCTGCTCCCGCGCTGCTCAAAGGACACGTCTAATGGAGGAACCATTCTGTTTATTAGCCGTGCAAATCCAATAGCTTTAAATATTAAAGCCCTCCTTACACATCGCTCCCAACACCGCTCCCCTATAAACCCACAACGGCAGAAATAATACTGTATTCCACGCATGAAGGCTATGATTACTGTAAACCATGCTAATGGATACCTTTGTGTGTGTGTGTGTGTGTGTGTGTGTGTGTGTGTGTGTGTGTGTGTGTGTGTGTGTGTGTGCGCATGTGTGTGTGTGTGTGTGTGTGTGTGTCCACTTGTCAGTTAGGAATCGCCATTCATGATGTAGGCAGCATTACATTCATAAATAATACGACTGAACACAAACAGAAGTGTCCACAGGAGATGGCACTGTGTGGATTTAAGTATGTTATTCATGGCAGCCCATTGATCCTAGTGGGCGGGATCTGAAGGGAGGGGTGGGGACATGTGGGAGGAGCCTTGAGCACAGTCAAATCGGAGAGAATATTATATTTAAATATTAATTTTAATTTAAAGATCAGTCCGAGAGAAACACCATTTAGAGACCAAAGTCCTCTTGGTCAGCTGGTTGGGAGGCTCACTAACCCTGACCAGCTACAGACCATCCTACTGACATAGACCATCCTACTGACACATACCAGCCTCCCACCAACACTACTTCACCACCAAAGCTAAAACTCAAGATAATGAAACAAAGGAAAAATATCTATGTAGAACATACAGACACAGATCGTAATCAAATACAGGCTCAGTGCCCACTGTCCTGCTGTAGAACAGGGCAGACACACACAGTCCTGCTGTAGAACAGGGCAGACACACAGTCCTGCTGTAGAACAAGGCAGACACAGACAGTCCTGCTGTAGAACAGGGCAGACACACACAGTCCTGCTGTAGAACAGGGCAGACACAGACAGTCCTGCTGCCCAGAGCGGAAAGAATATGTGGTCACTGACATGACACTGACAGGTGGGGAGGTGACAGAGAGGCACTTTACTGTGAAAACTTTAAAAAACAAAATTAAGAACTCACATCAACCTTCAGAGAGACACCGTAAGAGAGACACCATCAGAGAGAGACAGTCAGTGACAACCTCCTCTCTCCTAATTCCTACTTCTCCCATACCCCGCCCACACACACACACACACACGCATACACACCAACCCCTACACACACAGTCCTCTTTGCTAAATGTTTACATATTTATTATTAGCGTGGTTTAAATGTAAACATTTTCAATGCTTTGACAACACTGCGTTATGTACTCTCAAGCCATTTTGACTTGAGGGGAAAAAGATAGATAGAGAGGAAGAGACAGAGGGAGGGAGAGAGAGACAGAGGCAGAGAGAGAAAGGGAGAGAGACACAGATGGAGTGTGATGAAGACGAGCCTATCCTGGTGACTGATTGACGGCTCTCTCAATGGCTGCCGAAAGATTCATCATACTACAGGACGAACACAGCTGAATCTGCGTATAAAGCTGTTATGATCAGAGCCCACCCAGTTCTGACCACACTCACTCACTCTTGTGGTGACTCCCTCACTCCCTGCTACATCCTCTCTCTCCATCTCCTCCTCTCTCCCCCTCTCTCTCCATCTCTCTCACTCTCTTCCCAATAACATTTGCAGTACCTGAATACATTAGCTGTGGTTTGAGTGATGGAAGAGATGGTGTAATGCTACAGTCAGTCAGATGTTGTGCTTACACCAAGCACCTCACAAAACCAAACTCACCACAATATACAATAATGTCTCACTACTCAGACAACTTCCATGAATGTCAACAAATCTCCAAGAACTTTTCCTGAGGTTCATTTCCTCTCTTTGTATCTCTCTCCCTCTCACACACACGCACACACACCGACACCCGACCATAATCCCCACACTCACACCTACACACTCGCACAACCAAAAACAACAAGGTGGAGGTTGCCACAGAGATATGGGAGTGCTGATTATGTACACACCCTTCCCATCGACAATTACAAATGCGCTTCACAAACTCAACTGGAAATACTGAAATGAGCTGATTTCTTTTGTCAGGTGTAGATGAAATACTGAAATAAAACGAACACTTTCATCAGCTGCACATGAAACACTGTGAAGATGAGATTAAAGGTGAGATGAAGGTGTAAGAGACAGAGAGAAGGGGAAAGAGAGAGAGAGGGAGAGAGATAAAGAGAGAGAAAGAGAAAAAAAGGGAGAGAGAGAGAAAGAAAACAAAGGAAAAGAAATCAGAATGGCAGTTAGGTCTGGCTCTCACACTAACTTACAAAGGCAACTTTGGTATGCCCTAATTACCATTTTCAACAGTTTGTATTTAGGCTACACACACACACACACACACACACACACACATATACACACACACCCCCCACATTTAGGCAACTGCAGTCACTTCTTTCCCAATGCGATGCTAATACTGAACAGCGCAGAACTAAATCTGCAGGTGCTGGATGAAGGCCCCTTCAGAGAGAAACCCTGGAGACGTGCAGGAACTCACACGGGTGGAGGTGAGCCGCCCCACACAGCAGTACAGGTGAGAGAGGAGCTGTAGCTGACGTAGCCAGCCTGCTTCACATGACCACTGAGGGTTGTTTTGCCCACTGCCCTCAGATCAGATACATCGGCGTAATCTCACGAAGGGCCAGGGGCATGGGAGACGTCAGAACGGATCCACAAGGCTTCACGTGAACATGCACGCAAGTACATGTGTGTACACACACACTCTAACAGACACACACACATGTACACATGTAACATGCTTTATTTCTCTCAAAAACCAATGCACACATCACAAAAATTTATTAAATATAAAGAGACAGAAAGTGACAGAGAGAGAGAGAGACAGAGAGAGAGAGAGAGAGAAAGAGTACCATTGTATGTATACTATGCTTTGGCAATACAAATGTACATATTTGTCATGCCAATAAAGCACCATTGAATTGAATTGAATTGAATTGAGAGAGAGAGAGGGAGAGAGAGAGCAGTATGTGGCAGGTTAGATGTGTATTAGCTCCGCCCACTGGCCTTGAAAGCCTATAATATTGCAGCTTTGCATTAGCGTCGCTGTGGCATCCGTGCAGTCTGTTCCAGTCTGACAACCCACATATCTGATGATCCACACATCAGTCCACAGTGCCAGTGCGTGTGTGTGTGTGTGTGTGTGTGTGTGTGTGTGTGTGCTGAGGGGCCACTGAGCTGACCATGTGGGGTGAACAGCACAGACACTGGTCTCAG
Organism: Brachyhypopomus occidentalis; assembly: GCA_020368025.1. NCBI lineage: Eukaryota > Metazoa > Chordata > Actinopteri > Gymnotiformes > Hypopomidae > Brachyhypopomus > Brachyhypopomus occidentalis. Next base: position 1,558,514 of record JAGXOD010000011.1, on the reverse strand, counting down.
CTCAGAGAGATGGGGAACCAGTGAGAGAGAGAGAGAGAGAGAGAGAGAGAGAGAGAGAGAGAGAAGGGGTCATAGAGATTTACATGGTAATCTAAGGTTTCAGAGGTTGCAACAAAAAGACATGCTGGCCCTAGACATGCTGGTCCTTGTCAGTCGATGAAGGATTCAGGTAGCATGCCATCATGGAGATAACAGAGTAGTCTGTGTGAACAGAGATAGAGGATGTTCAAAGGTACAGACCCTATTAATGTGTGTGTGTGAGTGAGTGTGCATGTGTGTGTAAACAGCATTAGTCCTGCTAAAGCAACCAGCTCTGCTCCTGTATTTGAGTCTTTGCATTTAATTTTCAAAGATGCCTCAAATTAAAACACACGTCCAGATGCCCATTAGACACTCGACTCTCATCTACACTGTACGCTCATTTACTTTCTGGGTAGTCTGGTGGCCTGGGTCTGGGTCTTGTGGTCAGGGAACTGGTCTTGCGACCAGAGGGTCGTGGGTTTGATTCCCAAGCCTGAGGCCATGACTGAAGTGTGTGTTCTAGGGCTGCCCACCGCTTTGTGTATGTATGTGTACCACAGCCCCCTAGTGATCACTAGTGTGTAGTATCACTGCACAGAAGGGGAAATAAAGAGGACAAATTTGGATTGGTATGAAAATCACAGTTGACAAATATAGCACATTTAATTTCTACTATCATCTTCACACTACATTCTACACTCTATTCTTATACTCTCATCTACACTCTTCTCTTATACGGTCATCTACTCTGCTCTTATTCAAACTCTCATCTACACTCTTATTCAAACTCTCTCCGTCTTTACTCTTCTACACTCTCTTCTCTTCTGTACTCTGAGCTATACTCCAGATTAGTCTTTGTTTGGTTTAATTCTACTGCTGGTCTAATCCGCCATGGTCATGAACAAATCACATTTCTACTGAGGCCACCTTTGCTGTCACTTTAGAACCAGCCCAGTAGCACTGAGAGTAAGGACCGATAAAGGAGGACACCTCCCCTCCTCTCCTGTGATGTCCAACAGTTGGAACTTCAGTGCATTGGACAAATAACAAGCAAAGAAGAAACTGGACTGAACTCGCAGGTTTTGCTGGGGAACGGAGTCTCTCTGTGGAAGTTTCCCACCATACCTGTCATATAATGCCAGAAAGAGTCAGAGAGAGAGAGAGAGAGAGAGAGAAAGAGAGAGAGAGAGAGAGAGAAAGAGAGAGAGAGAGAGAGAGAGAGAAGCAGAAACAGGGAGAGATCTTGAAAGGCAGCAGAGGAGCATACTTGTTTATGAATCCATCTCCTCTGTAAGCACTATTAAGATTGCTCCAACACGTCCCATTAGCCCGGGAGAGACTTGGGGAGAGCAGCACTGATCTATGCTCGTTTCTGGGGGATAAGGAGACACATCTCATCAACATGCATGGCAACAGTGAGCATTGTTCCAAGCTGCTGATCACTTCCAGGAGGAAAGAAAAGAAGTGGTCTACCATGAGAAAGACAAGGAAGCAACAAAACAACAGCCAACAACAACAACAGCAACAACAGCAGCAGCAACAACACCAACAACAGCAGTTACAACAGCAGCAACAACAACACCACCACCCCCAACAGCAGCAACAACAACACCACCACCCCCAACAGCAGCAGCAGCAGTGCTGCGGCCTCTGAAAAGCCCTGCCAGACTGCCAGAGTCCCGGGTCCTCCTGCTCTCTCTCTACTGGTCCTCCACACACACACACACACACATACACTTGAGCCCAGCACACACCACAGCGCACAGGTGGCTCCCGAGTGTGTGTGAGGCAGAGTGAAGAGGTGTGAGATCGGTGTGTATAGTGGGAATGTGTGTGAGGACATATATCTCTGGTTTCACGCTCACAGTGCTGCAGACGTGACTTCACTGAGCAGGAGGGGAATGTCGGCAGGTCGGTGGACACTCAGAGCTACACGCACGACCGTGGAGCTGAAGACAAACAGTGTTTACAGTGTGTAGAGCAAACAGACTGGTCAACAGACGGACTGGTCAACAGACGGACTGGTGAATAGACCTTCAGATTGTTCACTTGTTTCGGGGGCTTCATAATCGGCTTAAAATGGCTGGCGTGAGAAATGCCTGGAGGGAGAAGGTGTTTGTGGTGATGAGAAATGTATTCTTTAGTGCTTCTCGAACAACTGTAAAAAACTAAACAAAGAAACTAGGATTCCAGACTGGAAAGACAATATGATCAGTGCAAAAATGCATGTGTTACAAACACAGACAAATAAATTATGTGGTATGGAAGAATACACATATGAATATGTATAACACACTTGTACACTCTTTCATGCTCATACACCACACACACACACACACACACACACACACACATACACACATTCTACTGATGATGCTATAATGCATAAGTATCTTTTGTCCCTCAAAATGGAAAGGACAAGTGGAAGAAAGGGAGAAGAGTAGAGACACACACACACAATAATGCATGGACACACACACACACACACACACACACACACAAACAAACAGACATTCACACGGACACAAACACACACACACAATTGGACGTTGTCCTTTTGGGACCAGACTGCACTTTGCAGCTGAAGTGGGCATAATGACTTACAAAAATAGTGTAACAGAGTAAAACAGACAAAATACACAAGGCTCTCTCAGTCTGCCCCATCACTTAACAACACCCCCCACACACACCTCCCTCCCTCTCTCTCTCTCTCCCCCATTTCTGTCTTTTTCTCTCTCATTCATCTTTTCATCACATATTAAATGCGACAGCAAAAGAAGAGAAAAACACCCCCCCCGCCCTTCTCCCTAATTCTGTTTGGAAGTTCACTCAGGCCGCGTATGCCTGCGTGCGCCTCCTCTACGGCCCCGTTAATCATCCCTCATCCAATCTGGTGCTGAACATCTGAGACATCCAAAGAAGCAGCAGAGAACTACAGGCTGTGTCCTATCAGGCCATCACACTGGATCACCAGAGTAAAACACACCGATAGGTCATCACCACACTGGATCACCAGAGTAAAACACTCCGATAGGTCATTATCACACTGGATCACCATAGTAAAAAACACAAATAGGTCATCATCACACTGGATCACCATAGTAAAACACAAAGATAGGTCATCACACTGGATCACCATGGTAAAACACAAAGATAGGTCATCACACTGGATCACCATAGTAGAACACGCAGAGAGGGCATCATCACACTGGATCGCCATACTTCATTCACTTTTGAAAGCTAACAGTCACTACTACATTAGCATAATACTTCAACAAAAGTTAATAGCCACCAGATTGTCCTGATCTCATTTGCATACGGATAATGAGTGAGCGCTAGCACACGTTCATCATTAGCATAACAGGGAGCGGGACTAATGGACTGCTTTGACGTAGGAACTTAACTCTGATAGTTTTAGCTGCGTTAGCAGCGTTAGCAGCGTCGATCGATTCTCTTTTGTGTTATTTTAGGTCATATTCACAGATGGTTCTCATTATTCGGTTGGCAAAGAAGAGGGGAGGAGAGAGACAGAGGGAGAGGGAGAAGAAGAGAGATGAACAGAGAGACAGGTATAGCGTGAGAGACAGATGGATGGAGAATCACTTCTATTCTCTGCTGTCAGTGGTAGTCCTGTCCTAAGACCAGCATGCGTTCTGATATGTATCAGGTGTTCACTTCCTGTCCGCGCATTTACCCCACAGCTCCGGAGCTTTGAGGACCCGCACACAACACACCTCTGGAGGAGCTAAATAATATAGATGTATCCACATCTATAAATGCTGGGGGGAGCTGCAGTTCTGCTCACATTCAGAGGAGGAAGGTGTTGATTTACTCAAGGGGGAGAAGACAGGAGAGGGGAGGAGAGGAGAGGGGAGGAGAGGGCAGTAGAGCTCTAAGGGACTGGGTCAGGTCTGCTACCAGTCCATTCACTTCTCTTTCCCTAAGCACACCTGGTGGAAAAGTCATGAACACAACGCCTATCACCACCAGCCCTCACAGGCCAAAGGTCAAACAGCTTGGAGGATTTGAGCACAAGACCTCTGATACAGACAGAGAGAGGAGAGAGGGTAGAGTGAGTAGAGAGATTGTAATTCATATATATATATATATACACTGTATATGTGTGTGTGTATGTGTGAGTGTTTAGTCTATGACAGGCTGCATTAAAGCTCTCGGACTGTGAGGTGCATTTTAGTTGCCATAGAAACCCATTGGCAGGTCACGAGCGTGTGCGTGACATCACTTTAGGTTTCAGTGGTTGTCGCCCAGCTCAGGCTCTTGTGGAGAGGCACTTACACCAGAGGTCCTCTGTCCCTCCAGGATAATGCAGCATTAGAGCCCATAATACAGGACGCCCGGCTCCACACGGCACAGTGAGACCAGTTCACTTCCCATACACGCACAGCCCGTGTGTTCAGCAGGCTCGTTACTCGTGAGACTGCGCCTCACACGTTTCCATTACATCATCATCCTCATCTCCATCTTGGGAACACCATGGCCATTCCTGTCAGTCTTCCCTGTCAGTCATCCCTGTCAGTCGTCCCTGTCAGTCGCCCCTGTCAGTCGGTTAGCGTGCTGCTGTCTGACAGTGGTGCCGAGGTCTCCCTCCCTCTGCACCTCCCGTCACGACGCTGTAGGATGCCTGGCTTCTTGCCTTCAGTTTCTTTGGGTTGTTTTGGTTTCTTTGGGTTATTGTAATTATAGACATTACTTTGTGTTATTAGAGAGATTTTGTTTTAATTAATTGCATTCATTTATTTATTTAACTTTGCTTTAGTAAAAAAAAAAAAATATTCTCCAGGTGCTTCAGTTTATGGAGAAAACCATTCAGTACAGAAGAAATCCCTCACGTTAACCTGTCTAGACGAGGTCTTACTGTTTGGCTGCTTAATAAAAAGACGTTCAACGTACCACATTGTAACCTGAGGGTTGTATCTACAGTCTCAGAGATCTTCACACTGCCTTCTGAATTATTACGATTATCTTTGTCACCTCATGTGGTTTGTTACTGAGTGAGGTTTGTTAGCGAACAAAGTATGTGAGAGTATGTAGTCTGTAGTATGTGTATTATATAAGAAAGGCTTAGGGTTAGGTTTAGTGTTAGGGTTAGTAGTGTGTTAGGGTTAGTAGTGTGTTAGTGAGTGTGGATTGTTAAGGAATGTGTTAGTCAGTAGATAGGGAGTGTAGCGTGTTGGAGAGTTTATTGTGTTAATTTAAATGGTGTAATGCAATGTTTGCTAATACTGCTCCTGGAGGGACAAAATACTGCACCTTGCCATGTGTGTGTGTGTGAGAGAGAGTCATTGCATACAAAGCCAGGGTATGGTCAAGAAAATGAGTGATGTGTTATGAGCCAACACTGATTAATGACGTCTCTGCACTGCATCTAATGGCCATGAACAGCAGAGAGAGAGAAAGAGAGAGAGAGAGAGAGAGAGAGAGAGAGAAAGAGAGAGAGATACCAAAGAGAAAGTATATAAGTATATATATATTGCATTGTCTTGGATTTTATTTTCCTGTTTCTTTATTGATTAGTAATAACTCTGTAAATAACATTTTCTAGTACTCGAACGAATCCAACCTATAATGTCGTCTACAATATTTCTCTTACCTACATTACATTTCCTGTTAACTGCTTTGACAACAATGTGTTTTAGTTCCTTCTTGCCAGTAAAGCATAGTTGAACTTGACCGTGAGAGAGAGAGCGGGAGAGACCTGCTGGGAGTAATATTACAGGTGGCAACAGGTCTGCCGAGTTGCCATGCTCAGTACTCTTCCCCATTTCCTCCTGAAAATTACCGTAAAACCCCTTGCCACACACACACACACACACAGACACGCACGCACATGCACGCACACACACACACACACACACACACATCCGCGCACATGCACACACACATGGCAAAAAAGCAATCGTAGTGTGGTTGGCAACATGTAATTAGATTCTTCTTAAACTTTAAACCTCACCCCCAACTACATTAAAACTGACCCTAAGATTAAGATAGCCACATTAGTCAATTGTGATTTTCACCCCAATCGAAATTTGTCCTCCGCATTTACCCATCTGTGCAGTCAGAACACACACACACACTAATGATCACTAGGGACCCACGACCCTCCGGTCACAAGACTGGTTCCCTAACCACCAGACCATGACTGCCCCATGACTAACCTCTAACCCTAACCCCTAACCCTAATCCCCAACCCTAACCCTAACCCCCAACCCTAACGCAAAACATAACTGCAGCCAAATATCTAATGCCAAAGGGAAAACCAAATAGAATTAAATGGAAAGCCCCAAGAATTCACACACACACACACACACCTCTTTGTAAGGTCTTTACATGTTATGCAGCATGGCCATATTAATTAATAATGTATGTATTACCTTTACTTCTTATATGGACGTGTGTGAGAGAGAAAAAGAACAACAGACATAATGAGAAAGAGAGAGAGGAGAGAGGGGGGAGGAGAGAGAAAGGGAGGGAGAGGGGGAGAGGGAGAGAGAGAGAAAGAGAGAAAGGAGAGAGAGAGGGAGAGAGAAAGAGAGGGAGAGAACAATAAAGAGAATGAGAGAGATTGTTGCCCTAGATGTAGTAATCTTCTCAAAGCCCCGTATTTATCTACAGCTTTCCTCAGTCATTATTAACCTCATTACAGCCAATGCAACCCTAACACACTACTAACCCTAACACTAAACCTAGCCTGACACAAACGAGAGAAGACGGATCACGAGGGCAGAGAGAAAAGAGGAGAAAAAGAGGAGAAATGAAGGAGAAATGAGGGAGAATTGAAGGGAGGGCCAATGAGAATGTGGGACAAGATCATGACCATTAAGCACCATCTTTCAGGTCCTGACACGGTAAAGAGGGAGTGTATGATGTGTCTTGACAAGTGTTAACAGAGACCAAGATGTGAAGTTGCCTTGATGTCTGAACCTCACCATTACGAATAAAGTGCTGAAAATGCACTTGGGTTGAACTGAGTGGCACTGAACCACTGCTGACCCCAGGTGCTTGTCCAGAGGAAGCCTCAGTCACCGAATTGCTGAATCTCCTCGGCTACCGAGTCATTGAATCCCTTTAGTTACCGAATCACTGAATCCCCTCAGCTACCGAATCACTGAATCTCCTCAGGTATGGAATCACAGAATCTCCCCAGGTACCGAATCACTGAATCCCCTCAGCTACCGAGTCACTGAATCTCCTCAGCTATGGAATCACTGAATCCCCTCAGCAACTGAGTCACTGAATCTCCTCAGCTGCTGAATCACTGAATCTCCTCAGTCACTAAATCCCTAAAGTGCATAGAATATGGTCTGTTGTTGCGCCGGTAAAACACTGGTCGTTTTATACGGATCACCAGTACTTGTTTTCGTCTGGGATTGTAGAGTTTTACATTGTGTGTGTTGTAACGGATGACACTGCTTCAAATGGTAAAAGAGATTTGTTGTATTACCTGTCTTTGTCCGAATATTTTTTCCGACATAGTTTGCAGTGGACGCTACTCTGCTCCTTGTCTGACTTTAAGAAGCCAAAGTATCGCCACACATCCGAATTCATCGGACCCTTTTTTTCAACTATTTTCTCCTTTTCATTTAAGTTTTGGACTGTGTTTGTTTGTTCTGTATTGGTGTCGCTCACGTTATGCTGTCCTGCCATTTTCTCTTTCAGTACCACAGCTCGAGTCCTCACGTGCTCGCCTGCAGTAACGAAAATATTAGCACGTGCGCTATGCCGCCGCCACGCCTACATTCAGTGCTGTGTGCTTCAACCAACCCTGAAATGGGTGGCACTCTAGTTCATCCGCTTGATTGGTCTGGGCGGCGCTATTCTCATTGGCTATTCACGTTGTCTGTCAAAACATGGCAGGAATTTAATTTTATCAATTTCTATCGAATGCGTCTTATATTTGTAGCGAGACATCGTTATATCGATATAATTATCGTTATCGTTTTATCGCCCAGTCCTAGCCTCTGATCGTGGTGTCCTGACTCACAACTGGTCACCAACACCCAAAGACAGACATAAAAAACATAACACACACAGCTCAGACAGACAGTTCTAAAGTGGTGTTAAGGTGGATCCATATCTAGATTTAAGGTGAACAACAGAGAACACTGTGCGGTCATATGTGCTGAATCCTTCCACCTTATTCATCTCAGTAGAAGCCCAGCACTCATTCCCTGTGACCGCATTCACACCTACACCCCCCCTTACGAAGTCTCACACCCTTTAGAAGTTCAACCCTCACATTGATAGGAGAGTGCAATTCTTCATTTCCTTTCTTTAGAACATCTGATTATAGAATATAATGGATTTTTGTTTTGTTTTGTTTTTTCTCTCTTCAGACACTTGAAGCACATAGAGACCAATTTTGTTGTGACATTGCTTACACTGCTTACACTGACCTGGTCAGATGAATGGCTGTCTAGTCTAATTTAGTTTGTCAGTCGAGTGGCTGTGTAATCTTATCCAGCTGGTCATTTGAGTGGCTGTCTAATTTAGTTGGTCAGTGGAGTGGTTGTCTAATCTAGTTGGTCAGTGGAGTGGTTGTCTAACCTAGTTGGTCAGTGGAATGGCTGTCTAATCTAATCTACCCGGTCAGTTCAATGGCTGTGTAATCTAATCTAGCTGGTCAGCCAAGTGGCAGTGTAATCTATTCTAGCTGATAAATCAAGTGGCTGTCTAATCCAGCTGGTCAGTTGAGTGTCTGATATTTGTCATGCCCTGCCCCCGCTAATTCATCATGTCTACATCTGGGTTGTTCTCATGTTTCTTGGCCACGCCCCCAGGCGTGGTCTCCCCAGTTGCTGTGAATTAGTTCAGGCTGTGCATGTGTTTAAATAGAGTTAGTTCGGATTATGTGTGTGTTTAAATAGCAGGAGGGTGTAGTTCACCCTTGGGTTCATTGTTAGAGAGAATGTTTGAGAGCTTGTTTAAGGTTCATTGTTTAGGGTATATTGCTTAAGAGATAATGTTAAAGAATCACTGTTTAAGAAATAATGTTTAATAGTCAATGTTTGTTGAGAAGTCTGTGTTTATGGCGTTTTACTGTTTAAGATACATATGTGTTTTGCTTGAGAATTTATCGTGTATAAATTGAGTGAATATTCTCGTGCATTTCTGCAAGCGTTTTCTTGTATGTTCGGTTTATGTTCGGTGTCATGTAGCATTTCTGTGTCTGTAGCATTTCCTGGTTTCGTTTAGTCGTTTGGCTGTTTAGTGCAGTCATGCCTTGTCGTGCTTGTGCTTGTGAAAACCCTCAACACAAAATGCTCTCCTCAGCCAGTGTGTCCACCTCAAGATCACACCACACCCGCAGCGTCACAATATTACCTAAAAAAGTTTCCAGGTTTTTTGATCGTAGACAGTGGTCAAACATTCACCAGGTAGGCATTGCTTTGCCGTTTTTATATTTGAATCTCAAAAGAAAAAAAAAAAGGTTATTGTGAATTCATCACAAACCTCATATGAGTCTGTCACTAAACGCTTGATTCGTTACAGAAACCCATGTCTGGTTGCCATAGCAGCAGGTTCCCTGCTGTTTCTTGGCTAACACGTTAAATGGTATGGTGTGTTCGGTTAAAAAACACGATCAATCAGTCCAGGCTAAACACTTACACTCCAGATGTTTAGCTTGTACTATTACCAGTGGTGAGGGGACCATGAGACCCCTGGATCATCTTAATTAGCGGATTGCAGAAAGGCAGAGGAGAAGATTTCATCTTCCTCCCTCAGAGTCGTCATCTTCCTCCTGTGGCTGTCTGCACATCCATCAGTCAGGGTCACAGTAAGGGGTTAGAGGTTAAGGGTCAGGGTCACAGTTAGGGTTAGAGGTTAGGGGTTAAGGAGCAGCAGACACTCGTTATCCAGACCCGGCACCCGCTTTCCCATTTCACACACAGCGTCCCGTGTTCCAAGAGACACTGGGGCATGATGGTGCGGCGGTGGGGGTGTCATGCAGGCGTCGTGAAACCCATCCAATTTTTCCCCCCATGTGCCCCGACATGCATGAGAGAGAGGAGCCTATGTGAGGCCCGCGTAATCACCACCACCCCTGTTCTTCCCCTTCATCCACCTCCGTCTGTCAGCCTGTCGGTCGTGTCTGTAAACAGCAGGGCCAGGCACCTGTGTGCTTATTCCCTTTATTCAAACGTGTGACAGGGTGGAGTAGTGAACCGCCAGAGTGGCAGAGAGACTGTGTGTGGCATGGTGAGCAAAGCATGTGCAGGTGGGAAAGCACCAGTTAGCACCTGCGGACACTGCACACCTGCGTATACAGCACACCTGTGGACACTGCACACCTGTGGACACTGCACACCTGCATATGCAGCACACCTGTGGACACTGCACACCTGCATATACAGCACACCTGTGGACACTGCACACCTGTGGACACTGCACACCTGCACATGCAGCACACCTGTGGACACTGCACACCTGCATATACAGCACACCTGCGTATGCAGCACACCTGTGGACACTGCACACCTGCGTATGCAGCACACCTGTGGACACTGCACACCTGCACATGCAGCACACCTGTGGACACTGCACACCTGCATATACAGCACACCTGTGGACACTGCACACCTGCACATGCAGCACACCTGTGGACACTGCACACCTGCATATACAGCACACCTGCACATGCAGCACACCCGAGGACAGCTTAACAGGTGAATGCAGCTTACCTACCTCAGCTCATCCCAAGCTGTAAGAGCAGAGAAAGTGTGTTTTCTGTCTATAAACGCTGATGTACATGGAGAAAACAAGGTGTCCACAGGTATCCTAACAAACAGAGGAGGTGAACGCTCACACCAGTCCCGTCTAAAGTGAACAGACGCTCCACAACTTGCCAACAGGCAAGGCTAAAATGCAGAGCACTCAACTTGATTTCATGGGGCTTAAAATGTACCATCAAAGCAACTCAAATTGTGTGTGTGTGTCTAACCCTAACCACAGGTCTCTGTATGAGGAAGAAAAATGTCAGGAATCCTAGAGTGAATCATCAAAAGCTATGTTCAAACCCGGCAAAACCGAAAATATCATAAATATTTGATCCTGCACAGATCTGAGGTGTATTTACAGACCGCTGACCAAGAAAATAGCATCTTTCCTTTTGATTCATATTACTGCTTTGTCGAACTCTGTGAACATTCAGTTCGTTTGGAACTTTTAAACCAGACATACAATCCATCAGAAACTCTAGAGTCTGAAACCTGTCAGGAATACATTTCCTGTTCACTGGGTCGAACCACCTCTACTAAATCTAACAAAATCACACCCGAGCCCAACCCTTTCCATCATGATGGTCTCTCCATTCAACCTCACATATACTAATCAGAAGAACCGAGACGACCCGGCTAGGACTCTGCAGCGGACACTTCTCCATATTCTCAGAAGACCCTGCAATGCACATTTTTATGTTACGTTGTCATGTTTTACTGCGATGGCAATGTTTTAAATTTTCGTTTTATGTTTGTATATAGAAGATGATAAACGAAAGAAACTCAAAGATCTTGATAAAGATTTGATCAGTGAAACAGACCCACACACACACACACGCAAAGATGACACACAATATGAAGAGTGAGGGAATGAGAGAGAGGGAGAGAGAGAGAGAGAGAGAGATATCATTATCAGTTTTATTGTTAGTATTATATTGTTGTTACTATTGCAATTTTTACTATTATTGTTTTTGTTATTATTATCATCTGTTATAGAGATAATGGTGGAAATTATGGTAATAGAAGTTATTACTGCAGTTATAATATTGTTATTACTAACAATGGTAGCAGTTAGGTAACAGCTGGAGAACTGTAGTGTATTCTGTGCCTTTGATAATACAAATGTGAGTATTTGTCATGCCAATAGAGCAGCACTGAATTGAATCAAACTGAAAGAACGAAGAGAGAGAGAAAAAAGAAACAGAGAGAACTAGAGAATGAGAGATAGAGACACAGAGATAGAGATATAGAGATATAAAGATAGATAAAGAATGATAGAGAGAGGTAGAGAGATAGAATGATAGAGAGATAGAGAAAATGAGGATGCCTACCTCTGAGTCCTCATGTCACTACAGTGACAGAGCCAGAAGCGAATTAATAATCACCATGGGAACAAACTCCTTAAAGCCCGCGAGGGTCTCAGAAGGGGTTGGTGGCCCTAAACTTTATGTCAATTCTTATTCGGTCGATGGCAGGTGCACAGAGATGTTCTCATAATCCCCTTGAAAATATGATAGAATCAGCCAGTGAAAATGATTTGGCAAATTACGTTTTTATTAGACACACTTCATTACTCTGTGGAGTTAATACATTAGAGCCATCAAAGGCACTTCCTGTCCTGTCTTCTCATAGCTCCGCCCTTCCGTCCTCCCCCCACGGACATCTCCTCCACAGGTTACCGCCAGTAACCAGGTGACACGTAAAATTGATTGGATGTTTTGACACTGTGTGCACTGCCCGAATGAAGTGGTCTGGAAATTAAACAAATTAATTCTGCATCATAAGTGGCTGGAGAGATGTGTGCATGTGGTGGGTGTGTCCCTATTGGTTAGTGTGACTGAGGGGGGCGGGGTGAGATGGTGCGTTTGGGGAGGTGTAACTCAATCATCACACTGGCCCTAAAGTCAGGGAGAGACAGAGGATGGACAGAAGAGAGAGAGAGAGAGAGACAAAGAAAGACAAAAAAGGAAAAGAAACAGAGGAGGAGAGAGAGATGCAGAGAGGGAAAGAGACAGAAAGAGACCAAAGGGACTAAGAGGGTGACAAAGGCAGAGAGACAGAAGGAGACAGGAGAGTGAGGGAGAGACAGAGGGAGACAGATAGAGAGACAGAGGGAGACAGGAGAGTGATGGAGAGACAGAGGGAGACAAGAGCACGAGGGAGAGACAGAGGGAAACAAAGGGAGAGAGACAGAGGGAGACAGGAGAGTGAGGGAGAGACAGAGGGAGACAAAGTGAGAGAGACAGAGGGAGACGGGAGAACGAGGGAGAGACAGAGCCACTGAGCCTCAAGCATCGTGGTTGAAATTTATTGCGAATAACTGTTCCTGATGCTCCTCCGTTTCAATTTCACACAACACAATCCCACTTCACTGCAGCAAATGTGTCCCTGTCAGCATCGCTTAGAATTCCCCTCCTTCCACTCCACCTGAACACCTCCACCCCACCCTCCACACGCAGAGCTGTTCCCACGGAGATGGAGAGATGATGGGGGCTGAAGCACACGAAAGCAAGTTTGGCAAAAAACTTAGAAATGACAGAGAGAGAGAGAGACAGAGACAGAGAGAGAGAGAGACAGAGAGAGAGAGAAAGACAGAGACAGAGAGTTTTACTCAAAGAACCGTTCATCTAACCTTTGTTTAAGGAAAGATTATAAAGTTAAGAAGATTAAGCTCAAAAGAGAAAGGATCACTATTTCCACCCTAAAAGCAGGGCAGTGAATGACACCAGGTGTCATATGAAACCCTGTCTGAACTGCAAACTGAATGCAACTCCATTTCTAATACTGAGGTGGGAAAAGCCACTGGAACCCAGAGGTTTTTCATTAGGCCTGAGATGATTGGGTGGGGTCTTATTTAAAGGGCCAGCACGTGGCTTGGAGACACCTCTGCTTTGCAGTGCTGGTCTGGCCTCAGTGAAGGCAGTGGTTGACGGGATTAGGCAGATCGTTTGGTTAAAGAATTATTAAGAGCGTTTACCAGCCAAATAAAGGTGCCCTCTTCTGTCCCATGATGCCAGCTGTGTAACAGACCCTTCTCTATGCTGCCTGTTTCCTTAAATGGCATGTCACGTTCTTGAAGGTTTGGAGAACTGCTCTGGACTCGCGAGGACCATGCTGAGACTCAGGCCTGACGTCAGCACTGGATTATGAGCACTACCTCAAACAAACGACGCTCAGACTGCAAGGTCTGCTTACTGGAAAATTTACTTCACAGGTTTATTTCCTAAACAACAACAACAACGGCCATATCCCCCTGATTGGTCTCCAGTCTGACAGCCTTTCCTGACGGTCTGAGGTGATGAAGCCGTGTCCCCCAGCACCAAGGATTTTATTTAAGCCTGGAAATTTAGCAGGAATCTAGCAGGAAAAGGGAAATTTGATTCAGGCTTAACAGAGGGAACAAAAACGGCATGGCAGAGCCGCAGAGGATTCAGATGTATCGAAATATGCAAAGTACAGCTAACTGCAATCAGTCAAAACATAATCACAATCATCATAGTCAGACAAAACACAATGAACAATACAAAGTTCTTGGCTTTTTACTTTACCGAAAAAAAAAGAAAACTCGACAAGACCATGAAATAAAAGTAACTGCTTTTGAAATTATGCACATCGCCGTTAGAGATCCCCACACATCCAAATGAACGCTGAGCCCGAGCGGAACAGGCTGCGGTGCCTAAAGCACACCTGTACTGCAGGTGTCGGAGCGGTGGGTCCTGAACCCCCTACGCTTTCTCCCGCACAGGAGGCGTAATGAAGGCGAAGCTGGCTGTGTGCAGACTGCAGTGTGTATCTGTGTGTAGACTGCAGTGTGTATCTGTGTGTATCTGTGTGCAGACTGCGGTGGGTATCTGTGTGTAGACTGCGGTGTGTATCTGTGTGCAGACTGTGGTCGGTATCTGTGTGCAGACTGTGGTCGGTATCTGTGTGCAGACTGTGGTCGGTATCTGTGTGCAGACTGCGGTGGGTATCTGTGTGTAGACTGCGGTGGGTATCTGTGTGCAGACTGTGGTCGGTATCTGTGTGCAGACTGTGGTCGGTATCTGTGTCACACAGGTGTGATCAGACTGGCACAGCTCCAGGTATGTGACATCAGTACAATGAGGTAATTAAAGCACAGGACTGGCCAAGGGAATCTGCACACGCCAAGGCTGGAATTACCGTGACCCATTAATGAACGTGCTTGTGTACTTCTGAACCAATCAGAAACAGAGATCTTAAAAACCCATCAAGTGTCATCACTGCTTACTACTGACTTCTGAGTTTAATACTGATTTTGTGTCTCTACTACACTGCATGTTACGTAATTCTCTAACACAGTGCACTGAATTGTTTTATGTTGTAAGTCTGAGCTGTGGTTGAATCGTTTCAGTGGATCAGTCACTGAGCAGCTATTCAGTACATCTGAGTGTTAGACATGTGAGCACAGAAGCAGATGTGCGTGTGCATGTTTGTGCGTGCATGTGTGTGTATGTGTGTGTGTGTGTGTGTGTGTGTGCATGTGTGTGTGTGTGCATATGTGTGTGTGTTCCTCCATTTTTACAATCCTGCCTCAATTCCTGAAGGTCTTTGTCTCGGTTGTGTCAGGTCTTTGTTCTTTAGTCCGGTCCACCTGACTAACTCACCTGAACCTACCAATAAGAACCTTGAACATCTGCCACAGGTGAGAGTTTCAGTAGGATACAAAATGTGGACAGATCGGCAGGTAACAGAAGCAGGTAGAGGTGGGAGAGAGACACTTTGAACACAAAGATCCGGTACTGCTGAATGACACAGAGGACAGAGACAGAGAGAGAGAGACAGAGAGAAGTGTGGTGGTGGGGTGGGCAGGTGTCGGTCCAGACAGCTGGAGTTACTTGGAAACTTTGCTGTCTGGAAGGACACCTTTGTCTCCATTATTGTATTACTTATACTCTCCATTATTGTATTACGTTTCAGCAAAGTGAGCTCATAGTTGGCTCCTGTCCAGAGCCCACCGTGACCCACCCTGACCCAGGCAGGAAACTAACGGACATGACGTGTCAGACGTGACGTGTCAGACGTGACGTGTCAGACGTGAGCGTCTGTGTCCACACGTCACGCTGGGAATATGACGAGGGGAACACTCAGTTCAAAAGACTACTGTCATGGCCATATTTAGTTACAGCACTGCCAAAGTGAAATCCATCACAGTTACTTATTCATAAAACATATTAACGTGCTCACAGTGTCACATGGAGTAGAGTGATATTAATTTAAAAACTAAGAGCTGAAAATGGGGAATTAAAGTTATGACTGAAATAGAAAGGCAATAGGCAGTATATAGCAGATAAAATAGGTATAATATAATAAAATCTCCCTCCATCTCTCTCTCTCTCTGTCTCTTTTCCTTTTTTGTCTCTCTCTCTCTCTCTCTCTCTCTCTCAATTCAATTCAATTCAATGGTGCTTTATTGGCATGACAAATATGTACATTTGTATTGCCAAAGCATAGGATACATACAATGGTAAAATATAATAAACATAGTAAAGTAGAATAAAAAAAATCAAGTAAAATAATGACTGTTATTACAATTACATTACCCACCACTGCTTCCATAATTGATATCTATAATAATATTTATGATAATAATAGTAGTAAGAGTATTAATAATAACCATAATAATAACATTAATAATAGTAGGGGTAAAGATCAGATCAACAACAACAATTAGAGCAACAACAATTAGAGCAACAACAATAATGTAATTAATGACAATAACAACAATAACAATAACCAACAACGATTTTTAGAAAAGCTGGTATCTAGAATTTTCACCCACTGTCCCTCAAAGTGTGACAGGAGGAACATACAGCCCTGCTAGGGTGCTGATCTCTCCATGTTCACCAAGAACATACGGCAGCTTCTCTTTTTCAGGGAGACTTTGAAATTCAGGGAATATTTTACTAATTTTGCTATAGAATCTAGATCTAATATGGTTATATTTGGTGCATTCAGTCAGGAAGTGCAGCTCTGTCTCGACCTTATTGTCCTGGCACTGCTGGCAGAGTCTCTGCTCTTTGGGAAGCCAGCACTGTTGGTGTCTGCCCATTTCTATGGCCAGGTGATGGGCGCTGAGTCTGTACTTCGTCAGTGTGGACCTCAGTTTTGGATCAGTCAGCGTGCTTAGGTATTCTGCCATGCTGTACTGTCGATTTAGGGCCAAATAACATTCCATTTTACTTTGTGCTTTTGATTGAGTGTCCCAGTAAGTTAAATAGTTTTGTTTGAGTTGTTTTGTGATTTGGGTGGTTCTGATTGGTTTTGTTGTCTCTCTCTCTCTCTCTCTCTCTCTCTTTCTCTCTCTCTCCCTCCCTCCCTCTCTCTCTCTCTCTCTCTCCGCATCTCTCACTCTCTCTGCATTCTTAAGACTTCCCTTCCCAGTCTTGCCACTTCACACACAGATGACAGACCTAACCCTCCTCCATGACACCCCGCCCCTCCCCCCGCTGGTCAGATGGGGTTACTGCCAAGTCGCTGCCCTTTGACCTCAAGTCGAACGGGACGCAAGGTGGCATTTCCCCACCTGCACGGAAGGCAAACCTGCTGACCTGCTCACCGCCAAGTCACCTGGCAGCTTAGGCGCAAACTAATTATGGGAAGTGTAGTCTTTGACATCCTGCACTTAATGATGTGTCAAAGCTCAGGAGTGCGGAGAGTGGCCAAAGCAGGTGGGACGTCTGTAGGAGAATGTCCTCCAGATGGTCTGCAGGTGAAGACATGTCCCGCACTTATGAAGGACATCCAGTGGAGGACGCCTTCAGTCATACGGCAATCGAAATTAATTTGAGCACAGTTAAACGTTGGGTAAGGTGACCGCACGATGGCCGTCAGGGTGCGTAACGATCAGACAGAGAGATGACTCGCAAAGCCAAAGGCACAATCACTGCCTGTCATGCGATTTCTGGTTCTAGGACTCTCTTTAAAACCCGTCGAGGTCCGCTACGTGACATCAGAGAGACACGGACGACATTTGAAGACGCTGTCTAGAAGAAGCTCCTCAGTTTGGGAAGGGTCCATTCTTCACTCTACCCCACGTGTCATCTCGCCATCTTCTTTGAAACACAGATCTCTGGTGAATCCACAATGCGCACAGCACACACACAGCACACACTGCACATAACGCTTATCCAACCAGCCGACTGAAGACACAGATTTCGGTGGGGGGAGGGGGAGGGACGGACAGACAGACACACAGAGTGAGAGAGATGTGGGAGGTTTTCTACATACAGCCTGTATTGACTGACAGGCAAAGAGCAGACCGGACAAATAACACCGTGGACAAATGGCCCTGACATTTACGGGCTGCTGTGGTTGGGCAGAAGACTCGACGAGAGTGAGTGTGTGTTCCCTTCCACTCTCCAAAGTCCATTCACACTTTCCCCAAGATTCTCTGCAAGCGTTCCACAAATTATCGCTGTGTCCACGGGGCAACGCGGTTCTGGACGCGTTCCACGGGAAAGCATGCAGTAAACTCAGAACAGTGTCCTCAGCGGTCAATAAATACTGCCGCTAGAGCACATTGGGAGGGGTGTGTTCCTGCTCCCATCAACACACTGGCGTACACTGTAATAAGACAAAACGATGCAGTGTAAGCGTGTGTCCTGGGGGTAGTACCCAGCTGTGTGTCCCTACGATGCTGTCAGCCAAACAATCCAGGTCCCTCTAAGTCCCTACAAGGCAGTGTGTGTAGCCAATCACAGAACTCCTAATCATCCAGCTTCTTGTTCCTCCCCATGCCACATGCACATGTATAATATCACTACGTTCTTTATGTATGGACATACAGTTCTGATGGTGTAAAAGTGGTTGGAAAAGGCCCTGCAGATTCACCCCACGGCCAGTTGTGCTACAGTACCACACTATCCAGCCCTTGTACCATAAACAGTGAGAAATAAGTCTTCAGTGTCAGGAACCTATTTCCAGTCTGGCAAAGTCAAAGAGTACAACTCAGTCCGGTCTCTCCTTCTCTACCTCCCCCCTCTCCCTCTGTCCACCTGTACCTGACGGCCTGCTAGTTAAATGTGGAAGGTGCACGTCCTAAATATAACCCCGGAGATAAATGAGCCCCTCACGTTACCTCTGGAGTCCAGGCATGGTGACCCTATTATGGGCTACTCAGGCCCTGATTCCCCCCAACACACACACACACACACACAGAAAATGGGTTCTTTGCTGTTATGCGTCTACAATCTACAAGTATAAAGCAAAAACAAGCAGCATTACACACAGTGTTGTGAAACATATTAGTTAGAGTAAGACAGAAAGAAGTATAGTAACTGGAGTGGAATACACAGAGTATGCAAGAGTACCACAGTATGTAGGTCACACACACAAATTCTCTGCCACACACTCATTTAGCAATTCTAAAACACACTTCTGGAAAAACACTAAACACTAAAGGAAATACATGAATAAACAAACACCATATCGACATTTCCTATTTTAGTCATTCAATCCAGAAAAGGTTTTGGAAGACACTGCCATGCAAATGTAGTTCCCATGCACCAGTACCCCAAATACAGTCCCCACAGCTGAGGACAATGTCTCTGATAATACCAGGTCTCTGATGAAGCCAATATCAGACAGAGAAGAGGATGAAGAAGAGAATGAGGAAGAGGATGAACAACCATAACAGATCCGGACCACTTTTGTCCCCATGAGTTGAGATTCGGGAGGCTGGGAAGAGGGCCAGCCTAATCTCACTGTAGCAAGCATCATCCAGACACGAACTGTGTATACTACACTACTGAACTCACAGGACAGAACTGTGTACACTACACTACTGAACTCACAGGACTGAATTGTGTACACTACACTACTGAACTCACAGGACAGAACAGTGTACACTACACTACTGAACTCACAGGACTGAATTGTGTATACTACACTACTGAACTCACAGGACTGAATTGTGTACACTACACTACTGAACTCACAGGACTGAACTGCGTATACTACTACGTATACTGAGCTTATCTGCACAGAGTTGTCTCCTGAGGAGACTTCATGAAGCAGCTCTACAGACGTTTCAGCACAGCTCTGACAGAGTGAAATAACCATGCTGTGAGTATGTGAGAGTATGCGTGAGTATGTGTGAGTATGCTACACCACCAGGTACTGCAGTCCGGTGTCCTGTGCCTGTTTCATACAGTTATATAGTCCTGTAATGAGTGATGGAGCTAGATGGTGGGACACATGTTCTTTAACATTGAAGCTTCAACCTTCTTAAAGCAGGACACAGGGAAGGAACATACACTGAAAGCAACAGGCATATTAAAATAAGTACAAACACACACACACACACACACACACAAACATTGCCCTTTTAATTTGTGTTTTATGTTATGGTAAATGTACTGAATATGCATAAATAATCTGCATATTTGTGAAAATACATGTACATAAATACCATGACAACCTTTTTTTAAGCAGACTGCTCTGCCTTTAGGGCAGACTGCTCTGCCTTTAGGGCAGACTGCTCTGCCTTTACGGCAGACTGCTGTAACAATGACATCTCAAAAGCACAAGCCAGGAGTGTTTTCCATTTTATTTCATGCGGGTAGTGTGTAGAAAAAGATGTTCATTTGATATTTGTGGGTAGAGTTTGGATACAAAAGATGTTCGTTTGATATCTGGGGGAGAGTTTGGATACAAAAGATGTTTGTTTGATATTTGTGAGTTTGGATAGAAAAATGGCATTTTGGCAAAACTATGAGACATTTTTCATGTTGCGTGTTTGTGGCTTTGGCTGCTGTGTAAGTTTAGACAAAAGGAGACATAGTTTCAGAAACTGAATACATAAAGATCAATCAGTGGAGTCCTGCTTGTATCAGAATTAGCCAGAGTGGGAACTGTTTCTATGTGAACTCAGCAAATACAGCAAATCAGAATCACTTCATATGTGAACATGATGAAACTGATCATATTTGGACTCGTCTTCATGATGGACAGGGTGGAGTTTTGTTGTCATTTGTCATCTAAATTTGTAAAAAAAAAATAAAAAAAAAATAAATATAGATAAATAAATAGACAAAATAATTTAAAAAATGATTACACATGGTCCACACGTGCAGCCGTCTTTAGGTCAGAGTTACACCACAGTGCTTATGGATGAGTACACAGAGCTACAGCAACGCAAGCTACACAAACTGATGGTGTTAAAGAAGAGTGAGAGTCTCCAGAAAGAGAGGAAAGTAGGGCTACTTTATTAAAGCACAGGTACCTTATTAAAGCACAGATACTTTATTAAACCACAGGTACTTGAGGAGAGTACTTAAGGCCAGTAATGTGCTACATGCACTTTGTTCCTGTCCAGCACGGCCTGTGAGCTCCAGGCTAAGTCACTCCGCTCCAGAGAGAGGAGCTCCGTGGTGTCAGGTGATACCAGGAAGAACACCAACAGGCAGAATACAGGGAGGTCATGCTGTGTGTGTGTGTGTGTGTATAGATGAGGGGAAGGGTCAAACAGGTTAATACAGTATTGATGATCAGTGTTTAAGTGTGAAAGTAGTTTTAGCTTTGCTAATCATGTCTGTGTGAGTGTGTGTGGGCGAGAACTATTCCAGAATATAAACCCACCATTCCAGAACATAAGACCTCATTTCCAGGATATAATCCCACCATTCCAGAATATAAACCCACCATTCCAGGATATAAGACCACCATTCCAGGATATAAGCCCACCGTTCCAGAACATAAACCCACCATTCCAGAATAGAAGCCCACTATTCCAGATTGCTCAAGTGGGAGTTCTGCCAGTTCTTCGTTCTCCCTCGACTCTCCTCACAGTCCGACTGCGTGGGCATATGGCGGAGAAACGCACGAATGAAACAGAGAATAAGCAGTGGGGGAGGAGGAAGAGGAAGTGTAACTGAGGAAGGACTAAAGTTGGAGGAAAGAGAGAGAGAGAGTTTCTGTACGCTCTGATAACTCAAATGCAAAGCGCACTGAAATGTCGGGTGGGTATAAACAGAAGGAAACAGACTAGAGCCACCATCCATGAACAAGGAGAATAAGGAAAGGAGAAGGTGTGGATCCGAGAGCGAGAAAACAGATTGAGTGTGTCAGTAAAACAGACACGGAGCAGATGGAGATTTCACGATGGGCAGTCTTGCTTTTCTCTGCTGTTTATCTTTCCTTTTAGTTCCGCCATGTTGAGTACGCAGGTTTCTCACGTGGTCACCAGCTCCTCTTCCACGCCAACTTCACGCTCCACAGTTGGATTCAAACACAACAGCTCTCGTCCGCCGTTTGAGTCCAGATGCACAGAGTTAGACCTCAGTGAAGCTGGAGGAGGTTCAGTCTTATCAGGTGGCGTGTGTTGCCGCAAGCAGGATATGTGGTCAGACGAGGCTCCGCAACACACCCCTGTCCATCAACACCTTAACACTACCACGCATCTCTCTACTTCACCTACATGCACACATACTGGGAGGAGCCGAATCCCATTCTTCATTCCTGCTACTTACTTGGCAAATTAGTTTCAGTGTAGCCAGTGAATAATTCACATTAGTTACTGAATAATATAGGTTAAGATTAATAACTACATAATAAGCCTGGACCTTTAAAGGTTCAGGCTTTAAGGACTTCACAGGAGTTCACAGGAATATGGGGCATGTAAGCTCTTGTGGTGCGAGCTTCTAGAATCTGCACCGTGGTTCTAGAACGTTGCATCATCAGAGGGATGTTCCAAATCCCAGTGGGAGAGAGCAGGGATTAAGAGGTTAAAATGGAAAGCAAAATGTAAGTAGAGGGCCAGTATGGACAATGAGTGGCAGGTGAGTGGCAGGGTACGTCACGGGTGGCTGAGGGACCTCAGCAGACAGCAGAGCGTGGAAACCACAGTCAGCACAGACAGAAGAGGAAGCCATTAAAATCCAGCAGCTTTAGCTATTGCAATAAATATTAAGGTTTCAGTTCAAATAATGCACACATGCACACACTCTCTCTCAAACATGCATGCACACACACTCACACTCAGTTTCACACTCACACACTCTCACGCACACACACCACATATGCCCTGCCACGGTGTTTTAGCTAGGGTAGTTCTTTTAGCGGATTCCCATAGTGCCATTCTCCTCCTGCGGCCACAGAGAATGACTCAGCAAAAAGCAGCTGGATCATAGCATGACTCAGCAAAAAGTGGCCAGAAACAATACTGCCACGTCTCTTCTCACAGCGACAGTGACCCTGCACGCCACTGCCAGGTGAGGCCAGCGATAAATCACATGATGTCAGCAATCAATCAATCACATGTCAGTAATCAATAAATAACATGTCAGTAATTAATCACATCACCAATCAAATTTAACACAAAAACACACAAGCTATATCTAAATATGAACTGACGCTATATTCAGTGATGTTATAATCAGTGATGAAAGCCAGACCAGTTCCACCCTGAGCAGTGTGCTGCTCACCTGCCGTTAACAGTCACGCTTCCCCTCTCCTTTGTTTATAAACACAAACACAAACAACCAGCGTGTCCTACAACACCCACACAAATGACACAGATACAGCTGAACTTTAAAAAATGAAAATATCACTAAACTTCTCAAAAACCAGTTGCTATGGACACCCTGGGTCAGATTTATAAAACCTGATAGTAAATATGCTACACCATGCACAAAGTCAATATTTTATCCCTATGGATACAGTTTCTGTGGCAATAATTAGTGCACCAGTGTGAACTTAACACTGTGGTAAATTCGCTTGTGCCCAAGGTGAAAGCCAATCAAAAGCAAAATGTAGATGAGGCCATACATATTAAACACCCCCACCAAGAGACAGATGACTGACTAATCCCAGTCATGAAGCCAGTGGTACTGAAAAATGCTGGTTGCATAAATATAGAACATATTTGTAACTTTAAGTAAGTTGCGTCTTCTAAATCATGGCAGAGCAGCAAAACTGTCTCCCCTCCATCTTGATCTGTTTATCTTGCTCTGTGACGCCTATATTTGCATTTCTCATGGCAAACGTTCGTGGCATTGTGAGATCTTCTTTATTTAATCAATTTAATTGTGTTATTTGTATGGTGAAGCAACCTCAGATTTGAGAAAGGTGTTATATTAATCAACATTCAACATATTTTTGTTAGAGCTATTATTACTTTTAATTATTATTACTTTTAAGAGACCAACCAAACGTAGGCGTGATCCCGGCCTGAACACAGCAGAACACAGGAACCAGCACATCTCAGATGCTCTGCGTCAGTCCTCTCTGCCCCACAGCGCCTGGGTGGAAAAAAGCTCGCCACAGTCACACCGAGGCCATGAAGCACAGCACACCGACACCCCCGACGTGGGCAAACACGCGCGTCTCCTTCCCTGTCCTGCCTGCACGTCATTAAATATTCAGCGCAACATCTTTGTAGGCCATCGTTAATTAGTGCAGCAGCAGTGGGCTCTGGTGGAATTACCTATGACATCGTTCATCTGCATGCATATTAAGCACTGAGCCCGACCGACGCCGCTCTGATCAGATCAGGCTCGATATGTTCCGTTTTCATTGTCTGCCGTTCATCTTCCTCTCTCTCTCTCTCTCTCTCTTATTGTTGAAGACGGCAATCGCGCATGCTAAGTGCTTATTAAGATTTCATGTATTCTGTGTTTAGTTTTACAACCTTTAGAAGCAGAGTGAACACGTCTAAATACAGCGTCTTCATCCCCACGTCAATTATCCTCTACAATCTACCAGCACCTCACTCTCTCCGCAATCACCAATATAAGCCAAACTAAATGAACACAACGCTCTTCTTCAAGACGTCAAGGCTTCTGAAACACACTTTAACGAGTGCTGTTCCTGCTTCTCTCGTTTCTGCTTATGACTCATGATAAATAATAAAAGGACGGATACAGAACTTCTACAACAACGCTAAAGAATTTCAAACAGATCCATGATTCACTTCCTGTCGATGTTTCCATTTCTCTGAAAGTTCCCAATACACTCCCTTATGTACTCTGTATGTATGTATGAATGTGCGTATGTGTGTGTGTGTATGTGTGTGCGTGTGTGTAGGAACAGGGGGCTGTGGGGCTGTAAGCTCAGCTGAGTGCTGCACACTTGAATCACTTCAGGACTTTGGCCAAACGCACCACTGTGAAATCTACTCAAATCGTCCCTGGCACTGCAAAATGTGTATCTGATGGGTCATTGAACTGTAAATATGCACACACACACACACACATGGTATCTCATCCAATGAACAACAGATGTATTTGTGTGTGTGTGTCTGTGTGTGTAAATAAGAGAGAGTGAGAGTGTGAGAGAGAGAGAGTGATAGAAGAGAGAGATAGAGATAGAGACAGAGAAAGAGAGAGAGAGTGCATTAAGGGGATCACATGCGGTTGAATGCAAACACGATGGCCTAATGGACTGAGCTAATAGTCGGTGTGCTGCCTGTACTCACATGCCACACTGCCAGAAACACAATTTCTTCCAATTGACCTCCTCACCACCCCCACCATCAGCCTCCATCAGCAAGCACACTCGCCAAGAATACTGAGCAGCAACTAACCAGGAGAACACACATACACACACACACACACACACAGATCGGAGCATCACAGCGACGCCTCCACACACACACACAGATCAGAGCATCACAACAACACCCCTCCCACACACACACACACACACACAGATCAGAGCATCACAGCTATGCCCACACACAAACGCACAGCCATAAACGGGGGGGGGCAGAGAGAGAATTAGGAGCTCTACAATCCAAACAGAATCAAGGATCAGACTAAACTCACTAACACAATGAAAGAAAACTGGATTACATATGAAATGAATCATATTCGTCAGTCAGGGAGACATGAGCAGACAGACACCCAGCACGATGGAGCTCACCCATACCACACACACTACCCAAGATCAGTCAAAGCACAACCACACTCTTTAGAATCAATAAATCAGTCAGCTCTGGGATCAGCCAACAGTGACATCATTATCAGATCGTTATATTCATATTAGGGTCATTATTGTTATTATATTGTTACCATGATCAGATTGTCTGAGTTGATGTCCAGCAGGAGCCATGTGCAGGGGCCTCAGGGGCCCACAGTAGGCTCTGCTAGTCACAGCAGAGCTGACCAGAACAGGAGGATTGAACAAAAACTAAAAAAAACTAACCAGCCAGGCTGTAGAAGACTTACCTAGTTCCTCTCTCTCCTCTCCCCTCTCTCTCTCTCTCTCTCTCTCTCTCTCTCCTCTCCTCTCCTCTCCGTACAGTGTGCCGCGAAGGGACCTTTTCTCACTCACACACACATGCGTGTGCTTTTCTCACTCGCACACACACACCTCCTCACACACACCCCTTCTCTAGTGCCTGACTGACTCTGAACCCTAACTCACCCCTCTGTTCTCATGGCTCCTAAACCAAAGCTATAACACGCAGGTATAACTCACATGAGTAAATTACAGGTGGCGTTTTGAACTTTTACCATTTAGTCATTATTCCATTTCAATCCCATCATGCCGGAACTCGCTGCCTTAACAGCAAAATCCCATCAGCTCGCCCCTCCCCCACCTGTCACGCGTGTGCTGGCATAACCCGTCCTCACACACACCGCTAACAGGCCGGGAGGAGCCTCCACTCCACACACTGCTGCAGAAGATGTCAGAAGGTCCATGACAGGCTTTTCTCTTTCCCTTTTTTTTTTTTATTTAATCTGTTGGGCGGACAGGTTCTTTTTCGGGTCCTCTGACTTACGGTAGCCGTGACATTTTTCACAGTTCTGACAGCAGGCTGGTTAAACGTGAGTTAGAAGAGGAGTGGCCACTCACGTGAGAGGACCATGCGCTGGCCCTGGAAACCAACTCGTTACTTCCACTGGGATTATAAACTTCAGATGGTTTTGCTTAATCTCATAATGAGTGCGTGCTGATTATAAAGACTCAAGCCAGCAGCACACACACCTACACACACACATTTAAACTCTGTGACATCACTCTGGGCTGCTTCAGCCTCTTTTTCCAGTCCTGGGGCTCTTGGGCTGATCATGCTGGCTGTCACAATAACCCCCCAGACCTAGCACCCTACAGCCCTGCCTCTCCCCCCCCCCCTCAGAAAGGTGAGTTAATTCATAGCTCAAAGGACCACTCACAAACCCAACTTTTTCCCCATCACCAATAGCCCCACTGTAGGAGAGAGAGAGAGAGAGAGAGAGAGAGAGGAGAGGCAGACAGAGGGGTCATATGAGCTGATATGGTGAGCTGTAGGGAGAGTGTAGAAGGGGATTGAAGAGAACAGGATGATAGTAAACAGAGACAGGAGACAGGAACCTCAGTCAAGCATATCAGTCAAAACAGCGACCCGATTCCCACGGACACGGCCACACAGAACTAGGTATATACCTTATACCTCAGGACGCGAGATCTTTCATAACAGTCTTAAGATGACTGTTGTGAGGATGGCAGTTAGAACACACATGATGATGGCAGAGTCATTTTCATCTTCCTTGAACTGGATCTATATTACAAGTCAAATTCTTAAAATGTTTGTGAGTGTGTATTTCTCACATCATATTTCTCCATCCCAGCCCAAAACTAGCGCATCACTACCATCCCAGTACCAGGCCACACCAGTACAAGCCCATACCAGTGCCAGCCCAAAGCTGACCTGCTCCATTCCTCCTCGGCTAAGAGACGCTGGATCATAGACTGACACACTGTCCCACTGTCACTTTGTTCACTGCTGTCTCCACTCTGCACGTGCTGAGAACACCAAACTAACACAGACTACTGAGAGAGAGTGAGTGAATGTGAGTGAGTGAGAGAGAGAGAGAGAGATGGGGAAGGAGAGACGGAATCAGAAAAAGAGAGTGAGAGAGAGCAGAGTGAGAGAGAGAGAGAGAAAGAGTGAGTGAGTGATAGGGGAAGGAAAGAAAGAGAGAGAGAGAGAGAGAGAGAGAGAGAGAGAGAGAGAGAGAGGCTTCAAGATAAAGTCTTCTGGACCTGGTGGTGTCCTAGATGAAATTCTAAAATATAGGAGTTTACGTTTTTAAATATACAAGTTCAAATATGAGGTGGCCATTGTAGAACTCCTCAGTCAGGTTTCATTTTGAGTGGACATTACTTCTCTGACATCAGGAATTGTGCACTCCAATATTTAAAACCAGAGATATATTTGAGTCTTACTGAGGCACTCGTTTTAATAACAGTCTGGGGAAGATTCTGTGCTCCATCTTAAATTCAAGATTTTAATAGTTCCTTATTAAGCACAATCCCTTGAGTCAAAATCAGATTGGATTTTTACCAAATTACTGCACCACTGAACATATTTACACCCTACACACCCTAATTGAAAAACATGTCACCCAAAATAACAACCAAATATTTGCATGCTTCACTGATTACAAAAGTATTTTTTTATTTCTTGAAAGTGATGTAGGGAGTTAAACATGGGACCACATATGACCTCATATGACCTAATTAAAGAATGCATACAAGAGACAAGTGTGGTGCAAGAGAGGGGTGTAAGTGGTATAAGTGTGTGGTATAAGTGTGGTGTAGGTGTGTGGTATAAGTGTGGTGTAAGTGCAGTGTAGGTGTGTGGTGTACGTGTATGGTGTAAGTGGGGTGT
The DNA here is from genome assembly GCA_020368025.1 of Brachyhypopomus occidentalis. Classification (NCBI taxonomy): domain Eukaryota; kingdom Metazoa; phylum Chordata; class Actinopteri; order Gymnotiformes; family Hypopomidae; genus Brachyhypopomus; species Brachyhypopomus occidentalis. The sequence continues at coordinate 1,530,143 of JAGXOD010000011.1, read as the reverse complement.
AGGTGTGTGGTGTAGGTGCGTGGTGTAAGTATGGTGTAGGTGTGCTATAAGTGTGGTGTAGGTGTATGGTGTTAGTGTGGTGTAAGTGTATCGTATAAGTGTGGTGTAGGTGTGTGGTATAAGTGTGGTGTAAGTGCAGTGTAGGTGTGTGGTGTACGTGTATGGTGTAAGTGGGGTGTAGGTGTGTGGTGTAGGTGCGTGGTGTAAGTATGGTGTAGGTGTGCTATAAGTGTGGTGTAGGTGTATGGTGTTAGTGTGGTGTAAGTGTATCGTATAAGTGTGGTGTAGGTGTGTGGTGTATTCAGATGTCTGTGCTGAGGTGTGACACAGAGTTATGTGTAAGCCTGTCTCTCTTTCATAGTTTAAATGAATTTACAGAAATACTAGAACGGTGTACCCAATTCCCAATCTCACTCTGCACAACTCAGATCATTCCTGCTGTGTGTGGATGACCTGGTTCTGCTCCCACTGAACAGGTCTAGTATGACCAGCACTGTTGAGGCATCAAAATCTGTTAATCGGGAAATTTTAACCAAGCAGTGAAATTTTAACCAAGCACATACTGTTATAAACCAGTGACTCTCACTCATACCATTATAAAGCTCAGCTACACTTCCTCACCAACACCTCACAGGTTCAGAAACATTACTATCAGCATGACTAGAGAGTCACTACTGCATCACATTTAAGGGGAAAAAATCTATTTACTGGCAATCTCAAACAACATGGCAAAGTAAAATGCAATGTTACCTAGCCCTAAAAAGACCAAGGTGACCACGGTGACCATGGTGACCGATAACAAACTGAGGATGACCTTGATGAAGTCCAGACTCACTGAGCGCTCATTGAAAATAGAGACACCATGGCCATCAACAGAGAGAAGGGAAACCAGACCAGACCAGAGAAACCAGATCAGACCAGAGCTACTCTTTCAAACAGAGCACACAGCAGTCAAGGAGATTCATTCAATAATGAATAAGTGTCCCAGACTGAACAGCGTCTGTGATCCAGCGCCTGCTAGAGGATCTACACACCTGCTAGAGTATGTCCAGACCTGCTAGAGGATCTACAGACCTGCTAGAGTATGTCCAGACCTGCTAGAGGATCTACACACCTGCTAGAGTATGTCCAGACCTGCTAGAGTATCTACAGACCTGCTAGAGTATGTCCAGACCTGCTAGAGGATCTACACACCTGCTAGAGTATGCCCAGACCTGCTAGAGGATCTACAGACCTGCTAGAGTATGTCCAGACCTGCTAGAGGATCTACACACCTGCTAGAGTATGCCCAGACCTGCTAGAGGATCTACACACCTGCTAGAGTATGTCCAGACCTGCTAGAGGATCTACAGACCTGCTAGAGTATGTCCAGACCTGCTAGAGGATCTACAGACCTGCTAGAGTATGTCCAGACCTGCTAGAGGATCTACAGAACTGCTGGACATGAGCAACACAAAGTCAGGAGGCACACGCATACATGCACTTGCACACGCATGAGCACATGCACACACACACATGTAGACTCACACGCACGAGCATGACAGCTCTGGCTGGCCCTACTCACCCATGTTCAGGGACTTCAGGTCACTGCCATCTGGCTGCAGGTTTATGTGGCCAAGCCGCAGGTTTAACAGAGTCAACATCTCACCTATTCCTGCTGTCATTGGCCTTTTGAGTAATTTTCTGTTTTCTGTGTAAATTGGTTTGGTTTGGGATGTGGTGGTGGTTGATGATTGAGTGTTGGCTGCGCAACAAATCGCCCCCTCTGGGATTATAAAGTTCACCTTAATCCTGACCTGGACCTTGAGACACAAGGAGACAGAGAGAGAGGGGGGAAGAGAGAAGAAGAGAGGGAGAGAGAGAGAGAGAATGAGAGGGAGAGAGAGCGAGAGACAGAGGGGTAGAGAGAGAGGGAAGGATAGAGGGGAAGAGAAGGGGGAGGGAAAGAGAGAAAGAAAGAGGGATGGAGAGAGAGAGGGGAGAGAAACAGACAGAGGGATGAAGAAAGAGAGGGAGAGATGGAGAAGGAGAGAGAGAGAGGGAGTGATAGAGAGGTTGAGAGGAGGGAGTTAAGCACGGCAAAGAGTGCTGACCATTACAAAAACATGTTCTCTCAGTCTCTCTCCCACTATCTCTCACACACACCTGCACCCCCCCCCCCCCCCCACCACACACACACACACACACCCCAGTCCGCAGTGATCAGACTAACCATCCATGAGTAGAACAGGGTGGAGAGAGTTTGCAGCTTGCCATGTCTGCTGTGTGAGAAACACTCTCTGCTTCAGGCCCCTCCCCGTCCAAGCGGCAGACTCCTCCCACATCCCTCCCTCCCTGTTTCAAGCCCCTCCCACTTCTTGCCCTCACTCTCGACCTCTTCATGCAGCGCTGTAATGTCGAGACATTAGTGAAGATGAATAAACTGCATTCATTCGTCTAATCATGGTTTATGCCACACACACACACACACACCCACACACACACTCCCAACGTATGTATGTAGAGTGTAACTAGGACTAGCAGGGGCTTGTACCCTCCATAATGAATTCTGTCACTCTTCTCCTACCTGATCGGTCTACACAGCTCCCACTATGTTTTGTTCCATTCCACTGTATTACAGGACATGGCTTACACGGTGTTAGTGAGAACACAAGCTCCTTTTGTAGGCTGCATCCTAAATATCTCTCTAGTGAACTATGTAGTGAGCTTGTCAGAACAAGCCTTCTAGAATCATTTGGCTACCTGGTGATTGTTCTTGACCTGTTTTTCTGTTTCCTCACTCCCATCCTGAGCCGCCCGTGCTCATTTGTTAACACCCTAGTGGCGAACTCCCCACTAATCTCACAACCTCATCAGGGTTGCTGAAGGCATGGTGATCTTTTAATTAAATGCTCGTTAACGAGATGCTAATGAGCCAATTTCCAATCAAAACATGCTGCTAATTGCCAATAATGGAGCGGAAATGAAACAAAGAGATTAGCCCAGCGGGGGAAGCATCCTCTAGAAGGTGTGCTTGGAAGAACTCAGCGGAGAAGCCGCCGGCCCAGGTCCGAGTTCTGGCGTGTTCTTCTCCTGCTGTCATGACGCCACTGTTGCCCTGCGGCTCCCTCTGGTTCCTCGGGGGCTGAGTGGTGAGCTCGTCTTTCTCTTCAACACAAGCCCACCAGCCCCGTGGCAGCGAGATGACACGGCCAATCCCAGCAGCCCAGTGCACACGGGCAGCACGGGAGGACATAGCAGAGACACGGAGAGGGAGACAGGAGTCTGATGGCAGGACAACGCCTCATCCTCCTTCAGGCCTTTGGAGTGTCCAACGCGGCTGTTGAGCAGGGAGACACTGCTGTGTACATCCCTAAAGCCAACGACCTGCTGGCCCTTCATTCCGGAGAGATATGATTCTCATAAAAAGACAAAAGTGTAAATCTGAAACAGCAGCGCAGAGGCCGAGCTCAGAGGGTGGGAGGATAAGATTTTAGCATTGGATGCTAACTCCTAATGGCTGCTTGGGTCCAGTTCATATGCAGACCGAGTAGCCTTGTTTAAGGTGGAAATCACCCACATATGCTGAGAGAAGAGACCGCGTGGGCGATGGTGTCCTGAGGTACAGACGGAAAAGTGGTGAGACAGTGGTGGGATTTGTGGTATGAATTATGATAAAGGAATGAAAGCTTGAAGGTACATGTATTTTTGAGTGTACGCATGTGTGTGTGTGTGCGTGTCTGTGTGTGCACTTATGAATGAACAGGTTGTCCAAGCAGAGAATCCTACGAGTGTGAGGGTGAGAGAGTGAGGGAGGGAGGTAGAGAGAGAGAGGGGTGAGAGAGGATGGAGAAAAAGAGAAAGAGAGTGGTGAGAGAGAGGGAGGGGTAGAAGGACAGGGGGAGACAAAGAGAAGGAGATGGAGTAGAATAAAAGCCCGTGTAAAATGGTGCTGTGATCGATGGGAAGATACAAGGAACATAGGACAAAGAGTAGTGAAGAGATCAATCGGTCAATAGACTGATCGATAGATCGACCCATAGATAGACCGAGAGCCAGACAACAGACAGGAAGGCAGAAAGACAGACAGTAAGGCAGAAAGACAGAAAGGAAGGCAGAAAGACAGACAGATAAAAAAAAATCACCATTATTATTAGAAAGTCTCATGTCACATGTAACAGAGTGCTGCCCTCCCCCCCCAGTGTAATTACACAGAGAGCTGGGGTATGTTGACTCATTCCCATCACTGAAAAACAGGAATCAAATTAAACCAATCTGGGCAATTGTGTTACTATGAGAGAAATATAATAAAGGAGATAATTACGCATGTTGAATGCACTGATATGACAGCACACCAGTGACAGCCATAATCATACCAGAAAAGTAGATGCTAGACTGGATGCAACGACAGGTAGAAGACATTTCATCATCACACTGATCCCATCCATTAAGCACTTCCTTCATCCTTCTGTAAACGAAGAACGAAAAAAAAGATGTGCATTCTTAAGCCCATTACCTTACAAACACACACAAACACACACACAGGTATGTGCTGAATGTGTGGGGTGAGTGTGTGGAGTGAGCATGTGCTTGAAATGTGACATACAGAATTTTTACCCCCTGTGTGAGATCTATGGACAGCAAAACACAGTCTCACACACACACCCACACGGTCTTGCTGTCCACTGTGTGTGTGTGTGTGTGTGTGTGTGTTCTTGCCTGGCACTGAAATCCACATTGACTGGATCCAAACACAGATTGTTTATGAGTTTTTGTTTATTTGTCTTTGTCTTGTGTGAACCTCTGTTGACTAACAGACAGACTGATATTCTGCAGTTGTATTGTGTCATTCTGCTCTCATTAAGAGCATCTTCTTGAGTTGTAACATTTCTTGAATCCTCAAGTGAGCTGCCCAAAGGTAGCATGACTGTATGACTGTACAGTGGCATCATTCCAAGGGGGGTCGCAGGTCACAGGTTCTATAGTGTCAGTCAGTCTTTGCTAATCTTTACATGTCAAAGTCTCCTAACTTTGATAGTTCAGAGTTCAGTCATGCAGTCATGGTCTGGTGGTTAGGGAACCAGTCTTGTGACTGAGGTGCCCTTGAGCAAGGCACCTAACCCCAACTGCTCCCCGGGCGCCGGGCTAGGGCCCACGTGTGCACCACAGCCCCCTAGTTATCACTAGTGTGTGTGTGTGTGTTCTGACTGCACAGATGGGTAAATGCGGAGGACAAATTTCGATTGGGGTGAAAATCACAATTGACAATGTGGCATGACTTAATTCAACGTGTGAGAGTCAACAGTTTCTTCTGAAGTTTTCTTAAAACTTTTTTTGATTTGTCCATATCGAACAGATTTTTTGTTATTTTGTTGTGAACAGCGGGTCACAAAATTGTATTTTATTGTTTCAATAATAGACAGGATAGGTTAAGCCCACACAACTGAGAGGAAAATCTGGCCCCAATGGCTCACTATACAACAGGTTCACATTCCACACATTACAGGTTCACAGAACACTAATGGTCTAATTCTTCTGTTCAGTAAAGAGTGAGATGTTTTTAAATGCTTGGGGTGTTAGAGTCTTGGCTGAAGGTCAGATCAGTTTAAGGGTCATTCATGCAGAAACATACATAATTCCAAAGGGTTCCAAAGTCTTTCCACACCCTTAACTACTTAGTTAAACAGACACACACACACATTCTCATACTTTTACTTAATTAATCCTTCCTACATTTGCATTATTTCATATAACTCCCTGAAGAAATCTGGGGCAAAAGGCATGCAGAGATAGGTTTCACTCCCCAAGCACGCTGGAGTCTCATATCAGAGCTCCACCCATCAGCCGTGACTGACACGCCAATGAACCAATGAAGGCGCTGAGCTGCTTAACTGCACTGCTGCACAGTCCCATAGTGCAGCGCCCAGGAACATGGCCACTCCTCACAGTCCTGCAAACCACCCAGTCAAAGAGGCAACTCAGATGAGATCACTCTTGCCCCACCCCCATCACCCTCGGCCCGCCCAAGTCACCCTCGCACCGCCCCCATCACCCTCACCCTGCCCCCATCACCCTCGCCCCATCATCATCACACTCTCGTCTGACTAAATGGCTTTCTCCATTTTTCTATTTCATCTGCCCTCATTAAGCGCTCTGCCATTAAAGGAAAGCTCTGTGTTCTCAGATCCACACTGTGTTCACCTAAGAGGCTGCAGGTACATACACAGGTTAAATCTTCAATCTGCAAGAAAGCCTTAAGATCTAATCCTGTTGAGGAAAAAAACACACAAACACACACACACACACACACACAAAGAAATAAAATCAAACACCACAAACATTACTGGATTCTTAAGTCATAGTTTAACCCTCCTGTTGTGTTAATTTGTCAGGAACAGCAATGGTGTTCCCAGGTCATTTTGTCCCGTAACATAACAGGAGGGTTAAAGAGTAAAAGAACGTAAAAAAAAATCCCAAAGAAATATCGCAGTAATGAAAGCATGGACGGCTGTGGCCCGGTGAAATAAAGTTGTAATTTCTCCGCGGTCCCTAAACCGACCCAACCGATCTGATAAGACTGGAGGAATTTCGTGGAGTTAAGGAAAGAAAGATTTAGGTCAGGAAAGCAGAGACTTTTAAATAATTTAAGAATGAAGATAGAAAACAGGAAGCATTAAATGCTGGAACTTTGGGCAACAGAGGGGTTAAGAATGCCATTATGTCCAGATAGGAGATAGGCCTGATCAGGCTGATGAACAACCAACAGATACTCATCAGGAAAGAGAGAGAGAGAGAGAGAGAGAGACCAGGGTGAGCTTATTACAGCTTATTTAATTTTATTGCTCTTTGCATATATTTGCATATGCACATTTATGCTCTTTTCTTGCATTACATTTACTTGCATTTTTTTTTTCATTTACATCCTGCTGTTATTTGCATAGCCAGTAAGAATGCTGTAAACGAAGCTGAATTAAGCTATGCAGAGCTGATCTGGATCAGGAAAGAAACTGAGAATAGGAGTGTGTTTGTGTGTGCGTGTGTGAGAGAGAGAGAAAGAGATGCTGTCGTTCAACAGCAGCGGTGAAACTCAGCCAGAATAGAAACACCAGAGGGTTAGAGGGTGAGGAAGATCTCTCAAGCACACACCCCTCAGGGTAATAGAGGGAGGGAGAGGGACATATGCGAACCACAAACACTCCATCTCCCATCACTCTCCACTGCCCCCACCCCAACGCTCCACATCAAACCCTCCATGTTCACTTTATAAACCATATTTCACACCACTATACTTTTAGTATTCAAATCTCAGTCAGCACTCAATATTGTTTGGTTTATTTGCTTTGGCAATAATGTAACATATTCATGCCAAAAAAGCATTGAACACTGTAGAAGAGAAATTTGAGAGAGGGTGAGAGAGGGAAAGAGAGAGAGAACAGCTAAGAGATGGAGAGAGAGGGAGAAAGAGAGGGAGTGGGAGAGGGAGAGATATCTGACTATGCATTATTTCTTACCAGCACTACCTCCCACAGACACTTATAGGTAGAATTAACCATATTATACACACATGATGTACATGCACACACACACACACTTCCCTGATGTCAGCAACTGAGTACCAGTACAGTTTTGCATATATTTGCAAAGCCATTTAAAACACAAACATTGTATGATCCATGACTTGTCTCGATATCAATCAGGGGCAGAAACTCCACTTCTGTTACGGCTCAATTATCCAACCTGGCTATTAGCACAAGCAGTCCCAGTTAAGGGGGGTCATTTGTAACCATGCAATCCCAAAGCTCATGCAATCTCACATAACTCATACATAAACATCACATAACTCATACATAAATATGAAGGAGGGGAACAAAACCCCATGGTCCAACCACTGCCCAAACAGCCTGTGTAGAACACAGCATACCCGCACTGCTCACTGGATCACTGCAACACCTCTCGCTGGATCACGGCAACACCTCTCGCTGGATCACGGCAACACCTCTCGCTGGATCACGGCAACACCTCTAGCGGGATCATGGCAACATTGTGGGAAGTACCCACCCCTAACCTTAACAAGTTATACTTTATTATGTAGCCCAGCCCAACAACCAACCTCAACCCAATCTAGCCTTAATTGATCCTACATGAACAATTTGGTTCCCATGGCTAACCAGAATCCCGTTGTTTGTGTTTCTTTCCTGGGCCAACTGTCAATGTGCAAACAAAATTCAATATTTTATCCCATCTCTTACACAGTATTTGCCATGCAAAAAATAAATAAATAAATAAACAAACAACAACAAAAGTTTCTCCGTTTTCCTGAAACACATTTTCTGATCCCACACAGAATCACAGCGGAGACGCAAAACGCCATATGTTAATGTCACGTGGCACCAGCACTTTATTGCGAGTCCCTCTGTATTTTTGTCATTATGAAACAGCTTGCCCACCGTTAGCGACATTCAGTGTTGACGGCGTGTTGAAAACACACCGACATGCAAAACACAGATCAAAAAGGAGCTGGTGTGTATTCTTGTGGGGACAGAACTGGGTGTGAGAGGGCTACAAACACAGCCGCGCTTTTCCCTCTGATCTCGCCTTCTAATAGTCTCACCCTGTTCCCTCTGTCTCTCTTTCTTTTCATGTCTGCCTGTCTGTCTATCTGTACAATGTACATAAGAAAGTCCCTTGTGGTGACAACCTACAGCTGATGAACAGTAGTCTAATAGGCACTCCATCAAATTTCACATGCCACCAACATCAACAGCCAATCAACATCCCTTCACAGAGGTGCATGTGTCGAGCCAGCATCCGGGAAGCCGTTTATCCCGCCCACCCAGCACGCATGGGGTGACGGACAGGTAATGTGTGCCCCCACTAGCACAGCATTACCCTTTCCAGAGCAAATGTCACCCAACAGCTCCGCCCACTTCCTCTAGTCCTCCTACTGCCCCTCCCCCTGGGGCCGAGTCAATCAAGGCGTCATGGAGAACAAAGAGAGATGCACAAATGCCAGCGGACAAAGCTGTAGCTGTAGCTGCCCACGAGACAATGCATGCAAATGAAGCCCACCACCCAGAAGAAAGATGGTCAAATCACAGAGGAGTGGGAACTACCCCAGTACGGTCACACGCATGTCTGTCTGTGTGAGTGTGTGTGTGTGTGTGTGTGTGTGTGGTGTTTAGTCGACGAGGACACAGAGCAAACACACAACACACTTCTACACACTTCTCCCTTCCACAGAAGTCATGAGGCAGGACAAGGTGCTAGTTGGGAGGGATTCTGTATGGAGACCATGCTCGGGAACATATTGCATTTTCTTTTATGAATAATTCATAACTACATTATTAAAGTGCTGCTTTAAAAGGAACAGTCAAACTGTAAATGTTAACACCACTAATTAAAAACACTGACCAAATTAGCATCAGGCAAACCTGCTCGGATTTCAGCTGCTATGCGTCAGCTGGTCTTAAGAACTTTCACAGTTTTCTTCAAACAGGGTTCACCCCAGTCAGGCAGCCGCACTGCTGAAGATGTTTCATCATGTTTGGTAGCGGAGTGCTGAGCAGACCCACCAATCTCCAGCGCTTGGGCCCCCCATCCTGCTGTGTGGGAGAACTCAGTGGTCTTGAGGCCACTTTTTAAATGTCTTTTGTCTCGAGTCTCCTACTCTTGGGGCGCCAGGATTGTGAAATGTGTGTGTGTGCGTGTGTGTGTTATGCCCCCATGCAGTGTGACATTTACTAATAAAGGCCATTTCAAACATGGATGCTCTCATGAGATACCAACACATACCCACCCACCTACACACACACACCCCTGCCCACACACACACACACACACTCACCCCTGCCCACACAGACCACGCAACCACAGACCAGGCAACCCACACAGACAGCTGCAGGGAAGGAAACAGCAGGCATCTTGATGAGCTATAAAACTCATCATATATAATGATTAAAGACCATATAGACCACACCCACAATAAAACACCATACAGACCACACCCACAATAAAACACCATAAAGACCACACCCACAATTAAAGACCATAGAGTCTACACCCACAATTAAAGACCATAGAGACTACACCCATAATTAAAGACCACAGAGTCTATACCCATAATTAAAGACCATAAAGACCACACCCACAATTAAAGACCATAGAGACTACACCCATAATTAAAGTCCATAGAGACCACACCTATGATTGCTGTCACTTGAGCTGTTGTGTCCTGTCTCAGTTTCTTCATTCTTTTTTTTGCTTTCTTACTTTCTTTTTCCCCTTAACTGTCCAGTTCTTTCAATAGTTTAAGTCATTCAGTAGTAGTCTCTCTCCCTCCCTCCCTCCATTACCTTGAGGGGTGTGTGCTTGAGAGATCTTCCTCACCATCTAACCTTCTGGTGTTTCTATTCTGGCGGAGTTTCACCCCCCCATTGTTGAACGATGGCCATGCGAACTGTGTAACCGAGCACATCGTCACGAGGGGGTTCACACGAGCCGAAGTTCAGCCATGGAATGGAGAACAGCTGAGCATGCTGGGGGATTGTCCTGGCTGCAGGCCCACCACTGCAGAAGCTGCCTATCCCCACTCTAGAACAAATCTCACCACAGCCTGCAGGCAGCCAATCAGATCCCTTTCCCGTCCCCTGCTCCTGCGTTCAGGCTGCAGGCCCTTACTGGATGGCCAATCCGGGTTTGAGGTTAACCATCGGGAATCATAACTTCACTCTCTAGAATCTACCGTGAGCGTTAGGGGAAGAGGGCCAGACCTCAGCAGTGGGCGTGGAGTGGTCCGGATGACAACAGTGCCTGAGGGGTTATCCTCACTGGACAAACAAGCCCATTTTCCAAACCAAAATCATTTTCCAGGTTCAAAAATCCACAGATATTTTACTAAACTGAGCAACTGGCAACCCAGGAATAAAAATGAATGTAAAGTATGCCCATTATGTGTTTAAAATGAGCACTCAAATTAGATATATCAGACATAACAGTTTCTTAATTCTCACTTGACTGTTATAGCAATCAAGAGCCTGCTCGACAGTTAAACTGTCTCCACACACACACGCACAAACACACAAACACACACACCACTCCCTCTCTCTGTGTCTCTCTCTCTCCTGCGTAGGAGCCATAGTGTACTTGCATGGAAATCCACGCCATTGTGAACCTCCCTGCAGTGAGTGAATGGGTTCAGGGTGTGTAGCTTTTACAGGGCCAGCAGAGCATGTTAATAAGCCTGTGTGGAGGGAGGAAGGGAGAGGACATCCACCGTCGGACATGCCACAATTAGCTTTCAACCTGAGGAGAGTACAGTTCATTACCTGTAGTACACACAACAGCCCTCATGGGGGTGGGGGGTTGTGGAAGAGAAGAGGAGGGAGAGAGAGAGAGAGAGAGGAGAGAGATAGGGAAGAGAGAGAGAGAGAGGAGGGAGATAACACAAGAGAAATGGTAAGAGAGACAGAGTGGCAGTGTGACAGACAAAACAAAAGGTTTTTGTAAACAGCTATCTCCCCATGTCTGTGATTCAGATCTGAGATGAGGCAGTGTCTCTACCCAAGCGTTACTAACCCTCCTTTAGCTCAGCTTGAGCAAATAGTTGGAACGTGGAGAGAACAAAGCACTAGGTCTCTGTCCGTCCACAGTTGTAGGTGTCTGTCCGTCCACAGGTCACACCACAGCCATGTAACTCAAACCAGGTCTAACACAGATTTGTGTCACTTCCTCTTAGGACAAAAAGGTCGCTGATAATAAGGTACTTACACACTGACCTGTGTTACTCCCACACAGCTTTGTTTGTTTGTTTTTGGCCCATGTCTTGATTATATTTATTAACTCAAGACAAACAACATAATGTTGCAAAAAAATAACACAGACAGAACATATATTTTTATAACTTTTTTTTACAGCAAACTTGGAGAGAAACAGAACAGACCCATCAGACCGTCTAGTTCGACTAAAAACGCAGGCCGTGTCATTTTTAATCACACAAAGGGATAATCCAGTATCTATAATATTGCTCCCTGTTAAATGTGAAATGACAAAATAACCTTATAAACTTGGTTTTTCCAACCTTACTTCTTCAAAACATCAGTCCTTTGGTGCCTCTCAACTCGGCTTCAGGAGCACGCTTGATTTAGACTCTCAGTGGTGGACTTTCAGAACTGGTCCATGCTGCCTTCAAGCCAGGTGAAACCGGATTTAACCTGTCCTTGGGTCCTTCTTGATCCGGCAGCTCATGTCCAAGAAAACTAAACTGAATGCGCAATGTATGTTTAAGGAAAAGCTCTGCCTGCAAGTGCACAAGGAGTCAAAACTTGCTCAGGTTCGCTCAGCATTAAGGCATGGTGTGCTGCAGAACCTCCTTCAGACCTGCTTTCATCAGCATTTTCTGGAGAGTTCGCCCTGACCTCTCAGCAGCTGCACGGGTAGATGCTGGACAATACAGAGGTGCCTTTCATGCCACAACTCTTTAGAAACAGGTCGAATTCATAGAGCACAAATTTTCGCCAATTGTCTGAATCTACGGAGCTCACGAACAACCCTCATGGTACCTTGGTGATTGTGTCGGATGTCATAGTTGGCATTGAAAAACTGCCAGCCAACGAGGAGCTGTCCACCACTACAAAAAAGAACTTGTGCACGTGTGTGTGTGTGTGTGTGTGTGTGTGTGTGTGTGTGTGTGTGTGTGTGCAAAATCCATATGCATCGTTCTCTGCTGGATTCTTGCTGGCCATCCCCAGGGCTGGAAGGGGATGGCTGCAGGCATTTTCTGTGCAGCCTAGCAAACTCTACAGTGCTGCACAAATCTCTCTGCCTCCCTGTTTAGCCCCAGCCACCAGACATGGCTACAGGCCACCGCCTTCATTTTGCAAATGCCTGGGTGCTCACTGTGAAGGGGCTTTCACTTCGTTCTGTGCCCAGGGGTTACGACCGCTCGGTCCCCAGAGCACGCCCGCCCACTCGGCACACTGCTCGTGTCTTCGCTCAAAGACTCGAGCGCTCCACCTCCACATCGTTTTTTGCCGACCGTTCAGGGTCCACGTCCAGACTTTAGGCAACGCAGCGTCTTCCATCTGGAGCTGTGCTGCATTTTTCTTAGCTTACGCTGGCAGTTCTACATTTGAAGAGTGCAGTATGTGTAAAGCAGCCAGCTTTGACTCTTCACGGGGAAGATGCAGTGGCACGCAGGTGGTTTTCAGGCATCTTGAAACAACTCTTCTGATCCATTTTTTGGCCATGATCACGAATGCCCTGTGCTGTATTTTAAAGCAGATTTAAGGACCTGCTAGTAGGACTTTGTTTTGTCGTATATACATACAGTATATACACATACAGTACAATGACAATTTTAGTTTCACATATCCCAGCTTGTTTGGGACCTGGGGTCAGAGCAGAACCACTGTACAGCACCCCTGGAGCTGAGGAGGTTAAAGGTCTTGCTCAAGGGTCAACAGTTACCACATGGCAAAGCCAGGATTTTAACCCACAACCTTCCCCATGAGAGTCCAAATGCCAGCCCACTAGACTCCCACTCAATATTTACAGAATTTCTTCTTTGTTCATCTGCATGTTTTAAAAGCAACTGGACACTCCTCTCCATTCTGACATAGTGTAAGACCTCCCCCTCCCCCAAAAAAACCCAAGACATCACAAAATAACTTTCAGCGTTTCTGTCCAAATACACCAGGACCTTCCTTTGGAATAGGATCTGTTCTCTGATTTTTGAATTCTGCAGCACAGTCAGATGTTGCAGTGCCAGAATTCTCCAGAACTGGGCTGCAGAATGTTTGACAGGCTTCTCAGAAATCTGTCAATATAATTAAGTAGACCTGAAAAGGACTCATGGTCTGTTACATTGGAGGATTTGGAAACTTTCAAACTCGCCTCAACCTTCACTTGCACTGAGTGAATATTGTTCTGATCGATCGCGTTTCCGAATACTCCATCATATCTTCCACGAACCTGCACTTGGACAACTTTTTCCCTCACTCCAAACCTCCCAGGCCTGCTTCTACACTGCATCCCAACTCCTCAGATGCTAGCAGTCGACAAGATGTCATCAAGTAAAAAGTAACAGATTCTTACCCCTGCAAGATCTGAACACCGCCTGAAAAATAAATGAGGCACTGACCACCCTATAGCTAAGCCTAAAATGTCTCCTACCAGCATTTATTGTCAAATCCTTCTGTTAAACCTCATCCTGGCAAGGTTATTGGTGCACATGGGACACATTAAGCCCACTAACCCATTTGCCACTAGCCAGTGTGGCAAACGTATCCGAGTTAATAAGTGGGTGGGTTTTTTCCTCCAAATCATCACTGATGACTTTGTAGTATATACACATCTCTTGTACTTTGAAACAATCTCAGAAGCTGAACATTCACTTTTTCCCACTTTTGAGTGAACTCAAAACATCTTCCCTCCCTCTGAGAGTAGGGTACTGGCCTTGTGAAAGTTTAGTTGCTTGGCCTCTGAATAAATTCAGACCGTTGCTTAGAAATCTTTAATGGCTCCTTTTGCTTATGGAGAACACCACATCTTGGGGCGTTACCTCCTCTTTCACATCCACTTCTGTAGCTCCCTCAAGTGAAAAGACTCTTCCAGTCTGATCTGCTCATTTCCATCCAAGTCCATCCCGTCTGAGCAGATCTAACCCTTTCGAAATCATCACCTATTCTAGAAGTGCCTCAACATATAGAAACTATGCAAAGGGATATTTCCCCCTGCTTAAGTACCCAGCTTCTTGTTTCTCAATGTACCTGGAAGAATGGAAAGTTTGCACTGGTGCAATGTTTGACAGGAGCAACACAGCTGCACCCATGTCCAACTGAATGTCTACACCTTTTCTAATTACACACTGCTACTCACTGTAATTCTCACAGGCCCACTGTTTGTGGTGTAGACAGTGCACACTCCAAAAATGTGTTGGCCTTGTCTTTATCCTGGGAGAGAGATTTTCAGTGTCGACATACCAGAGGCTCACGCTGCTTACAGCGTTTCACAGTTCCGACACACATGCGCTGCGTGACCTGTTCTGTTGCAGCTGGAATGTTCCTGACATGCTGGCCCCACCACCGACGCCTGCTCAACAGCTTACCAGTGTTCTGGTAGAGCTTTACTTCTTCAAGAATGGACTAAAACTGCCCTTTTTAGTTCTTGGCAGAGCTGTCCCAATCTCATATGCTCCTGACCCTCTCTAGAAGCTTCATCCAACCTGCTCCAGAGTCACAAGGCGTGGAGAATCATCGTGGTGCCGCACTACAGCCCATGTGGCTTCCACTGATTTTGGCAGAGGAGCCTTTCAGGTCCAGCCAGCTGAGTGGCTGTGTAGTGGACCTGCAGCACATCTCAGAGCACTTGGTCTGATAACCCAGGTCTGATAGCCCAGAGGGCTTTGCAGCTTTGGTGAGCTCTTTAGCAGCATGTATGGCTCATCCCCAATTACCAACTGAGAAACACTGACCTTCTAAACCAGTGTTTGCTATTATCCAGCACACACTGCTTGAATCTCTCCAGGTGTGATTCAAAGTCCTCTTATGACTCCCAACACTCATCCTCTCTCCAAGAAAGCACTTTATTTTTGTTTAAATATTTCTATCCACCACAGTACAATCCTCAGCCCCATTTTCTTAGACACTGGGCTCATTAGATAGCATATAACAGCACAGACAGGCATAAACAGTCTTGGCATTTGTTACAGAGAGCTTGAAGTCAGTTCAACCGAAACTATTTTCTCAATCAATGTGCAACTCTGGTATCTGATCACCCAAACATACTAAGGAATAAATCAAAGTCCATTATACATAAGCTGTCTAACATCTGCCCCAAGCTGCCGGATTAAAGCAGGTTCAGCCCTGGGGCCCATGTCCTGCCTACTGCATCGCCCACAGGGTCGCCCAGCGCTACGCCTGATCCATCTCCTGTGTCTTATAATGAGCTGGTGAATTGGATCATGTGCAGGAGTAGGGAAAGTTAAATATATATGTAGAGAGTGGGACCCAGAAATGGGGGTGAAAAAGCTGTTTACTAAAGGATGTGCAGAGTGGATAGACATCACGCTGAGATTTTAATCACCAAACTCACCAGAATCTGCCTCAGTTGCCTCAGTAAAGTGCTTCAAACTGAAATCCAGGTTGCTGATCCCAAACTACTTTGTTTACATCCAACATTTCTTTCTTTCCTTATTTTTACACAGTGTTTTAAGATTCCAGCGGGATCCAAAAATAAATGAAAACATAAAAACTCATAAATAAGGATGGAAATGTGGGCCACCGGCACCTCAACAGCCGCACGTTCTCTCTAGCATCCCATTCATTTCTCCACTCTGTTCTTCTTCTCTTCCTTCTATTTTCTTAAATAGATACCTACAGCCATCTAGGGCCCCCTGTTGGTTAATTATGTGATAGGCGTTTTGTCCACAACCAAGCCAATTTCAAACACTTTTTCCATTGTGCATTTTGTCACCATGCTGTTGCCTCTTTAATCACTCATCTAGTAACAGTTTGTTGCACCTGCATGACATTCTCTAGAACACAGTGTAAACTTCAGTTCTATAGAAATAACATTTCATTCAAGATAGCTAATGTGACGATCAAGGAGAATACAGCTAATTATTAGTTAGCCTCATTTTTATAATCCTGACAGTGCTCTGACAGACTTTAGAACTCATTAGCAAATGTAGCTTTTTTGAAGAGTATCTTCTGAAGTATCCTCTTTTACCAGAAGACACAAATGGACAGAGATAGAACTTATGCCAAAAGCGTTTTTGATTCTCAGTATGTGTTCCACTCTCTGGGGCGTTAATATAATATTTGCTTCACTATATTTTTCCAAATGCAACTGCTTTGTTGAGGTTTTACTGGTGACAGTGTTTGGATTTTTTTCAAGAAATAAGTCTAGTATTCTCATTCTCTCCCACTGCACAGGGCAAAGACTTACACTCAGTGCGTTTTAAAGGCAAGGAGGCTGTTTAATTCATTAAACCCTTGCCAACTGACTTTTATTATAGAAAACATTCAAGGTCAAGTTAACCCTAAGCTGGTATTTAAATTAAAATTAAATATTTATTAAACGTTGACTTGCCCTCTGGAGAAATCGGGCAGATATAATTTGCTCATTTCCAAGTCAAATCTCAGTGAGCGATCTCCATATAAACAGCAGACGGGAAATATCATTTGTTCAGAGTTTCATAGTTGTGGAAGACAAAGGGAGCACACGGGGCTGGGCTCATTGACCCCAGATCCTCACTGACCCCAGATCCTCACTGACCCCAGATCCTCACTGACCCCAGTACCTCACTGACCCCAGTATCTCACTGACCCTAGATCCTCACTGACCCCAGATCCTCATTGACCCCAGATCCTCACTGACCTCAGATCCTCACTGACCCCAGTACCTCACTGACCCCAGATCCTCATTGACCCCCAGATCCTCACTGACCCCAGATCCTCATTGACCCCAGATCCTCACTGACCCCACTTCATGCAATAGGAAGAGGCACAGGCACAAACATAAATACGCATGCACACAGATATGTCCACACGGGTCTACACACCGCCCTGAGGAGGGTTTAGCTCCGCCCTGAGGAGGGTTTAGCACCGCCCTGAGGGGGGGTTAGCTCTGCCCTGAGGAGGGTTTAGCTCCACCCTGAGGAGGGAGTGCCGAGCTAATGGGTCCACCTCCTTCTGCTCTAACAGCACTTGGTGTCGGGAAAGCTAATAAGCAACATTAAGCAGCCATGTGTGTGGAGAGAGGAATGAGGAGTCCAGCTCAGTGTTCCTCAGCTCAACAGGAGGCAGGTTGGAGGAACACCCGATCACTCATATGGCCTGCTATTGGCAGCAGAGACTGAGGAGTGTCTGGAAACACACGTCCTTATTTGCACACCACCTTAACACACACACACACACACACACACACACACACACACAATGTAGCAAAACACATACGTGCATCACAGGTTGACAGCAGCATGGGAGTCTCTTAGCTTTCTTTGCTGGCTTACACAAGGTAACACAGTCTATCAGGAGTCACATGGTACCTTCATTTAAAAGCAATATGAGTCTGAGATTCTGAGACATCATCCATCCAATCAGATTATCAGCACAAATCACTGTAGTCTAAAACACACACAAACACACACACACACACACACACACACGCACACACACACACACACATGTACACACACAAACCTGCAAAGAGTAAACACATTTATGTTCTACTACAATAATGGCTCAAGGCTGAAAGTTAAACTCTTGGGGTCTGTAGCTGTGAATGTTTATATCGTCTGAAGCAGATATCAGAGTGCTGCGTAAATTTTGCTGAGTCACTCTTAACGCAGTTGAGCAAGTGAAATAACCTTTTAGATGTCAGAACACAAACGACAATGTGCGGTACAGCAACCAGCAGAGATTCATTAGAGAGTCAAAGCCTGAAAACGAGTTTAACTCAGTGTCTGAGGTCAGAGAGGGCAGGGGGTATATACGCAGGGAACAGATATCTCTGGTTCCTGAACCTGTCCAGCAAAACCATAGTAATACACAATAAACAAAAAAACGTCTAAAAGTAGCATTTATCTTTAAAATTGTATTCATCCATAAAACTGAAATGAGGCTCATTAAGATTTTGGCACTCCTAAACATTAGACTCCTAGACTGTTAGATACTTTTAGATGCTCTTAAATACTCTTAAATACGATTAAAAGACTGCTTTAATGTAATGCAGCAGGAGATTTCCGATTTTTAATCAGGACATCATGCGGTAAGAGATGAATATCAAGCAGTGTTTTAATCTTGAAGAGTTCCTCCGCAGAAGATCCATCAGGGACTACCTCAACATCCACCCAGAGGAAACGCTGAGGAGAAGCTCTTCCCCGAGAGCTGTCCACACATGCTGACACTAAACGTGCAAACCCTACGAATGTTTCCCACGTTAATTAGCTGTACTGATAATGAGAAACACTGCGAGACAGGGGAACACAGCCGTGGCCGCTCTCCTCTCCAGACGGAACGTGGATGAATAAAAAATAAAGAAATAAATTAGAAACCATCAAACACATCCTCACAGCTCACACGCAGCCCTGACCAAAGAGAAAGCTCGTCAGGCATTGAAAATAGTATGTACGCTTTACGATAACACACACAGCAGTCACACACACACACACACACACACACACACACATAGCGGTCTGGGCCTGAGAGAGAAGGAAGAAGCAGTGCTGCTGACTCTCTGTCACTTGATGCACACACACACACAGAGAAACATACAAATCCTTGTCTGTCATATTTTTTTCATTTTTGTCTTATTGAAGCCAGCAGCCTCTGATCCAGTTAATCTCTGTTCTTCGTATTTTTTGTGGGATGAAGCCTCGATTATTTACACTGTAAGAAACAGGAGAACATGGTGTGTGCTGTGACACAAGGGGTGGGGTGAAAGGGGGAAAATGAGAGAAAGAAGATGTTTGTGAGAGAGAATGAGCGATAGAGACAGGGTGAGAGTGAGAGACGGAAGGGTTGAGGGAGAGGGGGGCAGGGAGAGAGAGAGCCTGACAGATTGAGAGAGAAAGAGAGGGATAGAGAGGGAGAGAGAGAGACAGGCACTGAGAAAGAATAAAAGACAGGGGGTGCAAAGGTGAGAGAGGAGGACAAGAAGAGGTTTAACTTCATATTTTCTTCATACGCCAGGAAATATGATACACACACACACTTACTGTACTCTCTACACTCAGCTTGTTAGGTATAGCTGTCAGGGTCTTGTATCCGTGGTTGTGTTCAAAACAAAACATACTAATTTTTCTCTAAACATACTCCTCTCTCTAAACATACACCTACTCCGATTATAGGAAGGACCCTATAGCTGTGAGCCAGACAAGAATATAATCTCAATATCAAAAGAAATGTTCAGATAGTAAACCACTGAATAATCTCTCCCCCTCTCTATCTCTCTGTATCTCTCTCTCTCAACTGATCCTCCTGCTCCCCTGTGATGCTTGGTCAGGCATTAATAAACGATTCAAATGGTTCTCTTTTTGCTGCTAATCCATACACAGCTGTGGTCCAAACAGACTCTGCTAAGAAGGTCTGGAAGCTCTCTCCAGCAGCTACAATTCAATTAACAAATAAGGCACCTTAATTAATAAGGGATTTAGTGCTGAAGCAGACAGAGCTGATGTGGCTGACAGCGTATTAGACAGCCAGGATATTCACAACGTATCTGGACCTCCCCTCATGCTCACCAATGGGGAGAGGAGCTCTCCTCATACGTGCTGTATTGTACATTGGCAACACTGGTATTATTTATGCTATCATGCCAATAAAATGATCTCATTTAATTTGAGAGAGGGACAGAGGAAGAGAGAGAGAGAGAGAGAGAGAGAGAGAATGTAATGGAACAGAGGAAAGCTGAAAACAGAGGAGAAAGGAATCCCCTCTGTTATTCTCTCTTATCCCTCTGTTATTCCTTCACTCCATCTTCTGCCCTGTGCCTTGATTGTGTTGGCTAGTGAGGGGTGTAATGGTCGCTGGGTGACGGCTGTGTTTGGGACTGCGTTGGGTCATGCAGTTAAGATAATCACCCCCTGGAACTGCAAGTGCCTCGATGTCTGGGCTATTGGTTGTCTTTATACGTAAGAAAGAGAGAGAAAGAAAGAGAGAATGAGAGAGAGAGAGAGTGTATGCTAGTGTAGAGGTGTGATTGTATGTGTGTGTGTGTGTGGAGTAGGATGGCACTGATATAGTTGGTAAGAGACTACACAAAGAGATGATGCCATGGCCTGTCTAAACTCAGGGAGAAAATCTACCCAGACTCTTCAACTGGTGACTCAAAGGCTCAAAGATCTCTCTCTCTCTCTCTCTCTCTCTCTCTTGCTCTCTCTCTCTCTTTCTCTCTCTGTCTCTCTCTCTCTTACCCTCTCTCACTCTCTTTCTCTCTGTCTCTCTCTCTCCTTCTCTTTGTTTGATCATTCCCCACACGATGGAATGCATGCGCAGGAAGAGGCCGTATCTCCTCGTCTCTGGGCCTTAAGGGAGATGGAGTGTCACCCCACCCCCGTCCTGAGGACAGGAACGACGGACAGCAGAAGAAAGCAGAGAGATTTTACAGTGACTGCTTTTAAAAGTCTTACCATCCCAGGGCTGGAGTAAAGGTTCAGCCACCTACATACATTCACTTGCAGTCACACACACACACGCATGCACACACATACACATACACACACACACATACACACACATGCTCTCTCTCACACACACACACACTCATATACACATGCACACACACATACACACTCTCTCTCTCTCTCTCTCTCTCTCTCTGTCTGTCTCTATCTCACACACACAGACACACACACTCTCACATACACACAGAGGCCTAATCAATTTTGGCCACATTAGCTTCATTAAAACATCAAACATCAATCATCTCAAACTCCAGATATATAGAGCTATATGGACAGTAGATCGCTAGATTTATATAGAGCTGTGTAGACAGTAGATCTCTAGATTTATATAGAACTGTGCATTACTAGACAGGCTAACTATATTGTTCAGGTTTAGACCTGGTTATGAGTCTCTAAAACCGTTCTGCTGTTTACAGACCCACTGCCTTCTAGAACCGTTCTGCTGTATTACAGTTTTTTATTGCAGTCACTAAGACCCAATTTCTGAAACTGTCTCCTTTTGTCAAAACTTAACACACTGCAGCCAAAGCCACACACACACATAACAGGCAAAACAAATCTCAAACTTTTGGAAAAAGCAAACACTTCATCCGATACTCTTTCAACTCTTTCAAACTCTACACACAAATATCAGATGAACAGATGAACTTTTCCTATATGACAAAAAGGAAAACACCACTACCATGTGTTCAGTGTATAGTCTGCTGTAAAGGTATATCAATGTACTCACATACACATGAATATTCACAAATATACAGGTTATCTATGCACATTCAGTACATAAACACCATAAAGTAAAACACAATTACACGGGGAAGGTTTGTTTTACTTTTTTGCATGAACAGTACAGCTACACCTGCTGTATATACTGTAATACACAGATTACAGCACCTGCAGTATATACTGTAATACACAGATTACAGCACCTGCAGTATATACTGTAATACACAGATTACAACACCTGCTGTATATACTGTAATACACAGATTACAACACCTGCTGTATATACTGTAATACACAGATTACAACACCTGTTGTATATACTGTAATACACAGATTACAGCACCTGCTGTATATACTGTAATACACAGATTACAACACCTGTTGTATATACTGTAATACACAGATTACAGCACCTGCTGTATATACTGTAATACACAGATTAAAACACCTGCAGTATATAATACACCAAAGAAAGGTGTGTAACTTTGACATACAAAATTAAAAAGGGCTCTCTCGTATTTGCTTCAGTCTACAAGATCTCATCGACATCACAGTCCTCTCTGGCCAGCCAGCGGGCGAAGTACCTTGCTGAGTGACGTATCCACCCCTGGCATGCTCCCTCATCAACGTCACCACAAGCTTCCTCCATCGTCTGGAGGAGGAATATGCAACAGAGGGTTTGGCAACCGCCTCCATGCTGAACCCAGTAGGTCTGAGGAGTGGGGAGTATGGTGGAGGTGGTTTAGTGAACCGGTTCTGTACTTGAAACGAATCTGATCTGGTCCATCCACCTAGTGATGGAGCATGAGTATGTTGTGCTCTGTGTTGAGGAAGGCGATGATGTGCGCAGTGTTGTAGGGACCAACACTACCATTCTGGCAAATGGCTGCGCACATTTTCATGTCGCCCCCACGATGCCCAGGGACTCTGAAAATGGCACAGTGTCCTGTTCGTCGCAGTATTTTTATGACAGTATGAAATAGGCATAAAGTAGTCGATATTGTGTGGCGCAGGACACTGGACTAAAGTATCAGTGAGTGAATAGCAGAGCATGCTTGTGCATATTCATGTGCATATTCATGTGCATATTCATAGTGCAGTTGTTTCACGCTGTCATTGGCCCAGTGGCTAAAGGATGTTGATGGATAGGATGTTGCAGAAGGTGATGTTGTCAGTAATGTTGTGCTGTTGAAGTTGTCGTAAGAGTATACTGTTGTTTGCTCTGAACATGTTGGTGATGGCCTCTTTGTGTTCTGGGGTGGATAGTCCTTTTCCCCCAATATGGGGAAGTCTAGAAGTTCTGCATAAATATGATGTGAATGTTTATGTGAACGGATATGGTACTACATACAGTACAGTAGCATGGTGTAGAACATAGGTCTACTTACCTATTCTCATTTCAAAATGTCTGGATGATGCTACAGTGTAACAGGTTGGACCTTTTGCTTCCAGAAAAATCAACGGATGGTTGACCACATGGTCAAGATCCTGTGGTCAACCAAAGTGGCTCTGATCTCATCCGTTATGGTTGCTCGTCCTCTTCCTCATTCTCATCCTCTTCCTCATCATCTCTGTGCAGTATTGGACTCCATTATTGAGCTAACCAAGACCTGCAACTTTTGGCCTTTTTTATAGGGCTCAGGGTGTGATTACTAAAGATTTGTAAAAATTAGCTAGATGTGTTTTTCTCTTGAGGACTGCATTTGGGTTTGACTGTGAAGACTGGGTTAGGGTTTGTCTGTGAAGACTGGGTTAGGGTTTGTCTGTCAGGGCTGTGTTTGGGTTTGTCTGTGAGGGTTGGGTTTAGATTTGTCTGTGAGGACTGTGTTAGGGTTTGCCTGTCAGGGTTGGGTTTAGGTTTGTCTGGGTTTGGATAATTGGTAGGTGGGTGTGGCAGTTGTATGACAGTGTTTACAGTTAACACATGGTTTACAGTTTTGAATGTTGTGTCTAATGTAGGGAACTGTGTTTAATGTTTTGCAAAAAGTGTTTAGAATTGTTAAATGAGTGTAAGGCAGAGAATGTGCTTAAGGTTTAGTCTACCAGGTAGATAGGTTACATGGTTCTCAAAGTTGTCCTGTAAGTACCAGTGTTTGGGTCTGAGTGACGGAAAAAAAACTATTCAATTCACAGAAGACATACTTCTTATTTACCTCACCAACCTTCAAAATAGCACTGTACTCTAAGCAATATTCTGTGTTTTATAAACACTTATCACAATAAAACAATATTCTGCATTTATAAAGACATATTTATAAACACTAATTTATAAACATATTTATAAAGACATATTTATAAACACGTATTTATAAATACATATTTATAAACACTTTATTTTGCCAGTCGCTTTCCCCTTTTTTGTTCAGATATTTCATATCGCATAATAGACTGCACATAATGCACACAATAAACTGCTTCATCTGCTTAGATCCACTTGATTTCATAAAGAATGAGAACGCTGAGGGCAATCCAAAAAAATAAATAAATAAATAAATAAGACATTATTGATTTTTTACAGCTCATCTTACTTCTCCGTTATTTTCCCAAAGGTTGGTGCTGTGATTCTTGGCAGTATGTGTGGAGGCTCGCGTTATGGCGCATTAATGGAGACGCACTGTTGTGAACAGACTTACTCACATTATAATTCAGCTTTTCTGCTACATTTATTTACATCCATTACACCTTCTTTTTACGGTCTATCAATTCTCATTGGCCTTGCTGAGTTGTGTGTGTGTGCGCGTGTGTGTTGGTCACTGAATGGCGAATTGCACTGTTTAACGATCTCCCAGTCCCACAATGCATTTCTTATATTTGATATCTCCACATCGGAAAGGACGCTGTGTTGCTCTTGTTATTAATTAGTTTCAGAAGAGTCGTTTATTGATACAGCTATGCCTGTTGTTCTGCTCTCTCTCTCTGTCTATCTATCTCTCTGCCTCTCTTTCTCTTGCTCTCTCACTCGCTTTCTCTGTGTCTCTCTGAACTTAAGAATTTAATAGGTAGAACATTCATCTGGAGTTCTGGACACAGGCTGTAATTAGAGGAGGAAGACTGTCTTCAGATCTTTTTTCATCCAGTATTTTTTTTTTCTAATCCTGTCTTAACAAGACGCTGGGCTACTGAGCAAGAAGAGAAAAAGAGAGAATAGCAGATGAAGAGCTAATGCATACTCCCGCGGCCTGGCCATTGTCTCTCCAGATCACACGCCTTCCTCACCGGAGCAGAGGGAGCCCTTGCCAGGAATGAAAGATGCCTTAATTAACAACGGCAATCTCCCTCAAAGCTTCACACAAATAATAAGGTGTAGAGAAACAAGGGAAAGGAGACAAAAGCACCCATGCTTCACAAAGTTGGTTTGTATGATATTTCTTAAAATGTTTGTTGGAAGTAGTGGTTTATTACGAGGGTAATTCCAAATATTACCTGGTTCTGAAATAATTGGGCATTGAAAGTAATATCGAGGTTCTCAAGGGCAAATGGAGTACATTACCAGCGAGTCGCAGACGTAGAACTAATTTACCTTGCGATGATGGGGCCTATAACCACTGGAGAGATAAGGAAGTGTTCAGGCTGGAGGAACAGAAGCGGAAGAGCGGGAAGAACTTGCGCTCACATGCTGAATAAGCTCTTCCTGTCCCTCACGTATAACGGCAATCAATAAGGAATTATACTTTACTGTAATATTGGCAGAAATGGCCTGTAAAAGCTCGGGACCCTTTCAGGTTGCCTGAGCTGAAACGATGTCGACATGCATCAGTGCTGCCACAGCCTTACAGCCTTAGAAGGAAGTGATGTAATGACTATGGTGTTCTGTGTTGGCCACAGCGATGTGGTCCTTCTGTCTCTTTACTTAATCACATCAATAAAGGAGCGTGGCACCTGTTATTACGCCGAGCCAGGCTAACGTGCAGGGCATCTCACGGCCTTTTAGCAGGTTCTGTTCTGCACATGCGAGAATGGTTATAACAACGTAGTGTTAATGGGTTGACGTCACTCTTAGATGACAGAAATTATATAAAATGCTGTAAGAAAGGTTTCTGTGTGACGTGATGCCTTCATGTCCTGAAGCTTGAGATAAAAAATAAGCTTGTCTTCTGAGAGAGAGAGAGAGAGAGAGAGAGAGTATGTTCAGACTTCTTATACTACATGTTTTCTTGAGAGAACACTTGCTGAAGGTGTCTCTCCATAACAATTTAAGAAGAAGAGTGGAAAAGAGATAGAGCAAGAGAAAGAAAGAGAGACGGGGGGAGAAAAAGAGCATTGTAGCTTATCGAAATCCTGCCTCAATAATCTGCGTCCTGGGTTTTACAGAGCACCACCACCCAGAGAGACCAACATGTGTTTAAAGAAGCTATTCCAGGAGAGCTTTAGAGACAGACAGACCTCTGCTTATCGCGCAACACACTCTTACTGACCTTATACCACTACATGATAGTGTGTGTGTGTGTGTGTGTGTGTCAGTCCCAACCAGGTCCTAGTAACATCCCACAGCAGTAACAACAGCAGACCAAACGGCTCAGCTCGGACTAAGGAGATGGGGAGAGGTGGATGGAGGTAGACTGAGGTAGACAGAGATGAAGGAGAGGTAGATGGAGGTAGATGGAGGTGGATGGAGGTAGATTGAGGTTGATGGAGATGGAGGAGAGGTAGATGGAGGTGGATGGAGCTAGATGGAGGTAGATGGAGGTAGATGAAGGTAGATGGAGGTAGTAAGAGGTAGATGGAGGTGAATGGAGGTGGATGGCGGTAGGTAGCTCCTCCAGGACATAGTACAGTATACCACCCCCTCAGAAGGCTAATGAACAGAGCCACAGCTAAAGCAGCTCATGAGAGGTCAGGGAAGCAGCCACTGTGACAACCAACAAACTGACATCACCCAAGGCCATGAAGATCGGAGAGGAACCAGAGCTGCTTCAGGAGGGGGGGGCGGTCTGGCGTATGCCTGCGCGCGGGGGGGGGCGGACGTCTGGAAGAATGACCGCCATCCTCGCCATTTACCACGGTTTATAGAGTCGCAAAACAGCGTTACCACAGGAACACTACAATATGGGCTGAGGGTAAATCTGTACGTTTGATTTGCTGCATGCCGTAACATCAAAAAATCTTGACACCTCATTTCATCCTCCAGACACACAGAGAGGAGCAAGAATGATACTATCAAGTGCTCATAGAAGCACAATACACGGCGGAGAGTGTGCGGTTTGGAGGTGGAGTCTGTAACATGGTCATACACACAGCCTGAGATTCCATCTGAACACAGAGGGAGAAAATAGAATAAAATGCATTAAAAAAAGAATTTAAAGCAACAAACAAAAAGCATTAGAAAGAAACAGGAACTTACAGTTAAAACCCCTAAAGACAAAGGGATGAGAGAGAGAGAGAGAGAGAGAGACATGTGAAGTATTGGATGTGTTAGGGGGCCCAGAGCCTGGCGGTAAGGTCTGCCTCCAGAGCCCTCCACCCCTGCTCTGGTCCTGCTCTGATCTCGCTCTCTGGATTAAGGTGTGGAAACATGAAATCAAAACACCTTTATTCTGTTTGAACAGAACGTGTATATGGCAACTTTATTTGCTGGGGTTCTCTCATTTTGTTTGCATTTTACATTCAACAATAGTGATGCAATTGTGTGATCACAATTTAAAATTCTTGACCATTATCAGTATTAATTGTCTTATTTGCATGTAAGAACTTACAAACATTTAATGACAAGATGGAACACGATTCTGTTTTCTCCTTGTGTAACAGGCTGACCACCTGTATACTGCAATTCAGACAGTGTTTCTGGATTATGGTGTGGATTATGGTGGATTATGCCGTGGCTCCATGTTCCATGACTCATCACGTGTTAAAGGAACTCCTATTTCTCAGGCTTTATTTCACAATGATTCCAAGCCATATTTAACATCCACTGATATTCTTCATCCAAGTCTTCCTCTTACCCTCTCCATCGGTGCTGCAAGGCTGCCATTGTTAAATTCTGGCACCTCCCACCCCTCGGGCTGAGCTGTGAGAGGTGGTGCCTTAAGCCACGCCCATTAAAATAAAGTCATGCCCTCTCTTAGCAGACACAACCAGGCTGTAAGAGAGGTGTCACAATATCTCACCCAACATCAGACAGGACGCTGAGGAACTGTTATCCCAGAGGATGTGCAATTCATATAAATTACGGGATTATTCTGGAATGTTGTGTCTGCTTTCCTAAACGCTGTCCAGTCCCGAGGTTCCGAGTGCTGAGAGTATGTCTTCTTGTGTGTGTGTGAGTATGTTTTGGTGTGTGCATGTGTGTGAATGTGTGTAGGTGTGCCCGTGTATGTTTCGGTGTGTATGTGTGAGTGTGTGTGTGGTCTGTGCTGCTGTGTGCAAGAGCATTAAAGAAAATGAGACAAACCGTGCTCACTCAAATACTGCATGCATTAGTGTTGACAAAATAATAAAACAACCACACACACATCACATCACAAAGCAAATGACACTTCAAGAAAGTCTCTCTAGTCTCTCTATTACTGTGAGACACTGTCAAGTACCCTGCTGTAGCTGAACCTTTGTCTGAAATGCTTGAACGCTTGAGATAATTAATGGGCCAGAACGACAGCTGGCCCTGTAGAACTTCTACCTGCCCTGTAACGTCAGTCTTCCACCTCATAGCCCTGTTTCCTCGTGGAGATCCCTAGTGAGCTTTTATCCACATTCTCTCTGTGAGGGGAGGGGGTCACTCCAGCCTACTAGCCCAGGGAGGTGCACTGGGATTGGGGTCAGCAGCGTACAGTTTCCCTGGGAGAGTTGCAAGGCTGGAGCAACACCCAGGGTTTTCTCAAGGAGACTGAGAGGGGAGGTGTCTGACAGTGTAGTCGGCCCCCACGGTGTTACAGCCAGAGGGAGGGAGCTGTCTCCACAACCAGGGCACAAGCCTCCACACACTTCAGGCAGAGAATAGCTACTGTGAGCTGGGTCAAGATGAGGCCATCACACACACACACACACACACACACACACACACACACACTATCCACATACAGACATGCATGTACACACACACACATTACCATAAACACATGCATGTACACACACATGAACATATAGACAGTTTCTCTTCTTATTGTCTGTCTCTCTCTCTTAATATTCAATTCAAAATTCAACTTAAATGAACTTTATTAGCATGACAAAATCATAGTGTATTTTGCCAAAGCATCTAGAGTAGAAAATGTCTTGCAATTCTCTCTTTCTCTCTCTCTCTCTCTGTCTGTCTCACTCTCTCTCTTTCACTCTCTCTCTCTCTCACATATGCACCCACACCCGTGCGTATTTGTCCTAAACCAAAACCACACACCCAAACAGATCAGAGCTTAGCACAGAAGCAAACACTCTCAACAAAGTCATTGCCGCATCTGAAAGCCGCATCCTTTCGGTGACCTCCCCGAGATGCTGTCACGGTGTCCTGTACTGGATGTCTGTCTGGGCTTACCCCTGTCCCACTGCACCAATGTCAGCAGACAGGCTTGTTTTTCAGAGCGAGAGGCCTCTGACAGATCAGCCTATCCTAAGGCGACTCCAGACCCAAACAGCAACCCTGCCGCACTCCGCTGCTTCGCATTCACATGGACTCTTTTCTCATATCAGCCTGATGCTGATGGTGTTACTATGGCGTGCAGGTCTACATGAGCCCTTCATGGAACGCAGGTCAGTGGTGTGTGAGTAGGAGTGATGTGTGAGTGTGTGTGAGTGTGTGTGGTGTGTGTGTGTGTGTGTGTGTGTGTGTGTGTGTGTGTGTGTGTGTGTCAGACCCAAACCCAGGAAGGATGAAAGGAAAGAAAGATGAGGGGAGACAGAGTCTCTTCGAGGCTAATTAAACACACACACACAAACACACACAAACACACACATCAGCCTGTCCACTCTGGTTAGCTTCCTCGCCTTCATGGCATCTCATAGTCTCTGGCTCCTCTGTGTGTCCAGAGTTCTCGTTCTGTTCGGGGTCACTCTCCCTCTCCCCCTCCTGACGCTTCTGGGTTAAAGAACGCTATTATTAACGTCTCTCCACTAGAGATTCCTGCCTTTCCTCCAAGAACGATAAATCACGCACACCTCCTCCCGTATGAATCATTTGTGTGTGTGTGTGTGTGTGTGTGTGTGTTCGCTGTTGGTATGAGCCTCCCTGTGCAACTGCACCTCCAGCCCCTTTAAGGGGGCCTCCGCTGATAAGGGCCCTGTGTCCATTCCTCTGTCCCTCTGTCTGTGACTCTGTCTGGTCAAGAGAGCTGTGACGGCCACTGCAGTAGCAGGAAGAGGAGGAGGCGGAGTAGGAAGAAGCGGAGGGCAGCTTGAACCTTAACCCTAACCCTTAAACTAAAATACACACATTGATGTTATTAGTGATAGTGGCCTCTTTATGGAAGTGTTCAAGCAATATTCACAGTTCATTCCAGCCATTCTTCTCTAGGACAGGTCCCTTTGCTCCATGTACAATGTGAGCAACAGCTATGCATGAACAGACTTTCCCCTTTGTTGTGGTGGAAGGCTGTAGTGATGTTATGCTATTAATCGGACATAGGTTTTTATTTCCCACAATGACTGTTCCCACAACTTCAGGGATTAATTAAGGAAGTACACAAAGAGATTACAAGTGGCTTCCCCGTTATAATTAAACAGAAGAAGGGAGTTCTCAGCAGGTTTGAATGATTGTGTTGACACCCCCTGCTGGGCTATGAACCTCACAACTCGGGAAGCTGCGTCCAAAATGGGCGGTTCATGACAAAACGCACACAGGCAAACATAAATGCTCAGACACGTGAAAAAACGTCGACGCAGTAATATTGCACTCTGCTCCCATATCCCTCTCTGTTTCTGCACTCAGCCTTTGGCTTGTGCCTCTGCGCTCGATCCTACAGACTGGCCCACAGGCCGTCGCTGCTGTGTCGAATGTACTGTGTATGTCTCTAGCCAAGTGAACGCCAACGCAGTCAAATCCGCCCCCAGCCTGCCCCAAGTCCAAAAGCGCAGTGCGATGGCGGGCTTAAATCACTTTTAACGTGTCACAAAGAGCGGATTAACGGCCTGACAGAATCATGAAAAAGGTACGCAGAAACCTGGCTCCTCGTTAACACACGCTCGCGTGCGCGCGCGCACACACATACAAATCATATTAATAATCCCAAAACGCTACATCAAGATGCATTATTAAAAGCTAGTACCGTTGCGCACTGCCGCCTAACTTTTAATGCTGTCGCCTTCTCCCACACACACACACACCACCACCACCACCATGCGAAAGTGACCGAAGCCCAGATGAAACCGACAGTCAAAGAGCGCCACGACTGTGTGAGCCTAAAGAACCGCGCGCTCGCCCCGTTAAGCGCTCGCGCTAGCGGGTTAATGCAGCGCAGGACTGAAAGGGAGAAAAACAGAGAGATCAATGCAGGATTCCAATTAGTCTCGATTGGCAGGCGCGGAGTGAGATTAGCGCGTGTGTCGATTAGATTTCCTGCTCTATTGGCTGGCCAAACAAAGTTGGTTTATTGAATAATTGCCACCATGGCTACAAGAATGGAGTGAGGGGGAATAGGAACAATGAAAAACTACACACGCGCAGTGCGCAACGACAACGGTAATGATATCCTCCAACAAAAGAAACAGGCTGAGAAGCAAATTTAGGAATACCGCTGTACAGAGACAAATCATTTGAAATTGATTTTAAAGCCTGCAAGAGAATACATTTTAATTGAGGACGAAAGTATATATAAATTTGCGACTTTTTATAGCATATTATCATTTACATTTACATTTACATTTACGGCATTTAGCAGACGCTCTTATCCAGAGCGACTTACAAAAAAGAGAGAGAGAGAGAGAGAGAGAGAGAGAGAGAGAGAGAGAGAGAGAGGAGGGAAGAGAAGAGAGAGAGAGAGGGAGAGAAAGAGAGAGTCTCTATCGGCGCTATGCTTCAGTGCATTGCCGATGACTGCAGCGGCTCCCATTCAAGCGCGCGCTGGAGGCTGGCTGCGCGCTGAAAGCGAGACGACCTTAGCGATTGAGCGCACGGATTGAGATAGCGGTCCGGCATTATACTTGTGTCTCTTTTCACAGGCCCTTTGAATCCTTGTACGCAGCGCGAGAGAGAGAAGCGGCGAGCACAACAGAGCTCATTAAAGCAACACTCGGCCTTCTTACCTTTCAGTAGGCTACGGCCGTTCAGCACGTTCCTTGAAAGGCGCAGAGCATAAAAACTTTGTGAAAATCCCGGTTTGCACCGGGCTTT
This sequence comes from Brachyhypopomus occidentalis, assembly GCA_020368025.1. Taxonomy (NCBI): domain Eukaryota; kingdom Metazoa; phylum Chordata; class Actinopteri; order Gymnotiformes; family Hypopomidae; genus Brachyhypopomus; species Brachyhypopomus occidentalis. The sequence goes on along the minus strand of JAGXOD010000011.1, from coordinate 1,498,005 downwards.
CAGCCGCATCTCCTCGCGCGTGCCCTATAAGAGAGAATGCGTGATTAGATATATATAAACGTGAAACCTACTGATTTTTCTACAGGCCACTGTGACCCTGACGTGGGAAGAAAGACCTTAGACGGCGTACTCTCTGTTTCACCTGTTCACGCTGTAGACAGTTGACAAACTTCTAAAGGCCTATGAAAACACACGGTTCAACAAAGAAGAAATAAAGTCTGGCCACGTACACAGTCAAGTTTATTTACTGTGGATTTACTGAATGTAGGTTCTGAATGCTTGACGTGCTGTGGAATACTGGAAAAACAGTCAAGCAGCACAGACGTGACGTGGCGCTGATAATACGGTTGTTCAGTTCTGAAGGGATTTTGATATGGTTTAATTTGGGTAAAACATTTCGGAATGCATGCTTTACACACGCACACACACACACACGCACGCACACACACGCTCGCACACACTCACTCGAACGCACGCATATACACACATACACACACGCACACACACACTCACTCGCACGCACGCACGGACGCACACACATTTTAAATCGTCGATATGATATTGAATAATGCAGTGCAAAAGGTAATCTTATAGTGGGAAACAACCAATTAAATGTGTTTTAAAGAATGTGAGCTATGCCTGCATACAGCCTGACCCTGCATGAAGCTGATCTGTTCATTGTGTCCTGGACCGCGCGCTTTGGACGTGCACAGGGTACTGAGCTAAAGCAATAGATGGAGCTAACTTTAGCCTAGCACTCAATAGTCCTCTTATCCGCCACTTTACGCACAAAGAGATATTATGAATATTCAGGAACGCGATGTTAATTTCTAATCAGGGCACTTTGCGCTCTCCACAGAGTATGGAGCTTACTGAAGTCACACTCTCTGGATCCGCGTGTAGGGTCGGTTCTAAAACGACAAAGAGGAAGAAGACCGGGGGAGATTTCTTTCCGTAAAAGCCCGCGCGGGTCTATATCATTAAAATGTTTGAAAAAGAAAAAAAATCCAGAGAATTTAAACCAGATCTATTCAAACCAGATCGTTCCCTGATAATTTTGACGGATGACAGACATGCCAGGGCAGTTTTCTTTCTATCTCTGTTTTTTCCGATCAGTAAAACCTGTATGAAGTCGGCAGTAATGCTGGGAAACAATCAATTCACCGCGGTATAGCCGCGTGCTGATACCAAGTCTACCGCGGAGCATTTCCCGTGCTTTCACGATCCATAAATAAGACTGCCACTTTGCTACTTTGGACTTTGATACAGCAAGCATCCACAAGTCATATGTCTCCAACTTTCTGGAGTGTCGCACGCCTAGTTCTGCCTGGGGGAAAAAACAAACAAAAACAAATTCTGCTTCTGCTGCGGATAACGGTTTTGAAGCGCATTTCAACTGCCTCGACATCTACAGCCCACATATTTAATACAGTGTTTTCTAAGTTATAATACTGAACATCCAATTTTGCGATAACGCTGCCATTGCAAACTCGGTCGTACGCGTAGGAGCCATCGGTCTAATCCGCAAAATCAGCAGTATTCTAAGTACCCAGCGCGCGGCTCGTAGCCTACGGAGCGTCAATTCCGCCTGTCCTCGCGAAAACGAGCATTCTGTAGATGTACCACTGCAATAAATGTTGAAGCATATAGTGAAAAGATAGACATAGTGGTCTTGTTGCGAGAATCTCCGCGTAAAATGTAAGCAAAACCACATCATCCTTTCTGTGAAATAGCTTTTCGAAGTGAGAAAAAAGTATAACGAGGAGTAGGACTGTGCTATTTTAACGTGCTTAAATTGCGCTCTCGGTGTAATCTATGATTTAATTGACCTGGTGCACAACGCCTCGGCACTTGTGAAATGTGGTGTTATGTGTAAGCATACCCGAGATGTGTTCAGAAGAACAGCTCCTATTAATAAGAGAACGAAGCCAGTTTTCATCCTTGCAAGCGAGCGAAGGCTGTTCAAACTGCACAGCCCGGAGTCTTCCTTTGATACACGTATTTCCCTCGCGCTGGCTGCCTCTGCTGTTCTCTTTCCGTTACCGTGCTTGCGGAGAAAAGCTCCTCAACAGTAAAAACCCGTCCAGGGTTCTCGCGCACAACTGCAGGTGAAACCGCTTCTCAGCTCAGCACCAAAGCGCTAGCGAGCGTCATTTCAACCCCTCCTACCGCAGAGAGCCGGAGAATCCCATTTAAAGACACACAGTTTTAAAGACAGTTACATGATTAGCCCAACTCTAGTGCCAATTCTCTCCTCGATGTGGGTAGGAAAAGAGTGCGAATATAACTGAGATTCACTGGCGATATTTAGGTGGTTGGTTAAAAAAACGATTCCGGCCTAGACGTATGGAATCCTCATCACCGCTATCTGAAAAACGATGTATCTTGCCAATAGAAGCGCGTGAGTTGGTTTGAGAGAGAGAGAGAGAGACAGAGCAGCTGCCTAACAATTTAGTGAGCTCCTCCTGTAGATGAAAATTATGCTGAGCCAAGAGCGATTTTGTTTTGTTTAGTTGTATTTGTTGTTGGTGGTCGTTTTTGTTTGTTTGTTTGTTTTTCTCGAGCAGTGGTCTAAGTAATATTGACGCAATCTCTGTCTCGTTTGACTGGACCATATTCTTTCACCCCCGGGAAAAAGATAAAAAAGAGCGGCAAAGCACGCGCTAATCCCATCAAAGCACCACACACACTCAAAGCCCGTTTCCTCTTCTTTTCCTCGATTATCTGCAAATGATTATCCATCCATTATCGAACGATACTGCATACATCTGGAATACAATAAGCATATCGGATACTTGAAAAAATCCTTAAATATATATTTATTTCACAAATGTGTGTCCTTATAAATGTATCCTTAAAATCGTTAACAGCACCAGATATTATTAATAAAATATTAATACACGTGTTTCAATTAAAATGGTCTCTCTCTCTCTCTCTCTCTCTCTCTCTCTCTCTCTCTCTCTCTCTCTCTCTCTCTCTCTCTCGCTCTCTCTCTGTCTCTCTCTGTCTTTCGCGCTCTCTCTCTCTCTCACTGTCTCTCTCTCTCTCTCACACACACACACACACCACACACACACACACACACCATCATCGTCATGTTAAATAGAAACAGTATCATTGTAGACGATATTTGCTACATTTTTGCATTTATGTATTTCTTGCTGTTGCTCAGTAATGCCGCTCTAAAGCTGCGCCTGTTATTCTATTGCCAAAAAATAATTTTATTTGTATCTAATGTAAATATTTTAATTTACAATATTGTCATCATGAAGATGCAAAAATAGTTAAATACACACAAACACACACACAAACACACACCCATACACACACGTACACACTGAGTAGAAGACCAAGTCCAGGTTTAATTTAACTAGAAATCTGACAGCAAAGGGAAGATTTACCCTAGGTTAAACACTTCAGTACTGCACTTACATGCAATGAAAGTGAAGGAGATGATGAGCCTTCATCCTGTCCTCCCAATGGGTTCTGGGAATTGAAGTCTCTGTCAGACTCAAAGTCTGACTAAGTCAGCAGATGATTGACCATCACCGGTGAGGGATGTGGCAATACTCCCAGGGGTGGATTTTAGTGTATTAGAAGCCTTGTTCAAGAAACACAAAGTATTAGTGAAGTTTAACACTCAGGGAGATTATGTTTATTCAGCATAAACCATCTCCAATGAAGTTTATGGAGTTTATTGTTGGGGATTCTTGGAGTTTATTTAATTAAATTCAATTTAACTCAATAAACCATATCCATAGAAGGACACCCCCTGCGATGAGTGTTTGGCCTATTTGGATGGTGACTTTGGAGCTATGTTTGGATACCATGTTCTAGAACATCACCAGCCAACATGCAACTCTGCTCCTCTGGGCCAGACCCATTCTAGTTGACAAGATGTTTCAGCTGACGCCCACTCCACCTGGAGTCAAACAACCTGAGATCTGCATAGACCAGAGCTCCATCTCTGACCACCACTGCCAGTGGCCCATCCTCAGGCGGGGGCCCCATTTAACGGACACAAGAGTCGATGCTAGCTATGCAGATCAGGCTTTGTAAACATGTAAACATTTCTGTAAACATGTAAGCTTTGCCATAAAAAAATCAAGAATCTTAAAGAAATTATATGACAAGGCATGTGTTTCCTGCCTGCTAACTCAAACATTCTCAGAACCGCATGGTTACCAGACTTGTATGGGGAGCATCACTGCAACACAGATCTACCTGGGTCTTGATCCTCCTCAGCACCTGCTCTAAGCTCTGCTCAACAGATTCCCACACTTCCTCACTCCTTTTCATCCAAACATCCATGGATGGCATATCCGTATCGGCCACCGTCCATGGCATGAGAGAGGATTGGTGACCTAATATGCCTTCAAACAGGGTAACGCCGAAAACTGAGCTGACAAGAGAGTTTTCAGAGTTTCGACCTAGGGGAGAAAATGAGCCCAGTCAGATTAGACCACGCACTTCTAAAGTCCAATTTTCTGAAGTATTTTGCTTTCCCTCATCATTCTAATGCCACAGTGACTAATAGTAAGGGATATGGGTATCTTCTGATTACTTGATTCGAACCCCTATAGTCTATGAGGATGAAGACCCTCTCATCCTTCTTCACACAAAAAGGAACCTGCTGAAGCTGGAGAACTGGGTGGTTGGGTGAAGCTTTGGCAGTAGGCCTCTATATATGCCTCCACTGCTTCATTCTCAGCCTGTGTGAGCGGGTATATTCTGGACTTGGGGACTGGCCCCATCGATGAGATCAATACTGCACTCAAGAGAACAGTGCAGGTAGTCTTGTAGCCTTAGGCTTACTGCAAACCTCACTAAGATCATCGTTTTCAGGAAATATTTCAAGTTTAGCGTCAGCTTTGAGGATTTCTGTAGATGTAGACTGGAGGGTCAACGTAGGATCTATGAGGTTCCAAACAAAATGGATACCAGGGGATGAGATTTGTCTCAAATGAGTTCTGCCCAGGAAATTAGAGCATCATGTTTTTCATTAGCCAAAATAATCCTAAAATGGGGGACGCATTTGGATCTGGGTCTATAACAAAAATAATTAGACTTGAAATTCACTGGTACCCCCTTTAATAGAAACAGACATATTTGACTTCTGTACACTATGGATGCAGACACGTCAGCATTGATGTTTTTAACACTGTATCTCTATGATAAAACATTGCAGAAAAATTGTTCAAACATTTTATGAATCTGTAGAGTCTGAATGAATCTGCCATTTGAATTTAGTAGTAGTTCAGAACCAGAGAATAGAGGTTAGAAAACATGCATACATGTGATTCGTAAAGGTCACTAAGAATGTCACTAAGGATTTACGCCTGCCAGTCACCACATGTGACTGGGAGATTTGTGGGGTATCTGTATGAATCTGACCAATATCTAATCATGACATCACTATGAATTTACCTCTCACGGAAAGAAAAAACTTTTTTTTCCTCGTTTATTTGACACCTGGCTAGCTAGCTAGCTGAAACGTTATGCAAAACATTTACAGCTGCTGAAGTTGCACATCTTCTACTAGCTAGCTAACTAATGCTAGTAGTGAATTAGATAGTACAACAATAAGAAATTGATAGCAAATTGAATATTACTTTACAATATCGTTCAGTAAAATACTAGACTTACACAGCTACTTTTACATTTAGGCATGCCGTCTGCTACTAACAATGCTAGCTTGCTAGATGTTGTTTCTGTCCAAACTTTTATTGCATGATTTGTTTTTTGATACATATGAGGTATGAAAGGATTTCTTAAATCCGAATTCATATTTTCAGCTTTAGGGCCATATTATTTCTTATTAGGAAAACTTAATATTAATATTAGATTTAATATATGTGTATCATGCTATAAGTAAGTATGTTTAATGACAAATTTAACAAAATATGCAAAAACAGAAAAAATACCCTGAGAGCTCAGAGTTAGAAACGATCCAAGATTCCAGTGTGTCACCATCTAAGGCTGAAAACGTTTACCGTCCTCAAACGTTCCACAGGCATGTCCAGCTGCTCCAGCAAATGTGCATGCATGAACCAGCAAGGAAAGGGATGGATCTTGGGCACTAAGGAGAAACGACTTTGAAACAAGCACGTTTGTGGGAAAACCAGTCAAATTAGTGTGAGAAGTAACCTCCATGTACTTTCCAGAAGATGGTAGCAGATGTGCTAGATATTCATGAAGAACGTGACTAGCTGTGCCATAATACAACCATGTCTGCAACGCCTCTCCTATTGCAATTAGTCACATTGCATAGGTTCGCTGGCTGGATCGGAGTTGGATCCTTTCTGGTAATCTGAATCAGATTCGGATCCCTTCCGGGAACTGGATTCGGATTTTCCAGTGGTTCAGGGGTGCTGAGCTAAGGCATGTTTTCCTTGGCTTGCAGACAAGCAAGAGATGACTGAGATGAATAGATCACGGAGCGCCTCTAAAGTCAAAGCTAATTCTGACAGAAAGTGACCGTCAGAGTTCGTTCATTCCACATTCCACCCACGACCAGCTGCAGCAGTGCGGCTCTCTAAAATGGAAAGTTTCACAGCCATTAATTCCCCATTCGATTTGCCTTCATGTGGGCGATCAAATATTTTCCTAAATTCCATCTCAAAATAATCAGGTGTTTGTGATTGTACATGGGTCCAAACAGCTGAGCATTGCTGGTTAGAAGGGAAATCAAAAGGTCCATAAGGGCAGGATCATAACAGGAAGGAGACGTATAACTACAGCGAGCAGCAGAGTCAGAAGTCCTTGTAGGTGTCTAGGGTGTCATGGTTCTTATTGGGTTTGCTAACACTTTAGATAGACGTCTAGACAGAAGAAACGTTACTAGAACTAGCTCCAGCTCCAGGAGGGCTAACAGCAGGAGGAGCACGTTGTTGAGATGTTAAATCTTTGAGCTGTTCGGCGAGGAGGGCGTTTGCTGACTGTGCTGCTGGGTTCGCATGTCCACAGACTGAGAGAGCCTCTTCAGCACAGGTGGATGCTGTTCCAACATCTGGTCTCGAGTACTCACAGCAGTGCGTAGAGCATCCCAGTCCGCTGCATGGTGAAGTATTCTGTAGTTGCATGAAAATGAGAATAAATAAATTTTGTATTTACTTTTGTGTTTTAGTGTAATCACAAAATGTGAAGTCAAACAGTCCGAGGTCATAATCAGAGAGCAGCCAGGATACAGGGAACATCCAGAGATCAGTCCAGAGATCAATGTCCCGAGAAACAGAAATATCAGGCAGACGAAAAGTTAAAATAGTCCAAAAAAACACAAAGAGGGCAATACGCAAACAGCCTAGAGGAAGAGAAGGCTCACTGACTGATGGCAATGCTTCACAATGCATAAAGCAAAAGTCCAAGTTTAAATATTACTAATTTAACATTAATGAGATACAGGTGAACAGTTCAATACCCCAGTCACATAGAATCGGGAAGTGCATTCCGATTGGACAAAGGGGGTGACTAGCATGTGGTGTGTGCTCCTAATGTCTCCTGGGAGTTTGAGTTCCTGTCACTGACGAGATACTCAACCAAGTCAGCAGGTGACTGATTACCATTGGTGGGGGCATGACACACACACAAACTCCCACACCCATGCATTGTCTATCTTTCTCTCTGCTATCTCTCTCTCATACAAACACACACACACACACACAAAACACTTTGAAAAGAAAAGATTCTGCTGGAGAGAGACATGTAGACACAGATAGGAAGGCAGATAGAAATACAGGGAAAGAGAGAGACAAACATTTGAGAGAGACAGTGAGATAGAGAGATAGACAGAGAGATAGACAGAGAGACAGTGAAATAGAGGGAATGATAGACAGTGAGATAGAGTCAGAGACAGCAAGATAGAGTCAGAGACAGTGAGATAGAGTCAGAGACAGTGAGCTAGAGTGAGCTTTTTCTGGCTTTGCTCGAGTCTTCATCATCAGAAGATTCTCCTTGCACTCCTGCTCGTCTCTGTGACCACCAGGTGGTCTGAGGTCATAACTCGCAGCTGCTGTCCCAGCAGAGGACCAAACCTTCCCACCACTGGCAGATTAGACCACCGTCCTCCCACCTAAATGCAGCCACGGGTGGTGTGCTGATGGAGCGCCTGCTGACGGGCCCTGTGTTCCAGGCCTGCTCCACCTCCCGTGGCTGGGTCTTGATCCTGTTGCAGCAGGACTCCCTCACTAAAGGGCTCTAGGCCATTATCCCGCATGCCAGCTTTAAGGAGGAATGTGGGAGACCGTGGTCTGCCTTGCCGCTCTCAGGCTGGGTATCGTGGGAGTCACGCGGCTGCTGGCATCCTGTGGTACTGTACTCTCTCATCAGGCCGACGACAGATTCAGAGTGTCCCCGGTTGACTTGGAAACAATGACACACAGAATGACCGGAGGAGGGGCCCTTCCTGGGGCCGAGTCTTCAAGGACCGTCATTGTTTGAGTTCTCAGGGTGGATGATGGAGGAATGACACACCATGGTGCTGGAGGGTGGCTGAAACAGAGATCCGCACTGATGTGACAATACAGCGTGTCAGACTTGGAGAGACAGAGAGAGAGAGAAAGAGAGAGAGATTGGATTTGAGTGTGTGTGTGTGTGTGTGTGTACAGGTCCCAACAGTGCACATGAACACTTTAGATTCTCATACGTGTGATGTGCCAACATGTCAAATTTGGAGAGAAAGAAAGAGAGAGAGAGGGAAAAATAGTCTGTGTGTGTGTGTGTGTGTGTGTGTGTGTGTGTGTGTGTGTGTGTGTGCGTCCCAAGTCAGAGTCTCCTACTGGAAGCTGTAAAAAGCGGCAGCCTGCCCAGCAGTGCTGGTCTTCCTGTGCATTACCACTGTGGATTTCCACATGTATTCCACAGCGTACCAAATCTGCAGTGCTTCTATAAACTTGATGGTTAACTAGAATGTGAAACTATATATTCTAATTATTTATTATTGTTATTCCATATGTTATTGTTATTACATATAGTATTTTAATTCTAACTTTATTGTGACACCTGCTGTTCCTGAGGTAAATATTAAAGCAGTAATAGACAACAGAATGTTTAAGACAGAGCCAGAAGACGAGGACGAACACAGGTAATGTTGACTTTCTCCAAGAAGGAGCTGATAATTTGATCTTATTTGTTTATTTCAGTAGTAACTGCTATAACCACCATTTCTACTCTTCTGGGAGGAAGTCTGTGAAGTGATCAAGAAATGACACGTCTGTGCAGATCTCATTCACCACATGCACTTTATTCACTTGTGTCACGCTTTAAATCAAACAAAAGAAAACATATTTGAGTTTCACATCATTATCACTCCACATCTGTGGGATCTACTGTTACATCATTATCACTCCACATCAGCAGGATCCACTGTTACATCATTAACACTCCACATCAGCAGGATCCACTGTTACATCATTAACACTCCACATCAGCAGGATCCACTGTTATATCATTAACACTCCACATCAGAGGGATCCACTGTTACATCATCATTACTCCATATCAGCGGAATCCACTGTTGTTGCCTGTTGCCTCTATCACGTCTGAGTTGCTCCTCGTTTGTCTTCACGAGACATAACTGGTATTTCAATCATGTGAGCAGGTTATGACTACAAGGTTCTTATTTATTCTTATTTATTATTTGCAGTATCTGTTCTAACATGTTCAGAGGGGCTCTAGCATACACAAGTGCATTCTAGCATTCAGGAGTGGGTTCTAGAATGCCTGAATGGGTTCTAGCAAGCATGATTGGGTTGTTGAATACATGATTGGGTGCTGGAATGCACAAGTGGGTTCTACCATGCATGAGTGTGTTCTAGCATTTATGAAGCGGTTCTGTCAGTGGGTTCTAGCACAGCAGGGACCAGCAGAACTACAGCCCTAATTGCCGGAGCTCTTTTCTGCCTTTTATGGTTTTAAATTGACGGCACAGGATCCAGCTGATGAAGTCTGTGCTCACAACGCAACGCATGAAATGTGCAAACTTGGGCAGCAGGCACCTGATTTCGTCTGAAGTGAGCCAGGAGACTTACGTCTGGCGTCTGGCGTCTGATGGAGAAAGACCATGGGAGGCGTCCAGCATTGGTCTAATGGCAGGATCTTGAGTGGAAGAAGTGATAATAAAAATGCATTGCAGAAACAAAATGTCACATCAGCTGTCAGGAAAGCTGAAACAAACAAACAAGACAAAGAAACGGCTCCTCCACGATCTCTGTGACCTCCGGCAAAATGTCCCTCGCTGTGTTCTGACGGCATTTTCAGGAGGAGATGGGCGGTGAACCAAGAGCTTCACCTCAATGCCAAGATCCAGAACGGCAGAGAGTGGATGAAGCACAGAGCCACTGAGGGTTATGGGAAAGGGAGGCACTGTGATTCCTCTTTTGCGATATGTCACAACATTCTTGATCGCTGCTGGAAGGACTTGAAGCTAAAACTTCTGACTTCTGCCATGGGAAATCTCTCATTCTGTTTTATGTGCAGCCTGGCTAGAGAGAGAGAGAGAGAGAGAGAGACTGAGGGACAGAGAGAGAAAGAGAAAGAGGGAGTGAGAGGGAGAGAGTGAGGGACAGAGAGAGAGAGAGAGAGGGACAGAGAGAGAGGGAGAGAGAGAAAGACAGGGAGAGAGGGAGAGAGAGGGAAAGAGAGGAAGTGAAAAAGAGCAGTAGAGAGCAAGATATGCGCACACACACACACAGACTATCTTTCTTTTCCAAATCTTCCATTTTTCCCATCTTTGCTGGGGGTGGGAGAAGGGTTCACCCTGCAGTGCCACCAGTACCGGGGCTGTAAGTGTAATCATACCCACACCCAGAGCAGCACTGCCAGTGTACCTCCTGGCCCCACCTCCACCCATATCACCACACACACCTCCACCCACACCTCCACCAATAATTCCACACTCACCTCCATCCACACCTCCACACTCACCTCCACCCATACCTCCACACTCACTTCCACCCATACCTCCACAATCACTTCCACACACACCTCCACCCATACCTCCACACTCACTTCCACCCATACCTCCACAATCACTTCCACACACACCTCCACCCATACCTCCACAATCACTTCCACACACACCTCCACCCATACCTCCACACTCACTTCCACCCATACCGCCACAATCACTTCCACACACACCTCCACCCATACCTCCACACTCACTTCCACCCATACCTCCACAATCACTTCCACACACACACCTCTACCCATATCTCCACACTCACCTCCACTCATACCTGCACCCATACCTCCACAACATCTGCACCCATACCTCCACACACACATCCACCCATACCTCCACACTCACTTCCACCCATACCTCCACATCACTTCCTCACACACGTCAACCCATACCTCCACACACACCTCCACTCATACCTGCACCCATACCTCCACACACACACATCCACCCATACCTCCACACATACCTCCCCGCACACTTCCACCCATATCTCCACACTCACTTCCACCCATACCTCCACACTCATGTCCACACTCACCTCCACCCATACCTCCACATCACTTCCTCACACGCGTCAACCCATACCTCCACACACACCTCCACCCATACCTCCACATCACTTCCTCACACACCTCTACACATACCTCTACACTCACCTCCACACACACCTCCACCTATACCTCCACATCACTTCCTCACACACGTCAACCCATACCTCCACACACACCTCCACTCATACCTGCACCCATACCTCCACACACACACATCCACCCATACCTCCACACATACCTCCCCACACACCTCCACCCATACCTCCACACTCACTTCCACCCATACCTCCACACTCACTTCCACCCATACCTCCACACTCACGTCCACACTCACCTCCACCCATACCTCGACAATCACTTCCACACACACCTCCACCTATACCTCCACACTCACCTCCACTCATACCTGCACCCATACCTCCACAACATCTCCACCCATACCTCCACACACACATCCTCCCATACCTCCACCCATACCTCCACACTCACTTCCACCCATACCTCCACACTCACGTCCACACACCTCCACCCATACCTGCACAATCACTTCCACACTCACCTCCACCCATACCTCCACAATCACTTCCACACACACCTCTACCTATACCTCCACACTCACCTCCACTCATACATGCACCCATACCTCCATAACATCTCCACCCATACCTCCACAGATACCTCCACCAATACCTCCACCTACACCTCCACACACACACACACACACACACACACACAAGTGAATTGTGCACTTTCTAGCATTTATAATCTTTAAAAATTATGTGGCATCTATATTTAAACCAGGACTGAGGAGATATTTCACACTTCGGAAAATCCAGAGATGAAGAGTTAGGGATCTGAAAACAGAAAAAAACAGAAGTACTCACAGTTTTACAACAATGCACCAAATATCTAATTTCTGACTACAAATCTATGCACAATAATGAACATTCAGGAAGAAACAATCTCTGATTTGCACACATACACACACACACACACACTAATGTGCACGCACACACACACACACACACTTAGTAATGAAATGGCTGTTGAGAAAAGACGCCTTTGTGATTGCTTTGATTGTATTTTCACCCTTAAGCGCTTTTCTGAAATTAGTTTTGCAGAGAGCGTGTGAGTGAGGTTCTCTCTGCACTTCTGAAGAGGTGAGCGCAGATGTGAAACCCAGCACCTTTCAGGGGCACCAACCCGAACACCTCCATTCAGTCCTCAGCACGTCGGTCGATTAAACACACCAGCTGAGTGCTTTGACATAGATGAGTTTAAGGTCATGCTAAATTATTAAACCACTCCCTATGAATGGGTCCCCGATCGCCTCTCAGAGAGTAATATAAGATAAATAGATAGATGAACAATGAGAGAATGAGAGGGTGAGAGAGTGAGAGAGACAGAGTATGTATACCCTGTGTATACCCTGTTGGCCTGTGTATGTATACCCTGTGTGTGCCCTGTTGGCCTGTGTATGTATACCCTGTGTGT